>CM061921.1:130025325-130266515 GCA_031002005.1 Vandiemenella viatica | reverse complement strand
ACTAGAGACAATCACCAGTCTTACATCCATGACCCCTTTCACGTAATTCAGTTTACAGAAACAAAACAGCACATAAAAAAGCAATTCAAACACCATGTGAGAATTTAACCAGATCAGTCTCTAACCTGTTGATAAATGTGTCTGTGTGAAGGAGAAGGTGGTGATATGTCTATAGGGAACCATGAGAAGATGAGATGCATATATATTCTAGGAAATGAAAAGAGCATATTAGAGTATTGATAGTAGCTATAGAAGACAGTAATCTTAGTTTAGGACATTTGATACATTAACCTACTATTGAGAGGGCTGCAATATCGGAGGGGCAGTTTATGTAGTAAGAGATATCATTTTTACATCCTCTGCTACAAATTTCCACCTATTTTCCCTAGTTAATTACATTTCTCTTAAGGAGCAATATTAGAAAGAAAGTAATAAAAGGAATTTAAGAAAAATAAGATAATCAATAATTGCAAATATTTCTGGTCCATACTTTGCAGGCTTATTTGGCATATACTGAATACACGAGCCCCTCCCGCGAAAGAGATTTAATTTTTCCTCAATCGTGAATTGGTCACCGGGCGTATACAAATTTTTGAAAGTATTAATTGAGAATAGAAAAAAATCACTTATTGCAGCTAACTTATCAGTTTTACTACATATATCTATTGTCTCTTTGTTGTTGAATCTGAAGGCAATGCCCAAGTTTCTGAATCATTTGAAACCCATGACTCAATGCAAAATTTCTATTGTGGTACCATCCTTTGCCTACACTTCATCAATAATCATTTTGGACATGTTTTTGACACCCAATTAGTACAAAAACTCAAAAAGGTCAGTACTTCTACTCTACTGATGTCACGTATGCTTCTCTTAGAGATTTTTTGGGGTTGTCTGCAGTCCTGTTCCACTGAATGAAAATGTTTGTATACTCTTACAAGCAGAAAATTTGTAAGTTACATCATCACGGTTTTTGGAAAAGAGAAGAATGCTCATGATGGGACTTTTCTTCCATATATGAATTTCATTTACTTTTTTCTAAACCTTCCCTCTTACCTTTTTCTTTTTGTAAATGGATTTTGCAAAAATATTGTCATTATTAATGATTACAAGCTATTCCGGGTAGGCCACATTGTTTATTTGATAATCTAAGCTTTCATCTGCCATTCACAACCCTCATCAGAGACACTATTTATTTCAACATAGCACAGAATGGCAGCCAAAAGCTTGAATTATTAAATAAATAACGCAGCGTACCCTGAAAATCTCTTAACCGTTAATGAAGATGGCAACCAAAGCCTGAGAAATCGACATCTTCATTACCTGAAGACTGAAAACATCTCCAAGGTCAGTAGAATCATCATGTTGGAAAACACAAGGCGATGATGACACCTGAGGAGGTTCAAGAACTTCTCCGTCAATTTCTGAGTCTGTTTTGTCATCAGAATGTTCAATGAACTCTGGTTCATCAATATCAGATGCTCTGTTGGTGGCTCTGAGTGCTTCTTCATCTGAAAGTTCTTGTAAAATCTACTTTTGATTTTTCATTTTGCTTATGTCTTTACACCTCGATGACGTTGAGGTCATTAGAGGCGGCAAAAGTTGAGGAACAAGGAACGAATTAATGAATGAAATTATAGTATTCTATTAATGAAAGGTAACAAGTAGATTTGCAGAAAAAGTGATTATAAATGGTTGCTAACCCAGCATATTCAGTCTCTCAGAAGATATTTGTGATTAATTATCTCAAATTAATTAACTTCCAGTTGTCGATAATGTTATCATTACATTAACGGACCCAGGAAAAGTATTCAATTAATGTGTTTGTTAATAATTAGACAAACAAAAACAATTTAGTTAATAGGGAAAAAGAAAAGGAAAGTATTCAATTTGAAAATTTCTAGAATGGATACTTTTTCTTCAAATTTATTTTACATTCACCATTCTTCCATAAATTCAGTTTTCTATTACACCGTATACTGACATAATTTTGATATAATTCTGATATTTGATATACTGATAAAAGGAAGTGCAAAGTCAACTGTGATACAATGACAGTAGTCAAAAGTCAGTGTAACTGATTCATAGTATCAGCATGTATATACGTGAATATGGAGATTGGTCTGGTAGCTCAGTGGTCAAGGTGGTCCCGGGTTCAAATTCCGGTGTAACAAGGAATTTTTAAGAGTTGTGTTTGATTATATGAGTTTTTCCAGGCATTCCTTGGTTCGGATTCCACATCATACTTGTAAGGCACCCTTTACTTCACCAAAAGCACTCCTACTAGCCATCCTCAGTAGTAGAATATTCTATAGATCAATTGTGAAGTCTCTTATTTTGGACATAGAAATTTCGAGAAGAGTAATTGTCAACTTGAAGGAATTCTCCTGCTTTTATTTCCACGTTGAAAATTCATCATGAGAATCAGTTTAAAGTGTGTTCATTGTATCCGGAATATTAAGAGGTAATTTGGTTGGTTCACGTTTTGAGATACGCGATTAGAAAAGTAAAAATCTAAGTTTTGAAATATCTTTGAATTGAGTAAAATTACAGCTGAACTTTTATCTCCGGCTATAGTCAGCATTGTCCCGAGTATTTTGATGGTAAAATTAACTAATTTGGAAAAGTTTAATTAGTGGTGTTAGTTAAGAAAAAAAATGAACTTTTTAACTAAAAGGAATACAATTCAGAAATTCATAACAGTAGATAGCCTAAATTAAGATGATTACGAATATATATTGTTTTGGTATAAAGTTTAAGCATTTGTGAGATAATTAAGTTTTTAAAGATAGATTGTCGTTGAAGCACGTAAAAATTCCGCCTACCGCTGACGTAGAAGGCTTCAGGGTTAATATTTTAGAAACCCTTTTGGAGGCTAAATGAAAATTAAATGAAAATAGATAGAATATGATCATAGCAAGCCGTTGTATAAATTGCAAGTTAAACTATTTTGTGCTTTGGGAGATATTAATCAAAGAAAAAAGTTATTGAAATCATAGACCATAGCAAGCTTATAAAAGTCCATGCAGCCACCATGATTTGTCTCATTCTCTCGCCGGAAAGTGACCGCAAAATTTCACGCTGGTTAGCGGAGCGAACTGCTCCGAGTGGTAGAGGTTACGGCAAATTCAAACATGCCGTAGTAATGTACACACTAATGTTAGGGGGACATAGTGAATTTGTCTTCTCATACGAATGTGCTTAAAGTGAAATCTTCAATGAAACTGTTGTTCGATCTTTATTGAAATATCTACTACCGACAATGTACAAGTGGCCTTTATGAAGCATATAAGTATTGTGTTACTTTGAAACTGTGTCAGTAGTGTGACAAGGGGCGTCGGAGTTTTAAAAAAGATTCTAGAACCTCATTAGCATATTATTACCATAAATCATCAACCCTGTCATCAAGCTGTCAAAAAGGCCATTAATCATCGCAACCACCCGCATCACAGCGGAACCCCAACACAAAGGGTTCGCCACCTGGTATTGAATCGTCTTAATGGTGTCATAAATGTGAACAATATGCAAATGAGGCCACATGTTACTTCTTAACCTAAGTTACGGGTCATAAATTGTATACTAATGATTTTCGGTCCCTTTTTATGGACGCAGGTGTGAGCTCATGTCGTACAGCGCTAACGTACCTCAAAGGGGTAATAAATAATATGCAAATGAGACCGGTGCCACGTGCCACTTCTTAGCCTGACTGAGGGGCCGTGTTATGGAAGCGGGTGTGAGCTCAGATCCTAAGTCATCTAAATGTAGTAAACAATAATATACTATTGAGGGCGGCACCACCTCTAAGCCTCAAAGAAGTTACCACCTGTATTTCTCCTCCCTCTCCCCCTCGCCCTCCCAAAGGGGTCGCTGCGTGGATTACGTAATATATCTGGTAGTGCAAGAACCTACCGTGGGGGCACAAATCTGTACTTAGGTGAATGTGTATGAATGTTTTGTAAATAATGTTTGAGTGAAGAGGAAATATACTGTTTATCTGTGTATCTAGTTGGTAAATATATACAGTGCACTGCTTAGGTTGCTGCAAAAACATGTATACCGATATAGTTAAAAAACATTTTCAATGCTGTACGTATTTAAAAAAAAAAAAAAAAATTATGGAAAGTTAAAATTTATTCACAAATTTATCGATTTTGTAAAAAGAAATTGTATTATCACGATTTTGTACTTAATTTAGTTGATTATGGTCGAAATGTAGTCTCATATTCGCCTATTCCTCTTAGGCAGGTGGTCGTGGGTTCAAAGTTCTAAAACATGTAAAGCAAGATTTAATCTTTAAATAGTGTTACGACATATCAATTTACAAGTAAATTTTTTGCCTAGTACAGAGAAATCTACTCTATGAGAAGCTGTCGAGCCGTTTTCGAGATATTAGTTTTAACGTTATGTGATGTTGAATACGGCGCCCGCCCGCTGACTTGAACGAATCACATATACCCCTGCAGCCGGCCGGCCACCCCGACCCTTCCTGGAGCCTCACGTATTATACTGGTCGGGCATAAAAAAAACCGGTGTGCGTCCCCTGCAGAGGGTTGCAGAGAGAGAGAGAGAAAAAAACGCCACAGCGCCATTAGTTTAGAAGTGTTATCTTAAAAACACGATCCCTTGTACCAAACGTTTTAAAATCCTATTTATTCATTCATACTGAAAATACGCTTATTATAAAAAGTACTGTACCAATTCTGCACAACACAAGAGCATCTCATTTAATTTTTTTCCCCTTACATGAATTGAAGTAATGTCAGTTTTTTTTCCGAGTTGTTATAGACTGTGCATTAGTAATATTCAATTTTCTTGTACATGTGTTTATAATTAGCTATTTACAATTACAGAACTGAGCAATTTTCAAGGAATTGAAGGACTATGATGTTCAAAAATGAGATGGATGGTTGGATTAATTTGTGCAAAACAGTGACTGGTACTACAGGATTGCAAACATGATGACGCCGGAAAACATTCTCCAGGCTGCGAATATTTCAATGATTTGATAAAAATCTGGTATTTCAGATCGTGTACTAAACACCTATGATATACCCCAAACATCACCCACGGCGCGTGTGGAATAGGGCAAACATTATTGTTGATAGTGACTGATACTGCGAGTAAGCATTCGGCCATACCCTTTTCAATCAGTCATCCCTACATTCGCCTAAAGTGATTTGGGGAATCATGGAAAACCGAAATCCATATAGCCGGACGGGGAATTCGAACCTGCGTCCTCACGAATGCGAGACCAGAGTTCAGATATAGTAACTAACAAGTGTTGTAATTTATCTGTACTTAATTCCACACTTATTTCAACTAACCATATTTTCAAACACAAAGTATAAATTTTTCAGCTGGTCGTTCTCTGGCTTTATTTTAGCCTACTACCCTATCCAAGTTGACTATAAGCCAAACAGATTTACTTTGCATGCTGAAGCTACATATGAGCGTTGTCCAAAATGTAGCTTGAGAGCAAATTATGACACAACGGAATTTTTTGTGTAGGTGACAGGCAAAACCAGCAATTGTGAATGATGTAATGCTACTTAATAACTTGGTGTACAGTTGATTGGATCCTCTCGAACGAGGCATTCTTAGCGGGCCTTCCTTTTAGAAGAAACCGGGTTCAAATCCCTGTCCGGTTACCATTACTTCTGTTTTCCAAAGCATTCACGAAGTTCGTCCAGGAGAATGTCGGGATGTTCTTTCGAAAAGGTCAACTTAGGTGTGGATTTTGACGCAGGTTTATACATTTCATATACCTTTTTGAAATTACAGAAATGCATTTTTCAAAGGTTTCGCTAAGACTTGTGATGGTCACTATGGAAAATATTTACTTACCTCAGCGACATATCGAGTCTTCTTCTTCACGATCATGAAGTCACCAGGCTGAAGTGAGTAAGATCATTTCCTTTAGTGTAGGTGATCACTAAGAACAGTTTCAGAAAGGGAAGCAATGCTATAAGATAAGTGAAATAATATTACAAGTAACAAAAACTTACATCGTTGATTGTACTAGTGGTATAGAGATGATTCAGATTCCACAATAAACAGCAAGTGCCCTCAAGTAAGATAAGGACGGAAGGAACTAGCCGCCCTATGTCTTATACAAGTCTGAGTAGATCTAAGGACATTAAAATGAAGGTATTTCGAATTTAGTGAATTATGAATTAATCAAAATGCAAAAAATGGTTGTATTGACTAACAGGAAGCGCCGCCATTTGTTTAACAGTAAATTAGAAGTGCATGTTAGTCTTGAAGAACAGATTATTGTTAAAATTCTTAGAGGAGAAAACGTGAGATCTCGACAGGCTGCAGAACGGTTTGTCGAGGAAATTCCGTCATCAGGGTTCAATATCCAGCCCAGTCTAATTTGTATATGCAGGTCTAAATATCGAGCCTGGTTGGTGAGTTTTTAATGTTCAGCACTGTCATATTGGAGATCTCTTCAGTGCATTCCATTCGTCTTAATTTCAGACTTATTTCTTGTAGGCCGGTCTGAAAATCTAGCCTGGTGGGTGAGTTTTTAAAGCAAAATAATGAATAAGCAGTTGTCGGAAATGTAGGTTATATTGAATGCATAGAGACGATGCCTTACCACAAGATCGACAAGTCAGTTCTGAACAAGGGTAGTTTGAGTAATATTTCCTCCATCAACCAATCTACAAACTTTACCAAACAGGGATTTATATTCGTGCTGTATATCTCTTAAGATCACTACGAAAGATTTTACACAGTTTTATTTCTAACAGTTTGAACGTTAGTTATATAACGTTAAAGACAGTGACGACGTTATTATCATCGGAAACGTGCATCGGAAGTCGAAATCTAAGAGGATCATAGAATACCGAGCCTGGTGGGTGCGAGTGCTGGAGTTATTCGTCGTGTTTTCAGAGTTATTGTTTTAAATGCTGACCTAAATAAAGAGCAAGATGGGCTAGTTTTTAACGTTTGGAACTGTCATGTGGGAGGTTCGATTCCCAGTCCGGATGTTCATTATTATCTGTTGTAGTAGTACTTTACACACAAACAGCCGTTTTTCGCATAGAGTCACTGCGATCACTTTGACAACGAAAATCGTGTTTAGTGGTGTTTGTGTCGGTAGGAAGGAATGATTTTTTATTCATAGTCAATTAAGGTAAGGGTTTGGGAGAGACAATACTAGTCTTTTCCAACCAAATGTCAACCTCTCCTTCAAGTGGTGCACCCTGTTGCACGGACGAGGCTCTGGCAACTGAAAGATTCCCGGTATAAGGAGTCACCCACTGCTTGCCAACGGCCACCGAAAGGAGGGCAGAAGAGCGGGGAGTGGTTCAGGGCACCCTCTTGCCCTTGGGGTTGGAAACGGCCCCTAAAGGCGGATGAATCAGAAATGATCAACGGCATGGGGATGCAGAAGGCAACGGGAAACCACTGCATTAAAGACCCAAAGGGTATCCCGAGGACATGTAATCCTCTCAAATTACATATATCATGATGGCTTCTTCCTGGGTAAAATATTCCGGAGATAAAATTGTCCCCCAATCGGATCTCCGGGTGGGGACTGCTCAGGGAGGAATCATCAGAATAGATAGAAACATTCTACGAGTCGGAGCGTGGAATGTTAGAAGTCTGAACAGGGCAGGTAGGTTAGAAAACTTAAAAAGGGAGATGGAAAAACTTAAGTTAGATGTTGTTGGGATTAGTGAGATTAAATGGAAGGACGCACAGGATTTCTGGTCTGAGGAACACAGGATAATTAGCACACAAGCTGTCAATGGAGTCACTGGTGTAGGATTTGTAATGAACAAGAAAGTAGGGAAACGGGTGAGTTATTATGAACAGTTTAGTGACAGGATTATTTTGATGAGGTTAGAAACTAAGCCCGTCCCAACCACATTAGTACAAGTATATATGCCAATGTCACAGGAAGATGATGAAGAAATAGAAAAAATATACGCTGAAATTGAAGAATTAATCCAATATGTGAAAGGGAAGGAAAATCTAATAATCATGGGTGACTGGAATGCAATAGTGGGAGAAGGAAAAGAGGGGAATACTGTAGGAAGTTTTGGTCTAGGAGAAAGAAATGAACAAGGAAGCAGGTTGCTAGAATTTTGTGAAAGATATAAGCTAGTAGTGGCGAACACACTGTTTAAGAACCATGCAAGAAGAATATACACCTGGAAACGTCCTGGGGATACAGGCAGATATCAGCTAGATTATACCATGGTCAAACAGAGATTCAGGAATCAAGTTCTAGACTGTAAAGCGTACCCAGGATCAGACATAGACTCGGACCATAATTTGATAGTAATGAAGTGCAGGCTGAAATTCAAGCGAATAAGGAAGCAGCATAAGCAGAACAGACTGGCGGTGAATAAGCTGAAACAATCTAGCACAAGAGAAAAATTTGCAGAAATGGCAGACTTAGATCTAAGAAGTAACTGTGAAAGGAGCTCAACCGAGGACGAATGGAATGCATTAAAGACCGAAATAATGAAAGCTGGCAAAGAAACGTTAGGCTTTAGGGAACAAGCTGCCCGAAAACCTTGGATCACAGAAGAAATTTTGGAGCTGATGGATCAGAGGAGAAGGTACAAAAATGCTCAGGATGAAGCAGGAAGAGAGCAGTACAGCAATTTAGAAATCAAATAAATAGGAAATGCAAAATAGCAAAAGAAAAATGGCTACAAGAAAAGTGTGAAGAAGTAGAAAAGGAAATGGTCGTAGGAAAAGTAGATGTTGCATATAGAAAGATCAAACAGAATTTTGGAGAAATGAAGAAAAGAGGTATGAACATTAAAGCTGCCGATGGGAAACCTCTTTTAAGCTCAGAAGATAGAGCTAACCGATGGAAGGAATACATTGAGAAACTGTATGATGGGGACGACTTGAACAATAGTGTATTGGAAAAGGAAGGTGATGTCGACATTGATGACTTAGGAGATCCTGTTTTGAGAACAGAATTTAATAAAGCTCTGAATGACTTGAAAGCAAATAAGGCAGTTGGAATTGATGAGATCCCTGCAGAACTTCTTAAATCTCTAGGAGAGGAAGGACTCGAAAGATTATTCAAGCTGATATCAAAAAGTTATGAAACAGGAGAAACTCCAACTGATTTTAATAAAAATATCATCTTCACACTTCCAAAGAAAGCACAAGCCGACAAATGTGAGAATTATCGCACCATTAGTCTAACATCACATGCTTCAAAATTACTGACCAGAATAATATACAGAAGGATGGAAAGGGTAGTAGAAGAGATAGTATTAGGTGAAGATCAGTTTGGGTTTAGGAAAAATCGCGGTACAAGGGAAGCAATTCTGTCTTTAAGATTAATACTTGAAGGGCGGATCAAGAAAAACAAAGATACTTTTATGGCATTTGTTGATTAAGAAAAAGCTTTTGATAATGTTAGGTGGAACAAGATGTTCAAAATTTTAAAGAAGTCAGGTCTAAAGTATCGAGATAGAAGAATACTCTATAAACTATATAAGAATCAAGTGGCTGTAATAAAAGTAGAGAATCACGAGAGACATGCATCAGTTAAAAAGGGTGTGAGACAAGGTTGTAGTCTATCCCCGTTAATATTCAACTTGTATGTAGAAGAAGCAATGAAGAAAGTCAAAGAAAAATTTCCATGCGGCATAAGTTTTCAGGGAGAAAAAATCAGTATGCTACGATTTTCTGATGACATTGTCTTGTTAGCAGAAAGGGCTGAGGATATTGAGAAGTTATTGAATGGCATGAACAAAACACTGAAGGAAAATTTTGGACTGAATATAAATCGAAGTAAGACAAAAGTGATGAAATGTAGCAGAAATGTTACCAATAGTAGCAGATTAAATATAAAAATAGGATCGGATGCTATAGGAGAAGTGAGTGAGTTCTGTTACTTGGGAAGCAAAATTACAACCGATGGCCGAAGCAGGAATGATGTTAAAAGCAGAATAGCACTAGCAAAAAGAGCCTTCATGAAAAAGAGAAACCTTTTAGTTTCAAATATTGATCTAGGAATTAGAAAGAACTTTTTAAAACTCTATGTGTGGAGCACAGCACTTTATGGTAGCGAAACATGGACTTAAGGAATACCGGAAAGAAAGAAACTTGAAGCATTTGAAATGTGGTGTTACAGAAGAATGCTAAAATTAGGTGGACAGACAAAGTAAGAAATGAACGAGTTTTGGAAATGATGGGTGAGAAAAGAAGTTTATGGAAGAAGCTTACAGGAAGAAGAGACAGGCTTTTAGGTCATATTTTGAGACATGCTGGATTGGTTAATTTGTTAGTGGAGGGAACAGTCGAAGGTAAGAACTGTAGAGGTAGACAGAGATTAGAATATATGAAGCAGATAATTGAGGACGTGGGTTGTAAGGGGTATGTAGAAACGAAAAGGTTAGCACAGGATAGGAAGGGATGGAGGATTGCATCAAACCAGTCTAAATACTGACGACAGCAAAAAAAAAAAAAAGCCAATTAAGATATTTTTTCTCTGTTTATTCGGCCGGGAGTCCTCGAATAGCTATTCACATTATAAAGTAACAGTTTCGATTTGCCACGCACTCCATCTATGTCGTGGCTAACAAGCCTATAGTATTGTGTTTCGGGATGGGCAGAGAAGCCGTTAAACAATTTCGTTTTTGTGGACGGGTCATTTGATCTTCACTCTTCAGCTAGCAGACTGTCAAATACGTAAAAAGGAAGGCCCGCTAAGTATGCCTCGTTCGAGAGGATCCAATCAACTGTACACCAAGTTATTAAGTAGCATTACATCATTCACAATTGCTGGTTTTGCCTGTCACCTACACAAAAAATTCCGTTGTGTCATAATTTGCTCTCAAGCTACATTTTGGACAACGCTCAAAGTAAATCTGTTTGGCTTATAGTCAACTTGGATAGGGTAGTAGGCTAAAATAAAGCCAGAGAACGACCAGCTGAAAAATTTATACTTTGTGTTTGAAAATATGGTTAGTTGAAATAAGTGTGGAATTAAGTACAGATAAATTACAACACTTGTTAGTTACTATATCTGAACTCTGGTCTCGCATTCGTGAGGACGCAGGTTCGAATTCCCCGTCCGGCTATATGGATTTCGGTTTTCCATGATTCCCCAAATCACTTTAGGCGAATGTAGGGATGACTGATTGAAAAGGGTATGGCCGAATGCTTACTCGCTGTATCAGTCACTATCAACAATAATGTATGCCCTATTCCACACGAACCGTTGGTGATGTTTGGGTTATATCATAGGTGTTTAGTACACGATCTGAAATACCAGATTTTTTTCCAATCGTTGAAATATTCGCAGCCTCAAGAATGTTTTCCGGCGTCATCACGTTTGCAATCCTGTAGTACCAGTCACTGTTTTGCACAAATTAATAAAACCATCCATCTCATTTTTGAACATCTGCTAATGTCGCTAATTCGGAATGGATCTAATTTCAGCTCCAAGAACAGCTTCACATATCGAGGCAGATATAGTGAATGTCAACTATATTCGTAAAACACACTAGAGTGTATGTAGCTAATTTCAACTCCAAGAAGCAAGAACAGCTTCACATATCGAGACAGATATAATGAATGTTAACATCATTCGTAAAACACACTCGAGTGTTTGTAGGTAATAAGTAATATCTACACGTACTGCATTCGAACTCTAGTCCTTCAATTCCTTGAAAATTGCACAGTTCTGTAATTGTAAACAGCTAATTATAAACACATGTACAAGAAAATTAAATATTACTAATGCAAAGTCTATAACAACTCGGAAAAAACTGACATTACTTCAATTCATGTAAGGGGAAAAAAATTAAATGAGATGCTCTTGTGATGTGCAGAATTGGTACAGTACTTTTTATAATAAGCATATTTTCAGTATGAATGAATAAATAGGATTTTAAAACGTTTAGTACAAGGGATCGTGTTTTTAAGATAACACTTCTAAACTAATGGTGCTATGGCGTTTTTTTCTCTCTCTCTCTCTGCAACCCTCTGCAGGGGACGCACACCGGTTTTTTTTATGCCCGACCAGTATAATACATGAGGCTCCAGGAAGGGTTGGGGTGGCCGGCCGGCTGCAGGGGTATATGTGATTCGTTCAAGTCAGCGGGCGGGCACCGTATTCAACATCACATAACGTTAAAACTAATATCTCGAAAACGGCTCGACAGCTTCTCATAGAGTAGATTTCTCTGTACTAGGCAAAAAATTTACTTGTAAATTGATATGTCGTAACACTATTTAAAGATTAAATCTTGCTTTACATGTTTTAGAACTTTGAACCAACGACCACCTGCCTAAGAGGAATAGGCGAATATGAGACTACATTTCGATCATAATCAACTAAATTAAGTACAGAATCGTGATAATACAATTTCTTTTTACAAAATCGATAAATTTGTGAATAAATTTTAACTTTCCATAAATTTTAAAAAAAAAAAAAAAATACGTACAGCATTGAAAATGTTTTTTAACTATACCGGTATACATGTTTTTGCAGCAACCTAAGCAGTGCACTGTATATATTTACCAACTAGATACACAGATAAACGGTATATTTCCTCTTCACTCAAACACTATTTACAAAACATTCATACACATTCACCTAAGTACAGATTTGTGCCCCCATGGTAGGGTCTTGCACTGCCAGATATATTACGTAATCCACGCAGCGACCCCTTTGGGAGGGCAAGGGGGAGAGGGAGGAGATATACAGGCGGTAACTTCTTTGAGGCTTAGAGGTGGTGCCGCCGTCAATAGTATATTATTGTTTACTACATTTAGATGACTTAGGATTTGAGCTCACACCCGCTTCTATAATTCGGCCCCTCAGTCAGGCTAAGAAGTGGCAAGTGGCACTGGTCTCATTTGCATATTATTAATACCCCTTTGAGGTACGTTAGCACTGTACGACATGAGCTCACACCTGTGTCCATAAAAAGGGGCCGACAATCATTAGTATACAATTTATGACCCATAACTTAGGTTAAGAAGTAGCATGTGGCCTCATCTGCATATTATTCACATTTATGACACCATTAAGACGATTCAATACCAGGTGGCGACCTCTTTGTGTTTTTGTGTTGGGGTTCCGCTGTGATGCGGGTGGTCCCAATGATTAATGTCCTTTTTGATAGCTTGATGACAGGGGTTGATGATTTATGGTAATAATATGCTAATGAGGGTCCTAGAATCCCTTTGATGGCGCCGACGCCCCTTGTCACACTACTTGTGTCAAGTGACTTTATTTCAATTACCCTTCGCATTTTGTGTTTAAGACGAATGCGTGGTGGCTGATTTCTTAAATATTTAAGGTACCAGTAGGCTACACATGATTGAGAACTTAATTGTTCAAAGTTTAGGTGAAAGTGTTAACACCCCCCCATGCAACATCTCCGCCTAACACACTGTAGGTCTCATAGGGGAGGAACTGTCTTATTGTGTATCCTTCAGGAAGATCCAATCAACCTTCAGGTCTCAGATAAAGACAGTTTTTTTAAATAATTGTGAGAATGAAGGTCTCGGAGATGTCAGCAATCAATAGTAAGAAACTGGAATGAGTTATATGGTAAGATGGAGGAAGAAACTGAACAGTGACCAAGAAAGAGTGGACTATTCTATCATCTTGGTAAGGATATAATTTGGAAATGGAACATAAGGAAAGAGGTAAAAAAAAGTTGCTCCACATAAATCCTACCAATGGATATTGGCATATGGTGCTGACACATGGAAATGGATAATGAAAGACATAAGAAGTCTGCAGGGATCAGACAGCTTCTTAAGAAGTATAGAAAATGCAACTAACAAAGACATGATCGGAAAGGAAAATATAAAACAAAACTTAGGTGGTGCATTAGAAGAAATTCTAAAGTAGAAGGATGGGTGAATGCTGTAATGAGAATGAAGAAGCGAAGAGTGGTGAAGTTAGAGCTCTTGATCAAAAAGAAGAGAAGGTGGATGGATGAGTTCTAGAGAGACAAGACCAAGAGTGTGGATTACTTTAAAAAAAAATAAAAAAAAATTGGAATACTATGCTATTTATGGAACCGCAGGTAAATGGTTTAAATCATACATGGAAAGTCGAATGGAAAAAGTTTCCATTTTTGATTCTAAAATAAGTAAAGATGCCTCATCAGACTGGGAGAAAATAAAAGATGGAATTCCACAAGGCTCTGTCCTAGGACCCCCCTCATCTTTTTGTTACACATCAATGACCTTCCTGGAAACTTATCTGACAAAGTTAAGAGTGTTTTATTTGCAGATGGCATTAACCTGACTGTGAGAAAAACACCAAACAGAAATTTAGAATTCAATGTAAATGAAGTAGCAAATTGGTTTAAGGCAAATTCATTAAAATTAAATTTCAAAAAAACATTATATTAGGTTTAAAACAACAACAAAAAATTGCACAGCTGGACTTACAAGTAAGCTATTAAAATAACACAATCTTAGAAACAAAGAGTATAAAACTCCTTGGTATTGAAATAGATGAGAATCTCAGTTGGCACGAACATGTCAGTTAACTACTGAAGAAGTTAAGTTGTGCCACCTTTGCAATACGAACACTTTCTGTAACAGCAGATCTAGAATTAATGAAACAGGTGTACTCCTGATATTTCCATTCAGTGATGTCAAATGGCATAAATATTTGGGTAAACTATTCACAAAGTAAAAAAGTTTTCATAGCACAGAAAAGAGTTATTTGGATGATGTGTAGGGTAAAACCAAGAACTTTTTAAAAAACTCAATATTCTTACAATGACTTCTCAGTATATTTATTCTCTCACGTCCTTTGTCAGAACATTTTAACCTGTTTACATCTAATTCACAGGTACACAATTTCAATACAAGAAACAGAAATAACTTGCACAAAACATAAACATCTCTGTCATGAGTACAAAGAGGAGTTAATTATACTGGGATACATCTGTTTAGTAAATTTCTCAAGAGTATAAGACAGCTTGCAGATAATAAAGATATATTCACAGACAAACTGAGAAATTATCTTATTGGCAACTCCTCCTACTCCATTCAAGAATTTTAACAAAATAATTAATTGTATTCAATATGACCTCTTGCAAAACTCAGTTGTAACAATTAATGTTTATTTTTATTCTCTTTATTTGCTTTGTAACATATGATTGTTTTCGTTATTATTATGACTCATATTGTATGTGTATTAATGATGACATGTTTCACATCTCAGAGGTCCTTCCTCAGCAGGGTGTAATAGCCCTTTTGCTACCACGCGTTTGTCAGGAATGGCGGAGTATGCAATGTTGACATGCAGGCCCAATGTGAACTTACTTGGCTGTCGGCTTTCACGTTGTCACCTCTGCGGCGCCCCTCCTGGCTTGGAAGCTAATGATTGTTACTGAACGATTTGAGCTATAAACGGCAGTGAAGGAAGCTTCTAATGTTGGAGTGGTTTGGTACAACTCTTCTAATTTATTACTCTTCGACCATGTATAATACAGCACCAGTGGCTCCCCGTCAACAGAACTCCATAGCTTCCGTTATACACATTGGCAGATATCATCACTACCATGGCGCAACGTGACGGTCGGCAAGGCGGACTGGGCGCGCGGCGGCGTGTCCCGGTTCGACGTTCAGACAGACATAGTGACTGCCCAGAATTACTCTTGCGACTGACCCCCCCCCTTCTGACCTCGGGGCTGGTCATTTATACGCGTGCTACCGGTGACGACAGCGTGACCGCTTTCCTAGCCTTACGGCCAGGCAACGACCTCTGTGTTCGGTCGTCTCCTAGAAGCTTCAAGAGAGCTGGTCACGCTTTGCTTTACCGTCGTCAGTGGGCCGGCCACCGACCTGCTGTTTCCGTCAGCTTCTCGAAGCTGACTTGCTTACTTGCTGAGACAGTATAACCTACTTTACGGCCGGGTCTCGTCCGCCGCATACCGTCCGTCCGTCACCGCTTAACGTGATACTTTTACTACATTACAATTTGACTATTATAATTACAATTTTGGCCATTACAAGGGATCCATGAAACAGGATGTGAGAAACAAAGCTGCGCTGGGGTTGAGCACAGACTTCATAAGCTCAACTAGTCGCCAGGAAACGACTAAATCAAAGGTTCTGTTCCTTTTTATGACTCGTGCACCTAGGGTGGTTAACTGATCGTGATGGTCGCCACCGAATTTTGATAACCTAAAATCCGGAAAAGGTCTGAAAACAACTCTAAGATAAAGTGAAGTTTCTAGGGTTCCAGTGTTTTATTCACAATTGCATAGTCAAATTAATCAGTTAACACTTAAGGCAAATCGAAACTTCCTTACCAAAAGATTACCGGTTATGAAGGACAAGCAGCAAGAGACCCCCAAATTTAAAAGTTACATTGCCTACCACGCTTCAAGTATGGTGTCGAACACACGCGGTTTTCTCAACTTCCTGTACACGATGATTTCGGATCACAGCCCGAACATCCACTCCCTAGAACACCCGACCAAAATGTGCCCTGAGACAACATGGCCTCCTCTATTTATTGCCGCGATGACGTGATGCCCCTGTGTACCAACTTATCAACAAAAATAAGCTCGCTAACTGGATTCCTTAATCTACCCTACTATGTACCGACCTATAGCGCGAGTCCTGTATCAGTCCCATGATCCTCTTCGTTGCCGGTAATGTTTTGAAACATAATTCATTGTTTTTGGTAACTTCTAAGATATTCAAGCTATCGTCAAGTAAAAATTATTTTTGGATTCTCTGAATTTTTTCCAACTCTTTAAACTATTCCTCAAGTCTGTATGTTCACTGTACGGTGTTTTAAAAATTATTTCCCAACCCTCATGTTTCAATCAGTACATTTAAACTTATAAATTCTATTGCTCCCCTGTTACTACTCCAATTTTGCTAGAAGGTACCTCAAAACGTTCCAAAGTGAGTGTAGTTTCCTGTGGTGTATAAATTATTACAGTGAAAATGGAGTTCTCTCCGTTATGAATTTTCAAAATGTTAACTTGTGTTGTGGCCTAGCTAATTTAATTTATTATTCGTTAAACCTTCCATATCTAGAGCTAAGAGTTACAAATTCTTAATTCTAGGGTGTTTTTACCCCTTAATCTACCCTTTGCAGTACTGAAAAGTGTCTAATATTATCAAAATACGGTCAGCAAATGTTTAACATGTGTGCTTATGGCGTTACCTTCTGATCCTTATTACGGCCTACTTTGGTAAGTTTTTCATCTAATTTATCTTTTAAAGTGTCTTGGATGTCTATTCCCACTAAATGTGCTACTTTATCCCATCAAAATCGGTGTTATAAGTGAACAGTTATCTGTATCAGTGTCGGTATCGTGTCCTCGGGGTGGGCCTATCTGATCTGCATTAGCCGATTCTAGACGAAGATACCGGAGTGGAACATCAAACTTAAAATGAGAAACTGATACTTTTGCTACTACTCTCCCCCTCTACTAATAATGACCTGAGGGGACATTATTTAACTAAATAACAGGCACCTTACAAGGATTGATAAATAAATAAATGAATAGAAATGAATAGTGGAGCAGATTTCCTGGAAAGATTGGCAAAAATAGAAGAGACCTGCAGAACAAGAAATATCACATTATTGAAGGAATTCCAAATTCAAAAAAAAAAAAAAAAAAAAAAAAGTGGAACCAATGAATTATTGAGTAGTGAATAATTTTGCCATTTTTGTTTTTAATGGCACTGGAAACGACTAAATTAAACTTATAATAATATATACCCTCTGGATATGACCTATGATCATCAAAATATCTTATTCTATGTCCTACTATCATAGGTGCCAATAGCCAAAGAGCAAATATTTGTGAGGATGCTTACAAAAAAAACTTAAGTGTATTAATGATGGTTATAATTCCTTCTTGCCAGGTTTGGTACTACATAACTTACTGTGTATTGTAATTATTTTTATGTTTACAGTTCCAACAAGAATTTCTAAACCAAATACGAAAAAAAAAAAAAACACATTTGGAAAAATTACTGGCATTTTCCCATTAATAGCTACTAATTTAAAAGCTGTTTATTTTACTGCTGGTTTACTTGAGTTAGTTTTAAATTTAATACTATTTTTTCCTTTGTAAAAATAAAACTGTCAATTTTTTTAAACAGATAAATAGCAGATGTTTGAATAAATGCAGAAGTGCTGAGTGAATAGGATCAAGAACTATTTTGTGAATATATTAAAATGTGTATTTTTTTAAATATGTTATGCATTATGTATCTGAAAGGACCCAGTTTCTATGACAACTGGATTTCACACTGCTGCAAGAAAAGTTAAAACTGTTTTTCTTTAATGGAGAGTGTGCTGAAGATAAACTTTTTTGTTGTGGACTAGAAGCAAGCTAGTTGGGACAACAAGCCACTTTCTTCAGCATGGGCAGTGAATGTGACGTCCTATCAACACAGTAGGCAATCAGTACTATCTAGCATGGATAGGACTTTACAACAAAATGCTCGACTAGTGTTTGTTAGAATCTCAAGTCGATTCAAATTCTTAATTTTTATATAATTTGAAGTATTACTAATAAGGCATTATTAGTAATTAAGTAAAATTATCAAGTTTAAAGTAGCTGCAAAAGTATTTTTATGGCTATAGCTGATAGAAAGTGTTAACTTCTGTTAGCTGGTAGTTTATTTGCATCCGAATGTGTGAGGTATTGTTGCTGCAAGTTAAAAACACCATAGCAATATAAAGAGCGTTTCATTTATGATGTGTCCGCGCGCACGGCAAAAATCGCCCGGGCCAGCGCTCCCTCGCTTGCCGGTCAGTCACACGGCGTGTCGCCCGTGCTCAAAAACGCCTCATGCTTGTGCTGATTTCTTACCTTATAGCACTTGCTGGAAATGTTGGCCATCGGCTTCAATACACGCTTGAAATCTTCTACGGATGTTTCGGCTAACTCTCTGCAGTGTTTGTGAAGAAATATTATTAATTTTAGTTCTTATGTTTTCCTTAAGTTCCTCTTCCATAAGGGGATTTGAATCATATACACGCTCTTTTAGAAATCACAAGATGTCATGTCTGGAGAACGCGGAGGCCACAATCCACAACTGATAATTTGATTCTCATTAGAAACACGCTTTATAGCTCGCATAGAATTTTCGGCTGTATGGGGAGTTTCAGTATATTGTTGAAAATGACCTTAATTTCTTTCATCTTCTGTCAGCTGTTCAAAAAAGGTATTTAAAATATTGTCCACATAGCGAGAAGATGTAATTGTTTCAGTAAAAAACACTGGTCCAATAATTCGGCTTGCACTAATTGCACACCAAACTCCAACTTTCACATCGTGTCGCGGCTTTTCGTGGATAAGAAGTGGATTTTCTGTACTCCAGTACCGTACCGACTGTTTTGACTATTTACGCGTCCACTTAAATAAAAATACGCTACATCGGCGAAAAATGTCAATTATGGATCCGGCTCGCTATCGTGTACACTTTGCATAAACCAGTTTGCGAACCTCATTAGTGCAGTGTAATCTGCTTGTTTTAATTCGTGCACTGCAGTTGTTCGATAAGGGCTAAAATTAATAATATTTCTTCACAAACATTGCAGAGAGTTAGCCAAACCATCCTTAGAAGATGTCAAGCGTGTATTGAAGCCGATGGCCAACAATTCTAGCACGTGCTATAAGGTAAGAAATCAGCGCAAGCATGAGGCGTTTTTGAGCAAGGGCGACGCGCTGTGTGACTTACCGGCGAGCGAGGGGGCGCTGGTCCGGGCGATTTTTGCCATGCGCGCGGACGCGTCATAAATGAAACGCCCTGTACCTTTCCGGTGAATGGTGTCACGCCGAGAAGACATTAGTTGCAGTCACCACATCGTCGACATGCGACCTTCAGGGCATACTATGGCCCTTTCTGTGTTTCACAACACATGGAGAACTTTGTCTTGTGTATTCCAATGAGCTACCGCCATTCTGTGATCTAACATGTCATTTCTTTTTATTTTGCATATTAACATTTCATTTCAATTAATTTTTCTTGATAAAGAAATTTCCTTTTGGAATTTTGTGGTAAAATTGTTGGTTAACATTTCTAACTGCAGGTTTTTCATTGAGTATTAGAATAAATGCCTGCTAATGAGTTAGAACAAGTGTCACCCAAAAGTAAAAATGACCCCAATGAGAACAGTACAGTATATCAGCGTTAGACATGCACAGCAATCTACCCTCCACCAATTATGGAGCTCAGCACTATAATTGGTGATGGATTGAGCATGGCAGGTGAGTGGTAATTCTCTTGCCTAACATTCGGGAAGATGCGGGTTTGAATCCCCAAACGGGCATCCAGACTTGGGTTTTTCATGGTTTCTCCAAATCACTGTAGGCAAATGCCAGGATGTGTCCTTCATATGGTCATGGCTGAATTCCTTCCTGTTCCTTGCCCCCAGTCCTTTCCCACCTCTCTTATGACCTTGACGAGGTGTAAAACCATAACCAAAAAAATTGGTGATGAAAGTAGCAGGTTAGCAAGAATTTTTGTTAACTTACAATTCTTAAAATTTTAGTGTGACCTATAACGTAACATTTAAATATAAATTTATTAAGCATTAGAAATTACTACTAGAGAATTTAATTATATTTTAAATTGTGAATTTTGTTTACACATTAAGAATGGTATTCAATAACTCTGACAATGTAAGCAGCATTTTTGTTCTGACGAACTATTAAAATTTTTGTTAAGATTTAACTGGCCTATAAATACATTTCAGACTAAAGAGAAAAAAACAAAATTTGGATACAACTTGACATTATGGTACTTGGAGAAATTGAAAATGCTCATGGTGCGTTGTTCCAACCTTTTCTTCGAGGTCATTAGAGGTAGGAAAGGACTGGGAGCGATGAACAGGAAGGAATTCAACCATGATCTTTTGAAGGAACCATCCAGCCATTCGCCTAGAATGGGAAACCATGGAAGACCAAAATCTGAATGGCCAGACAGTGAGGCCAGAATGTTACCACTCACCCTCCACACTTGGGGAATTGGCTCTAAATATTCTTCAACTCTGCCATTATATTACATTCTTCAAATAGCACACAGATACATCAGTACAAGTTCAATGATGACTTGTATGCTTGCCTGCCTAAAGAATGTCCTATGTTAAGAGTTCAACCCAGTTTCTACTTGTACTTAGTGCAGTCAGCAATAGAAAAATAGTGACCCTTCCCCATAACAACAACTATCTGTTCTTTCTCTCTCTCTCTCTCACACACACACACTCACACACACACACACACACACACACACACACACACACACACACACACACACACACACACACACACACACACTTAGGAGTCAACAACATACAAATCACAAGAAAAAAATAATGTGATCAAAATGCACAATATTTCTGTATGAACCTTATTTGTGTAATGAGATGAGATATGTGGTAACGGGCTGAAGCACATAAATAACAACTCCTAACATTTGGGAAGCTTTTTCCACGCAACCTAGCCTCTTCGGGAAGTCCCCATTCGTAAAAGAAAGCTTCAGTCAATGTTGCCAATATTTTTTTTTTTTTCTACTGAACCAGAAAAATATGGCAGAATAAAAGTAAGGTAAGTACTAAGTATAAACACTAAAACAGTCATATTAAATGATAAATGGCTTAAAAATTTGAAATTTAGTAGTTATGAAAAAAACATGTACCAGAATTTTTTTTTTTTCACAGTGTGCTTATCTCATGTGTGTGCTTTCCCCCCCCCCCCCCCAAGTCAGAAAAAAAGTTTTTTTACAACACTAGGTCAGATACAAGCGAGTGCTGCATGCGAATCTTTGCAGACATTAGCGGTGCGTTCAATAATTTGTGGTGGCCGGCATTATTTGCCAGGCTACAGGAAATTGAGTGCCCTGCTAGGTTGCGACATGTCTTTCAAGACTACTGTCACAACAGGTATGCAACAATAAGAGGTCCAAGGGCAAAAGTATTGAAAAAACTAACTAAAGGCTGTCCGCAGGGTTCCGTATGCCGGCCATACTTTTGCGATGTGGGAATGGTGAGAGGATTGATTCGTCTCTTGCAATTACTAGAACTGACTGGATTAGTCGCATTTGCAGATGACCTGTTATTGATAGTACATACAAGTTCGAGGAAGGAACTAGAAGAAAAGTGTGCAGTAGTACTAGAAGAGCTTAAGAAGTGGTGCAGAGAAGTAAAATTAAGACTCACACCTGACAAGACCAAATACATTCTTTTTAAGGGAAAGCTCATGTATGATCCCACTGTCAAATAAGGAGAACAAAATGTAAGAAGATCGCGAAGCATAAAATATCTCAGACTGCAGATGGATGAAAAGTTAAATTTTAGTGAAGATATACATACTGTCTGCTGTTAAGCAAAAAGGCTAATGAACAAAATCATAACAATTGGCCAAATGCAATTCCATATACCAATTCCAATAAAAAGGATATATTATAGGGCATTACCAATTTCGATAGTGGGATATGCAGCGAGTGTATGGGCACATCGACTGCGGTTTGTCAAACCGGCAATGCAACTTCGGTCACTACAGCTTATAATACTATTAAGACTAACAGGAGCTTACAGGACGACTGCAACTGATGCACTAACCATAACATTGCGAATATGACCTCTAGACTTAGAAATAAGGAAACAAGCAGCACTCTATTGGTGCAAAAAAGAAAAGTATGACAAAGTTGAACAAATTATAGGTGCACGAATGGAAAACAAAGAAGATATAGTAGGTCAACTAATACGAGAATGGCAAGACAGATGGTTCAACAGCGCACCGAAAGAAGAACACACAAATTTTTCCTGAATGTAATGGAGAGACTGGCACTAAAACTCATAAACCCAAAACAAGGGTTCATCCATTTTATAACGGATCATGGTCCATACAAATCGACATTACTCGCAAGAGGACTAGTTCCCAGCCCGACATGAATGTGAGGAAGGGAGCACACTGGAACATGTGGTATTATAATGTGAGCATACAAGACACATACGGGAAGAAGAGCAATATTGAGGTAGGAATATCTATGAGGCTATTCGCGACCCATGAAAGTGTTTCCAGCTAATGGAGCTGTGTCAGAAACTTTCAGATTTTGAGAATGACAGTCTGTCATTGAAGAAGCTATTCAGATACGTCTGAATGAAAATAATATGAACAGGGACTTGTGTCTGTGGCTCAGTGACACATAGAAACCTGCTTTTGCTATTCTAAAACAACCAAGTGTTTCACTGACGGATAATAGAAGAGACGAGGAGCGCCATTCGCTACGGCAGATTCGTCCTACCCCATCTACAGCTGGCTCCATAGCCGACCAATTACCGACAAGCATATTAGAACCGTGGTTTAGTCAGCCAATCAAGTGACCGCATGGTTCCCTATGAATTCTCAAGATAAAACATCGTAATTAATGGTAGTAAATATTGAAAGACAAAACTTCACTATACATTGCCCACTTTAGCAATGGGTGGTAAAATCTGCATGATGATGATGACTGTTCTATAATGTGAAAGTTGTAGCTGTGTGTTTTTTGGGAGTCCATCATTAAAGAAGCTATTGGGATATGTCTGTTTGAGAATAATGTGAACAGTGACATTATGTGAACATTGACACTTGAAAACCAATTTTTTTCCACTCTATAACAACCACAGCTTTAGCTGATGGATAGTAGGATGGCATTGATGTATCCGTCCGACCCCATCTACTGCTGGTCCCAGAGCCAACCAACTACAGACACAGATTGGAAACGGGCATTGTAGTCAGCCAATCAGAAGACGATACGATCCTGGCCCGCTACGCATCCGTGATCCAGTGCAGTTCTAGTTGTTCTCATAAGTACAATGGACCTGATGATGGCGGAAGAGCAAGTCGCTAAAAGCTTGTCTTTTGATAATATTATCCGGCGGACAACCTATGAAGATTTTGTATCAGACACCCAAGATATTTTAAACTATTTAAATTAGAGAGCATTGTGGAATTTGAATGAATTGGTAATTTAACTGATTTTCAATATCATTTCAAATTTAATTCAAATTTAATTTCACTGTGAAGAAGCGCATGCTCTGGTGGCAATTTCCCCAAACACCCATTGTTCCTTTTCCTTACCTGCTGCTTTTATCCTTAACAAATTTCAACTTTAGATTCTTTCAGCGTTTTTGTTAATTAGTTCATCATTTCTCTTCGTAATTTATTCCAATCTCCAACTCCTTTACCTGCAAAAGAAAATCTTCCCACACCCTTGTGCCCAAATTCGGATGCCCGCTTGTGGTCATTGTGTTCCTTTTGCTTCGAAGCACAACTCCTAATTCTTACGCGAATACCTTTCCACCCCTCATCACCAATAGACATCTTGTACAATCCTGTGACTCTCCTAACTTTCCCTCATATTCCAATGAATCCAATTTCAGCTCCTTTATTACATCAGATACCAATTTTTTTCTGCAGTAATTTCCAGAAACAAATCTAGCAGCCCTTCTTTGCACCCCCTCAATCTCCAAAATTTGATACCATAAGTGTGGATCCATATTACACCACCATTTTCAAGCCAAAGGTCTGACCAAAGTTTTGTAACGCAATTCTCTTAATTCTCTAGTACATCCCCTCATCACTCTCTCCAACAAGTGAAGGATGTTGAAACCTTTTCCTACCAGCTGTCCACTGTGTCCTGCCTTGTTAAGTTTCTTATCAAATGTTAAGCCAAGGTATTTACACTTCAAGTCTTCAACAAGCAATTCTTTCCCCACCTTATAATCATACTCAACCTTTAGTTTTTTTGTCTATTTACCTAATAAGCTGACTCTTCTTTGCATTTTTCTTCATTCCATGTTGACCTAACCAGCTGGATATCCCGTTCAGATCACCCTGCAGGTGCTTACACATCTTCTACTGTTATGATCCTATGATACAGCATTATATAATCCTCAAATAACCAAAGTTCTGACAGTAAACTAGCAATACAATCATTCATTAGAATAATGAATAACAGTGATACCAATACACTACCCTGTGGGACTCCCATTTTAACTTCTACTTCTTTTGATATTGCATTTCCTACCCTGACTTTTTGTCTTCTACCTGTTAAGAATTCTTCTACTTAGGAAATCAATCTCTCGTCTACTCCAGTGGGTATTTTTACCTTATTTGCCACCGTTCTATGGTTCACACTGTCAAAATCCTTTGAAAAATCTACTGCTACAGTACATCTTTGACCCCCCCCCCCCAAGTCAATTTCATCCAAATGTCCTTGCGGAAATCTCACTAAAAGATTCGCATGAATACCCTTTTCTAAAACTATGTTGTTGACTTGAAAACTATGCCAGTTCCTCACATACATTTCTGATGGGGTTGCATATCAATATCTCATTAATTTACATACCATTAATATCAAACAGATTGGTCTATATTTTTCTACCTTTTTGTCGCCACTCCTATATGTACCAGTACTACTATATCACTTTTCCAGTCCACTAGTAACAAGTATCTAGACAGTTTAAATAATTATTCAATATGTGGTACAAGTCACAGCCTGATTTCTTTAAGACATCCATGGTAATATTAAATTATCTACCCATTTACAAATATAATTCTTTATTTTTATGAGGAATGAAACTGCTTTCAGGTTTATTTGAGCAATTTTATTATGCATAATAAAGATACAATTTCCCATCAAATATCTCTTCATACTAGAAGTAATAATACATTTATGAGGCTAGGATAAGGACTAACATATAAAATCAGTACAATCAACTATTACGGTATATACCGATTAAGGTGTAAATAACGATATAAAAATATCATTAAAATGCATTCATTTTTTTGTGTGTGTTAAAGTTTATTTAATATCTTAATTGAAATTGTCTTATACAATATACCAGTGCTGATCCCAACTAAATAATTACATACTGCTGAAAATATTGAAGTTTTTACCTAAAGAATGATAATTATAAATACTTCTTTCTTTGGTTTTCTTAGTAACAAGTCTTGATTATAATTTGCATTTAATCAAAACAATACTTGAAAATACTTTTGTTTCAGCTGCTCATATCAACTCTGCAAGAGAAGTATCACAATTTGCTGGTTATAGCCTCAGAATTTTTTGTATTTCTGGAAAGAAAATCAATCAACATTAATACAGATTGGAGTATATTACTAAAGTTTAATTAATAAACACTTTTATTCTTATTAGTATTATATTATGGTGCACAACATTATTAATCAATCTAAACACAATTTACAATATTCCAGTCATAAGAATATGAAAGTTGCATATCTTGCTACAAAATGGTACTTCAGTAGCAAAATTTTTTTTAAAAGTCTTTTGCCCATACAGCAGACATGATTTAAATACTTAAATCATTTTTTAGAAAATTATTACAAAAGTCTCAGAAGGCCTCTTATATTCAAATATATAATCAATATAATTCACCTTATCTTTGGTGAGGTTGGTTCTGGTTGCATCTGTGAACTGCTGTGCAAAAAACTGGAAACAACTTCATTATCAGCTAAGTTTTAACACCTAAATTAGTTTAAAGCTTTGAATTATAAAGTAAATACTTAAGATTATTGTTTCTGAGGCAAAATACAAATATTTTCACTCAGCAATAGAACTAAGACAATTGCATATTCTTAGTGGTTAGTTATTTACTTTTCCTTGTCTTATTGATTTAGAATTAGCTGAAACCTTGATAGTTAGTTTAAATACAGCAAGTTGCAGTTAAACTTTTTGGTATATCTAAATTAACATTTCAAATTTCTTATTTAACTAAAAAAAGTATTATAGGCCCAACTGTTGTAGATTAATATTAAAACATAACTTAGACTTTTGTTCTGTCTCAAATATGACTTCATTTTTTTCATTAGCATTAAGCAATAAAATAACAACAAAAATAAATAAATAAATAAGTAATAGTAAATAGTCAACTTCTGCTGCTCAATAGTATTGATCCTAAAATATTCGATTGTAGGTGTAACTTCTGTATATCACACATTTTGTTACAGCATAATTCGCTCTGAAATCAGTTTTACAAACCATTTAAACTGGTTTCATAAGTGCCATGTTACTAAAGGTATTAATTAATGTGGGTGAAAGTAGTTCCATATGTATCGTGCAGTATTGTGCCTGGACTTAGGAATAAAACTGATATTACATTGATAGCAAAAGTTTTTGGGAATCCTAATTAGTTTTTAATTTTATTGGTTCTATACTTCCATCGTCATTAATTCAGTAGAAGTTACTACTGCATTGCTATGTGAACTGCAAATGAAATATGTATAACATTACAAAACCAAGGTCATTAGCATTATGTAGTAACAATTCTGTATGATTAACCAACTGCAAAAAAAAATGAACTGCCAGATTATTGCATTCAAACCATCATTTTTGACGGGCTCGAAGCTAGTTTAAAATAAAATTTTGAGATATTATTCTAGATTTTTATTTAACGGATTGTAGTTCTGATGAAAGTAGGAAAGAAATATATTGAATCTATAACAAATATGGAGTGGTCTGGCAGCTCAAATGTAATTAGTGGGAAAAAAGTGTTTAATGCGCTAGCTCTCCAAAAATTCTGGCTATGATCCCGGTTTCAAATCCCGACTGGCAAGAATGCTTAAGATTTGTATTTGATCATATGAACCATGCTGGGGCATTCTGTGGTTTGGATTCTACCTTAAACTGTAGCTCCCACAGGAAAGGAACTGGCCATCCTACCTCTGATACAATGGCTTCTGGAGGATCCAACCAACCTTAGGGCTACATTTTTATACTGTACTGTACATTTAATCTATCCAATCTATCTAATACTATTATATGAGTAACTCTTGTAAATATATAAAATTAATTTCTCACAAACTTCTCTAAGGATTTTGACTAAATCTTGCATACTGAACAGAAATCGAAAGATGCCGAGCGAAGATCAGTCAACCAGGTACTAGAGATTTAATCAGTGTTGTATGTGAATAAAACTTCCTCAAACCTGACATTTCAGAGATCTGTGTCACTCTCTCTGGTGACTGACGATAAAAAGTGGGGGACCTGATTACCCAACACACAGTGAATGCGCTATATCATCCCCCTCCCCCCCTCCCCCCCTCCGACTGTATGGTGGCTTGAATTTATCTCTATCTGTTGATCTCAATCACTGTTTCCAAGCTTCACTCAGTTGAAATCAAAAATCTCAGTTCACTAATTATAAGTCATTTGAGACATAAATTACAATAGTGTCAGTAATTTCTCCTACTCTCATTACTTTGAAATCAAACCAGTGTGCAGTTTCCCTTATGCAAATGTGGCACGCATGTTCTCAGCTAAATTGATTTCTACATTGACTATTGTTGATATTCTATACACCTTTGTGCAGAAATGGGACACATATTGGATGTTGAGATCAATAAACTATCCTTAGGAGAACATAGAATGTCCATAATCTTTGTAAAGGTTAAAAAAAACCTACCTCTTTATAGAATCATTGTGATCCTCATTATAGAGGAACCAACAAATAGAAGAAACACTTTTGTTTTCAAATCATTGATATTACTCACAGGGGCGGCCCTACCAAGTTTTTCAGGTGGTGCGAGATCTCATTGCTGCGCCCAAAATGAGCAATTGCTTATTCGTGATTAAGGTAGTCCATATAGACAGACTGAAGATAACATATAGTTTTTACATCCTACTAATATCATAAATGTAAAAGTTTGTTTGCCTGGATGTTTTTACTGTTTCATGTCAGATCGACTGAACTGCTTAGAATAAATTTGGAAAAATGTACTGGCCATCTACTTTTATCCCAAATAGCAGTTCCCGTGGGATTTGGATACAAATATGTATATGAATGCTTTATGAATTCCACTTGAGCAAAGCCATGGACAAATAAGTCTTTATATATGACAACTCAAACCTCGAAAACATTAGTATAGGATAGCAGCGGTATGAATGAGAAATAACTGTAAAAATGAATACTATATGTTTGAAAAGGTTTATTTAAGCTACTGTGGTGAATACAATGCTCACTTTACTTACACATCAAATTCACAGTTTTTAATAATTTTTTAAAATATGTAAATTCACACTTTTAATACGGAAAAATACAATTTACCAAAATTTTGCCAAACTAATGCTTATAAGGATAAATGCAAGTATTTTTCCCCCAGGTAAAACCATTCTCAACAAGAGGTTTTCATTGTTTTTGCCCCACTCTGAAGCTAATCCTGGCTATGCCCTTGAAAGTTGTGCAAGTAGTGACCAACTGTCAGGGACTTGGCCGATAGTGGGGTTGGTATCGGCTTCCTCACCTGAGCTAGCAGTCTTCCCTAAATATTCTAAGTCCAGAAAAGTTATGTTACCGTGTTGAAACTTTTATGCTAACTGTTAAAACAGACCACAGTCGCCACTTACAGTTTTAACCTCCTGTAAGAAAGGTGCTATTGTAGAAATGAAAGTCACAAGTTGAATCACTGAATTATATTCTCAAAATCTTCACGTAAATAATACAAGTTCACAGTTAGCGAAGGCAATCGGATATTAATCGTTGAGAATCAGAGCAAAAACCGCACTCCCCCAAGGAAAATAAAACGAAAGTTAGAAATTCACATGTCCAGAAACTGTTAGTCCAAAAAAAAAGGTTGTTTCAAATTTCGAAGATGGCTGCCGCTAAGCGTGCCCGACACATTGTAGACTCGCTTCCCGCCTAACACCACTCCTGGGCTTGCCGAGACGTGCTCTCACTTGCGCGTTCGAACCGAGACTGAAGAACCAAGCTTGTCTTCGTGCGCCCTCTAAAGCCTATATAGACGTGCCTCACGTGATGCCGTACCACCTCTGAGCACATCCACGCTGCCAAACATCCCCATACGTTTGATTTAATAACTTCCTTATTCGATGTTTAATTTAAACGCGGGAAACTGAAAAGTTATGTGAATTTATGTTTACTGTGTTTTGTGTCAGAATATAGCTTTAATAGTATCTCTCCGAAGATTACCAAATATGGTCACGGTTACAATGCTTCTGAACGTCTTACGTCACCACCAGGTTTTCAGAACTTTTTTAAATCGGCTTTAATTACAACCATGAAATTATGCTCAAATTATTGGCCCCATTTTTAGCCTCACAAAAATGTAAACTTTATTTAAATCGGTTATGTGGTTATTGAGTTATTGCAAAAACAATGATTTCTAACAATCCGACATAATTATTATTTATGTTTTTAGGTATAACTCTGAAGATATATGGATTAGTAAGCCGGAAAAATTACCAATGTGTAGCCTGAATTAAGCTGCTTATTTTGAATGTTATTACATCTCTGTAGCTATTATATCATGGACACAATAAAATCGTTTGTTTATTCCACGTGGATTTGATGTCGAGTGAATTTAGAAAACCTATAACATCGGTTCTATGTCTTTAAATATCTGGAAATTAATGTGTATGAAGCTAGAAGAATGGATCTTTAAGATTAATTACTTTTTAACCCGGAATCTGAGTAGGCTTTTAAATGAGAAAATGCTAAAGTTGAGTGGTCTATTTTATGTGTTCAGATCGCATTTAAAAATACTTAAACGGTTGGAAACTATCAGATTTAGTTGAATTTAATTCGATTCAGGACTGTTTTAATTTATTATTTACTTTATATCGTGTGACAGTGGTTAAAATCAGTGAAAAAGCATATAATGTGTGCAGTGTCTATAGCAAGTTACTTCAAAATTGGATTACCAGACAGAAGGTCAGTAAAATGTCTTTAAATGGTTTTAGGAAATTACTTATGTGTGTTTACTATCATTTAACTGTTGTTAGCGCTTCCAAAATGGTTTATAAGTATTTGAATTAATGCTGAAAGGCTTGATAATTTATTCGATTTACCGGCTTCCGGTTTTTCACTGATATTTCATATTTTACGGTTTAAAACTATTGGAAATCTATTAAAACCAAAAGATTAGATTATTTACTGCTTATTTCTCTACTTTTTAAATCCTGAAATTACTTAAAAGACCTAAAATTGTTTATGTAAACTGTTTAGGAAAATGAGTGATCAAATTTCTTCATAATTACTTCTTGTGAGTATTAAATGCTTTAAAACTATCAGAAACCTGTCAATTATCCTACTAAACTGTCCCAGGCGTTATTCTATTTACTTTTAGAGCTTTAAAATGGTCAAATTCCATCACAATGTGATATCTACATACTGCTTCAGTTTACTGTTCAATCATCCTGTCTATTTCTTTAAAATACCTGCTAAACTATATTTAACTATGAAGTTATGGTTATTGTGAGTCTAGGCCTGGCTATTATGAGTTCTTTATTGTCTTTACTGTATGAAAATCTCTTCAGAAATACCAAAATCTGGTATGTGCCAAAATTTATGGGTTAGATTTTACCTGTATTGAAATTATTTATTTATCTCTGAAATAACGCATATTAATCATGATAAAAGGTTTATTTAGTGGCTGTATTTCCTATTATTAACCATTTACTTCTTTTAAATCCGTTCAGAATAGTTAGGATCTATTATTGAAAGTTTACTTTTATGTGGGATAACTTATTTCCTGCTGAAATATCATTTATTTATTACGGTTTATGGTTCATTTATGCTGCTCTGTGCTATTTATTTGCTTTAGTGTATTCAAAGGGTTGTTAACTTGATTTTAGATGTGGTATCGGATACTAAAGTTAACCTCAAACTTGACCGGATTCTAACTAAATCTTGAAAATAGAATGAGGGATACCTTACACAACGCATTCTCAATTGTATCGATCATACGTTAAGCCAAGTTCATTGTAAACAATTGTTCTGGATCTGTTGCTATCTCATTTATGGCTCATACTCAAAAAATCTTTACTTTCTTTGGAATTTGACTGGGTTAATACGTAATACAAAATGTCCCAGTCTGAGAATCAATTTCTTTAGAAGTCTGTTTTTTAGCAACTGTGAATTCATAAATCCACTTTCAGTCTGCACAGCCTTTGCTTACAATGTTTACTTGAAACAATGTATTATACCAAGTAACCACTGTAATTATGAACTCAAATTGCTCCATGATCTGACAACAAGGCATCTTTTAATGCATCTGAATTAATCATTTCAGAAGGGTGTCACGAACTGAAGAGTAATGATAAAAAACTGTAGCAATGCTAGAAATCCTATTTTTGAAACGAGTTTCACAAATTTTTTGGCAATGGTCCTTCTAAGTGCTAGAATACCACTTCCCATCACTTTGTTGATTGAGAGAATACAACAAATATTCTTCAAAGAAATCCAGACAAGGAAACCGATTTAACTGATGTTTTGGCGGTACTCGCTATTATCAAATTTAATGACAGTTACATGGATTAAAAATTGCTCGAAGAAACTGGTTCAGTATTTTGTTTTGGACATATTTGTTTCCTCCTACCATATTTGATTCATTGTCATATCTTTTTAACTCGACAATCATTCATATCCAAATCGAACTACTGCAAAGATCAATGATAAATAGGGCAGCGAGTACAGCTCCCAGGTCCCAAAGAGTCACTTTCCGGATTGTAAGCACAGCGAAATACTCACGCACTTAGACTTTGTCTTCATTAGTGTCAACAAAATCAATGTCAAAGATAATTCTTTGATGTGACTTACATCAGGAGTTCAATTCAGTATGCCGGAAAAATATTTAGATGATCGAACCTTAGTCAAAATTTTATTACGAACTTAATTCTTTTTGAATACATTTGTCAATATAATAAGACATTAGTCCTGTTATTAGCAATACGGTGGAGATGGTCCATCATCACAGGATCAGATTTTCCTAGCAGTTGCAATATACCCATGAAGTTACCATCATTAGAAGTATTTAGTATTTCAGATCCAATGCTTCCTCTGAACAAGACATCATTCATTAGAGGATAGCAAACCACTGTGATTTTTTGTCTTCAGTCTGTATTTACAAATCCTTGTCTAGTACATTGAAGTTATTTAATTGAATAAACACTTCTATCCAACTGAGCATGGTGCCATTGTGATCTGAGGAAGTTTCGCGAGTTTTGAGACATTCTGATTAGTAACTCCAGTCATCGAATTCTTCTTTTCCCAAATAAAAATGAGGCCTTCTGTTGAATAAACAACAAATAAACAATATACTTTATCTACAGATTTATATTAAACAAGCTATCTACTTTTATAAGTTTCTCCATTTGGTTTTACTCTTTGAAAGTGCGTATTTGAAAAATTACGCCCATGATTTCTTTTCTTCGATTTTATCGTTGCTCGAATAATTATTTCATCTCTGCCAACAGAGTCAATGAGTGACAATTTTTAAATATCGTCATAATTTGTACTTTGAAAAGGCGAAGGTGGTGGTATGTCTTGTAAACCCATCATAATATTTTGAACAGCAGATGACGTTCCAGCCATAGATAAATCTTCTCACATATGCTGCTCTTTGTCATGAACTTCGTCTCAACAACTTCCATTAAAAGTTTTCTTCCATTTCGTGTTGAAATAGTTCTGGTGACGATGATTCAGATGACTTCTAAAAATAAAGTAAAATAAAAATTGATAGCAATTTTGTTCTCAGTTTTGTCTTGGTTTTGTTTTCTTTTTATATATTGTGCACCATACAGTTTTTTTGAGGTTAGTGACATGTCTTGTCTGTAAACGACAGATAAGCTTTGTAAATATTTACGATACCAAAGTTAATCTCAATTACCGAGGATCTAATATAGTAGAAAGAGATAAATAGGTTGAATCTCGCCCCATGTGCATGTACCTCCATGCATGAACTTCAAGACTACAGCCGAAAAGGCAGGAAACAGGTGCGGATAGCATTACGCAGCACCAAGGGTGCTAACTTTGGAACATGTTGTGATTTTCATGATTTCAATAACTTGAACTGACTCGAGTAGCAACTTGAATTGACTCTATTCAATGATGATATACGACTATGCATTAAGCTGAAACTCTTACTTTTATAAACTCTTCTGGATGATGTGTGTTTAAAAAATATATGAACAGCAAGCTGGGTTATTATAGAATTTATTTTTCATTTTTTGCACAGACGATCTATCGCTGCATTTTCGGCACCCCCCCGTATACAGGCACCTGGTGCGGTTGTACCCCCTTAGGGCACCACCCTGATTAGTCACCAGTTGTGAGGTTTAAAAGTATTATGATGTGAATGTTTTATGCCAATTTTATATTTGTTAACATGTTTCACATAGTTTAGAGATTTCTGGCTAAGTAGTGTGTTTTAACTTTGAATGCTAAGAATAAGTTGCAGTATTGTACTAATATCTGTGCTGGGAACATTGCTAGTAGTGAGAACAGGAAGGATGATAATTATTGAATGTGTTAACAGCAGCTCACAAAAAAAAACATTTCTGGTGGCTGGCTTTGAGTTATTGTTAACCTATCCAAGAGTGAGCTAGAATAATCAACTTTCTCTCTTATGGATTTATGCCTTGCTGACACTGAAGTTATTAAAGGCATGTAAAGGAAGGAACTAGGCCAAGGCCATATATTTCAGCATTTTTCTGAAGTTACTATTGGAAACTGTGGAAAACCAAAATCTAGAAGGAAAGACAGTGATTTAAACCAATGTCATCCTGAATCCAGGATCAAGCTCTACCGCTCACCCACCACACTTGATAATGAATTGTAACAAATTAACGGATACTGAAGCATTATAACACAGACTAGATGCCTGAAATAAGTATGAATATTAAGTGAAAAGATTTAGCAAACAAACTGTAATTGAGTCAATCGTGATTTGAATTAGGCCAGTTTGTGCGTATCTGAAAATCTGAAAATAGAATCAGGAGTTTTCTTGAATGGCGTTTACCTGCTGGAGGTGCTGTCGTTACCACAAATGGCAAAAATCTGCATGAGTTTATAATAGGCAGCAACAAAGTGGCTACCTTGATCATTTAAACGAAGCAGACATTTTATCAGCAAAATAATGTTAAACACCTCATTAATTTCAAGACATTACTTGGACATAATCATATCAGAAACTGTCAAAATTCTCTGATAACTAAGTGAGACAAGATTCTGGATTCTAACTAAGCAAAGTGAGAGAGACTGTGAGTCGGCAAAAAAATTTATCAGCAATGGACAGGTTGAGAATTCATGCATCTATCATCAGATTCTGTGAGCAACCAATAACGGAAGATGTTCACATAATCAGTGGCCAATAAGGAATGAGATTCTTTTGCCAGCAGTCACTTGACAAAGGCAACAGGCAATTTGATCCCTGAAATGTAGTGTTTAATCTCCAGACTCACTCAGCCAGTTTTCTGAGAAAATGGATAGGATATCAAGTTACTAAAACAGCTCATGGATGTGGCAGTACGGGTGATTTTTCCATACAACTAATCTAAAAATGCACTCAACATGGAAATAATCTATAAAAGAGAGCAACACAGTTTCAGTTCTAAGTGAGATTGCTTATCCTTATCAAAAAATGAACCTATAAAGTTTATATTGTTTAAGTAAATATAAGCTACATTTTATAAAGCACAGAAATTGTATAAATTTTTAAAAGGCTACTAGTCAGAAAAATTTATTTTGAGAATTTCTCAAAAATGGAATTAATGGGACATATTAATATTGACCTAAATCTCAAGCATTGTATAACTGGATATTCCAATTAGAGAAAACACTTATTTGAAATTCGTAAGACTACTGAATACAATAGTCAGTTTTCAACTGAAGCTTTTTTTCAGAAAAAAAGATTAAGTATTATTTACTTTAACACCAAAACCAACTTTAAAAACTGTATTTTGTTACTGAAAATAACCAACACAATGTAAAAACTACATTGCTCAAAAAAGTTTGATAATCAATAGCAATGATAATAAAAACAAAAAAACATGATTTGCTGATTAGGATTTCACAGACAAAAGAAAATCACATAGATACACACACCACAAAATACAGGTTATAGCAAAGTATTAGTTATTAAACAAATGAAAAAGGAAACAGTTGTAGGCAATATAAATTACAAGGAAAGGGAAAATAACTCATCATTCACCAAAGTTCACTCACTGAAGTTTCCTACATGACTCAACAGTCATGCAGGAAATGTCGGTGTGTGTACACCTTCCGAACCACATGACTCATTCTCTTTAACATTAAGAAGGTTTAAGACCGAAATATTGTGATATATGTTTTTCTCCCATTGCTGCCTTCAACTTTGGTGAGTGATGAGTCATTTTCCCTCTCCTTGTAATTCAAAGTATTAGTTACATATTTAGCCTAAAAACCACACTTCATAATTATAAGAACAAGTTGAACAATTGTGGAGCTCAGTTTCAGGCTTCCCACAAAGTCACTGCATCTCAGCAACAGGATAGTAGAAAATGCTATCCTTCAGAAATATTAATGGTTGCTAATTTGTTTTTGATATTGAAAATAACATGCCTTTTCTATAAACTGAAATTTCTCCTTGGGCTGTTTCTGGTTAATTTTGCTTCATTTAAAACTGGAATTTTTTAATATTCGTAACAAGCAGATTAGTTTATTGGCAACTACCACGTTTCCTATGATCAAGGCCAAAAATAAAATACACCCAATAATGTAACCAGATTTCATCTAGAGTAGTGACAGCAAGAAGCCATGAGTATTTTGAAATTTCAAACGGCCTCAAAGCAGTGAATTTTTTTTTTTATGTTACTGAAACAAACAAAAAATTTCATACTGTTCTGAAATGGTGCATCACTCCATGGTATTACTTTATTCTTATCTTAGCTACAGGTAAGGTGTTGATTCCTTCTGGGAGCAATGGATCTCCCCTCCCCTACCAACTTGAGCAGCTTCCTTAGAGAAACAAATAATGTCAGAACAACCGACATCACTTTGATTCCAAAAAACATAATAAATCTTTATAAAAATTTAGACTAAAACACACATCATAAATTTTAGTAACAGATGTCACAAAGAGAAATGAAAATAACAAGATTGTATTGAAAAAAGACATACGGTGTTACTTCTTTACAACCACAGACAATAACAAAGTACACTTGGCTATGGTGCAAATATTGAATGATTCAAAAAATTTGATTCTGCAACTTCAGTCTATCCACACAGTAGACATTCTCTATCATAACAAAACAGAGTTTCACACTAATAACATTACCTTCACATGCATATACTTTGACAATAAAAATAGGAACCAAACATCTCCATATATATAAATTATCACCAAAATTAAGATAAAAATACAGTGTGAAACGTAACACAAAAAATATTAAATATGACAGAAAATCTGCCCATGCATTCAAATTAACTCTTCTTTGTACTATTGACAGTGATGTTTGTGTTTTGTATTAATATGATGTAAGTAAGTTAAAATACTCTATGACAAAGGTCATGAGAGATTATATAGACTAAGAAGTCACTGTAAGAATATTGTGGTTTTTGAAGAGTCATCACCAGTCTTTCAAAGAGTCGTTTTACCCTATGTAGCATCCTAGTAGCCATTTCTGTGCTTCGAAAACTTTAATTTGTGAAAAGTTTCCCCATAAAATTATGCCTTGAAACATGGCAATGAAAATAAGAGGAGTAAACCTGTTTTGTTAATTCTTGATCAGCTGTTAGAGAAAGCATTCTTATTTCAATGATGGCACTACAACTTCTTCAGTAGAAGTGTGATATGTTCTTCCAAACAGAGTTTTCATATATTTGAGTGGAGATAATGTTTTCCCCCAAGATTGTGTTATTTTTATAGTTTATATGTAAATACTGCTGCACATAATTTTTTGTTTTAAAGCAAATGTAATGCATTTGATTAAAATATAATTTTACTGAGTTTGCCTTAAAACTATTTGCTACTTCACTAAGTACTTTACTTGCATTAAATTCTAGATTCCCACTGTCAGGTTAGTGTTGTCTGCCAAAAATAAATGCTCTTTACCCTGTCAGATAAGTTTCCAGGAAGATCATTGAAGTATAATATACCAGAATGGGTCCTCAGAGACCACCTTTTAGAATGCCAATTTGTATTCTCTTCCAGTCTGATGAAGCATATATACTCATTTTAGAATCAAAACAGGACAATTTTCGAATTCAGCTTTCATGTATGAAGTAAACCATTTACCTGCAGTTCCATAAATACCATAGTATTCCCTTTTTTAAAAAATAATTTATAATTTACACAGTCACATACATTTTCAAGATCACAACAAAACCTACAGAACACAATTTAGTATTCAGTTCCTCAAATGTGTTACTTGAAAATGAATATATGATGTCTCATAAAAAAAAAATAATGGGATTTTTTTTTTAATTTAGTGGGCTTTAGAAACAAGATTTTAAAATATTTTTAGTTTTTATTTTGTTGGTAAACATGTTCCTGAAATACTTTGCAATTTGCAGCCAGTTTGAATGTTTAATTCATTTTTGACAGTCAAAAAGGTTAAGGGTGTTTTGGTGTCATCAATGATTTTATACTTTCTAAAAAAATGGATCAAAGAATTTGTATAAATTTTTTCTTGAAAAATGTAATAAAGTGCAGTACTGCATTTGAAATGTTAACAGTAGCCTTTGGCAAATCTGTTACGAGTAAAATAAAAGATTATGAGTGGAACAGACGTTTCAAAGAAGGCCATGAAGATGTTGACAATCACCTTGCATGCCCTAACACTTGCACAACTGATGATAATATTGAACAAGTGGAAAAGATTATTCTGTAAAAGCACCTTATCACTATTAATACCAAGCAATTATTTCAGATATTTTGGGCATGAAACATATGGCAGCAAAGTTTGTTCCAAAATTGCGAATTTTGAGCTAAAACAATAGTTGTAACAGATGATGAAACATATAGGTATGATGTCAAAAGCAAGATCCAATCATTCCAATGGAAGCTGCCTGAAGAGCCAAGACCAAAAAAAAAATTGACAAATTCAATCAAATGCGAAGGTTCCACTTAACATTTTTTTTTTTAATTTCATTGGAGTTATGCATCATGAGTTTCTGCCAAATTGTTGTACTGTTAATAAGGAGTACTACCTGATAGTTATGCACCATTTGCATGAAACAATCCATCGAAAATGCCCAGAATTGTGGCAAAACCAATCATGGAAATTGTATCACAACAATGCTTCTACTCATATATCACTGGTTATTTTGCATCAGCCATTGTATTTGCCCAACGTGCCCCCCTATGACTTCTTTCTTTTAATTCCTGAGACTGAAGAGAATCTTAAAAGGAAGACGTTCTGCCATCATTGACGAGATAAAAACAGAATAACCAAATGAGCTGAATACCAAATCAAAAACTGAATTCCAGAAGTTTTTTTTGTCAGACCTTGTAAAGCCATTTCTGGGGATGACTCTTCTTAGAATCCAGACTGTGAAGTAGTGAGAACATTGTAGTGTGTAACATGTTTCATTGCTCCACAATAAATGACTTTATCAAATATTTTTGAGAATCCTGGAAGTAAAGAAATAGGACGGTAGTCATCTAGATATGTCGCTCCTCCTTTTTGAATTAATGGTTTTATAGATGCATATTTTAGTCTGTTTGGAAATACACCTTGCATTAAGGATTCGTTACAGATATGAGCAAGTATGTGACTGGTAGAATATGAGCTCTTCTCAGTAATTTACTTCAAATGTTGTAACAACTGTTAGAATGTTTAGGATTTAATTGCTTCATATTTTCTTTTATTTTCACATTGTTACTGGTGGCAATTGGAATTCCACAAATATATTTGTGGAAAGCAGTCTGAAGAAGCCTTAGAACACTGGGTTAATTTGTACATCATTTCAAAATGTGGCTATTATAACTAGGAAAGTTTTGTAAGCTACCTTAGAATTTTGCAAATTCTTAAAACGAAGCTTGTTTACAGCAGAACGGGCATATGTGAACCACCTGATACCATAGCCCTACAGCCATTTATGCAGTTAACTGAAGCAGTAAAGTTAACTAAACAGTCAATACAGATAATAAATCAAGTTTTAACTAGTAAAAATCAAGTTTTAGACATACCTAAACAGCCGTAGCATAATATAAATCATCACAATAAATGCAATATTTTGTTACGATGTAATTTCACTATAATTAAACACTTTTATTCACTCTGAGAGTTCTTCATAATAATAAACAGCCAAAAGTTAATAAATTTTGTTGCAAAGAAACCATAATAAATAGTTTAAAGTCATTAAAAGTCTGAAAAGCCCGTATAATAATTTATTAGGTAATTATGCACTGTAAAATCCATGAAATCAGTTGTTAGAAGGAATATTAGAAGTCAGCTGATAGAGTTTATGGACTCCAGCACAACATACTTAAATTTTAGAAAGTTTTATATGGTTTAAAGATTATTTTTAAATAAAATATGTTAAAGTCAGCATGTGTTCATAAAAACTTTTAATTATTGCAAGCCAGTCATATAAATTCAGTGGGATAAATAATGTTCAGAATATAAAACAGTGAAATTTTAAACCATACTGATAAACCTTTTTGAGAAATGTGCGGCATTGTAAGCAAAATACGGTGAAATAGTGATATTTTGCATATGGCCGTGATTTTATTATGGAAAAAGGAAGTAAGCTTTTTCAAAAATTAATTATAAAGCAGAGAAAGCAGGAGAGATCAAGAGCTTTTTAGGTATTTGAGAATCTGTTAAAATAGGTCTTAAAGCCATTATAATAATATTAGCGAGGTCGGGTACCGGAGAAATAGCTTTCACTACAGGTGAATAAACAGGCCATATTTGGTATGAAAAGAAAACTAATCTTATTAGAAGCTGCAAAAACTTTGTTTGAATGCTCTAACTACAAAATGGCAAAAGTTTTAACAAATTGTGTAATATCGCAAAAATGACTGTATGACTGTTAACGGCAAATCTGTTAGAGCTAAAAAAAAAATATAACGATGTAAATTGTTAATTACCCTTTTACCTATTTACTGTTAAAGTTCCAGAACGTTATAAGTTGTAGGAGCCAAGATTTGAGAACTATTTCGCAAAGTCGGACTTCAAACTCGCAGAGGGATACACGAAAACTACACACACACACACACACACACACACACACACACGAGTGGCTGCACTTCCGCCTTCGTCTTTTGGTCAGTTACCGGGTGTCACTCTGAGTGAGAGGTTGGTAGGTCTGTGTAGCACATCGTACTCAAGGCAGTAATTGTGTGTGGAGACCCATGTGGTGAAACAGACATCTTAGATTTTTGGTGGTGCCGTATAACCTTCGTAACTAACATGTGACTTTTGAATTTCATTAAGGGGTTTGGTCTGGTCTGATCACATTTCATTATTTGCAATCTAAAACTTGGTGGAGAATTTTCCATCGATTGTTTTGGACTTGTAATTATTTTCAAGAATATAGTGGATTTTGACTTTTGAAACAATTGCAGTGACTTTATTTCATGATATTAACCTCACCCTTTGTAGCTTGGGGTGTAAATCAAGCCAGGTGGTGGCAAATATTAGTTCATGCAATCAATAATCCAGTGGCAAATATATTACACGGTCCAGCAGGCTTTGTCCCTTACATGGAATTGAAGTTGACGACAAGTGTTTATTCCAAACCCAGTAAGCATTTGGTTGTTACAGTGTTTCACGAGAACATTCACAGACACAAACTGGACTTTCACCTGCAGCATAGGAACCTTGGACAGCTGTGATTGTGTCAAATGTAGGCAAAAATTTCCACAAAGCTGAATATCTACAGCATGTGTTGTGTGGGAGAATTTCAGTTTCTGTAACCATATCCTTACACTTTTTGTGCATTATGAATTTAAATTCTCCACTATCCAGTGGTCCAATTATTCTCTGATTATTACTTTCACCTCCTGTGCTACTGCATTCCTATTCCACCTAGAAAGTCATCCATTTAACATTATTCATCACCACTGAGTCAAATGCTTATAACAGATCCAGTGCGCAACTATGAGCCAATTTCCCCTACTATCCCAGATTAACATAAATAATATCTCTTTCATCAATGTTGTAGATTTAGATCCCATTTTGTTATGTACCACTTCCAACCTCATGCGTAGATATCAAGTAGTATAAACTTGTCTATCACCAAGGTGATTCTAATTCATACATTAATCTGTTAAGGCAAATTTCTGGTCCCCCGGTATAAAGTCAGTCTCTAGTCTCCTTAGTACTTACAGGGATTCTACAACCTCTATCTATCTTCAATAGATCTACAATAATATTAACTATACAAACCACTTCATGTTCCCTCATATCATCTTGGAATTAATTTCTAATTCAATAGAATAATTGATCCTAGTTGTATAAAAAAGATTCTGCACCTAGATGTTCCTACTCTCTTTGTGTGACAATTCCCAACAGCCTCCACAAACTCCCAATTTTCTCCTATTCTCAAATTCTTTCTTATCCTTATTCTTAACTGTCTATTTCTAGCTGAATTACTATCAAATATCCAGAAACATTTTCTGAAATTACTTTTATTGATAGCACTAAAGGAATAATAAATAGTTCACTTTTATGTAAAAAGCAGTAGTTATGTGTAGGTTACTGTTATTGTTAAGAGATTGCCTTGGGTAACTTAGGCAACAGTGTAGTTCTCCAGATTTTTTTTTTCTTCATAATTATTAATTTACATAGTTTCCTCTTCACATTCAGTATGGACATTTATAGGGTTTAAACAATGAAAAACAGAAACTTAAGGAAGGAACCAATAGATGCCATGATATTTTTAACAAGTACAAAGCATAGAACATCCAGTTGGTATTGCATGTTTGGTGTCTCTGATGATAAATTCAGAATTTCAACTACTGCTCAGAATTACAACTGCCATACATTTTGAGTTTGATTGTAAGCCTTTAAATAGTAAATTCCCCATCAAAATTTTCTCAATTGTTTTCGAGTTTTTCTGTTTAACAGATATGCACAAGTTGAGATTTATATACTTTTATTAAAAACTAGCTCATACCCGCGACTTCGTATGCGTGGATTAAGAATTTTTTGGCCGGAATTAAATATAGAAAATTGTTGGTAACCAAGGATTGGTCCCAAACAATATCGAGTCGGAATAATATGGCAGGAGAGCTATCACTATATCATTCTACCGTCAAACCTGTCTCTTGAAGAGAATCAATTTCCAACATATTTCTGTCACCATTCGATAAGGTCTCAACATTTCGTGTCTACAACTGATAATCATACTGGAAAAAATATCCTGTGCCCTTCATACAGATTTTCTTATCAAATTCCATCAATATCGATATAGCCATTTAGTCGTCAAAACGTAACAAAAAGACAGAGACTTACTTACATATTTATAATACTATTACTGCGGTTCACACACACACACACACACACACTGACTGTGAGCAACACCTGAGGGATCATTATAACGTAAAAAAGTGTACACCTACAATTTGCCTCGCATCACCCCTAACTTTCTAATATCTACAGTTTAACATTCAATCGGAATAACCTACGACCCAGGCGTGACTCTTACGATAAAGAACAATTTTTAAAAAATCTTAGCCTCCACAGATATTTGAACTGGAGACCACAACCCAGACATTTTTAAGAAAGCGCTTTAACCACTGAGCTGCCTGACTGCTACACAGAAAAACAGTACAGAGACGTCCATATCCAACGCGTCTGTCAATCGCCGTCCAGTAGTATTTCGAAATTATGAGACAACATGTGTTATTTACACAGATAATTTTTCAACCAAATGTAGACAGCATTTTTCTTCTTGTTTCAAAGGATAAGTGTGCAAAGTTTCATGGAGATCGGATGAAAACTGTGGATTTGTAAGAAGAACAAACAAACAAACTACATACATACATTCATCTTTATACATATAGATAGCAGGTGGGCTATAATATGTCAAGGGCTCCTTACCGGTAAATTATTGGTAATTATTCCATATATGTAACAATCTCTAGAAGGTTTAAAGATATTGCACCATGGGTAGGAAATGTTGGCAAAATATGCTGTCAACTCATTGTTTTGCGGGGATGTTTTGAGGGAAAATATTGCAACATTGGTGCAACTAGAGTTGATCACAGCAGACAGTGTGTCTATAGGCCTGAAATTTGGAGTGAGGGAACAGTCATAGCAAGTTTACCTCAAGATAGCTATACTCAGCATTGCGTTGAGGAGCCGAAATGTGTAGTACTATCACAAGTTAAAAGTCAGTTTATTTTGCAGAAGCGTAAAGAAGTTTACAAATGATTAATGACAGTTATTGTAAAGGTGTAGACTAATGAGTTCTAAGGAAATTATTAAGTTCTGCCTAATGAAGACAACATGTGAGTTAAGTTTCAAAAAAAATGAAGAGATTAAAGGAAGAGTTATTAAGAGTCATTTTAGAGGAGATAACTAGTAAATTTATGGGAAAAATAGAGCCAGCATGAAAAATGTAGAAGAGAAAGAGAACTTTTGTGAGCTAACCCAATTAAATATTCTGGTATAGTTGATTGGAAGTTGAAAAAATAATTTTTCGTCTTCCAAATTTTTACAAATCAAGATTAGTGGATGCACTTTGTTTAATGAGATAATAACTACCAATTTTTTAAATAATAACTTTTATTATTAAAAGCAAAGCAGTGGTCAGATGAATTGAGTAGCCTGAATGAGCATATTATGCCACCGTGTTTTTGACAACCACATAAAATAAATATTCTCTTTGTTCCTTAACATGTTCTTCCAAAATGGCTAAAGAGGGGGTGAGAAGTTATTCATTTAGTATCCTACCAAGAATAATATTATGCAATTATTCTAAAAAATGAAGAACCATTTTTTTTTCAGAATTACACTCATGGGTCCAAATGCATTATATGGATGTTCTTCATATCCACATACCCATTTTTTAGTGAACACTTTTCTGTAGCATTTGTCACAATTGTTATGTAGTCTCTGAGCATACGTTCGTGATTTTCTTCATCAACTGTGTATCATCTTACAAAATCACATCTTACACAAGTCAATAGAAATTATACAAGCCTTTCTGACTGCTAAGGAATATCATTCCTTTGTCACAGCATGCCTACTTAAGCAGAAATTTTGAAAAATATTTTTAACAAAGCTTTCAAAACAGAAAACACAGCGATATGTTATTTATCAGCGACACTGACAAAATTATGAAAGGTCTCATTCTTGATGTCGAGGAAATAACAAAACTGCTTGGAAATGTGAAAACCAATATGGCTCCCAGTCCAGACGGAGTTTGTGCTAGATTCAAGCCTAGGTATGAAAAGGAGATTGTGCTGCATTTGACGAAATTATGTACCACCCCGTTGGTGACAGGAAACATACCAGTCAAGTGGAAGACTGCCATCATAAGTCTAGTATTTATGAGTGGGAGTATCAATAATCCTCATAATTATAGGCTGATATTGTTAACTTCAATATTTTGCAGAATATTAGAATATATCATCTACTCAAACATCATGCATAATTTATTTTGATGAAGTGGAGCTTTTAAACCCAAATCAACATGGATTCAGAAAAGGCTAATGCTGCTAAACACAACTTGCACTTTTAGTTCACGAGTTGTGCCATGTGATAGATAAATGATATCAGGTAGGCTCAGTTTTAATACATTTAAAAAAAGCGTTCGATACTGTGCCTCATACAAGATTACTTACAGAACATCATAGCTATGGCATATCTCAACAAGTGTGCAACAGGGTTGCAAGCTTTCTGAAGGGCAGAACACAGTGTGTAGTTCTCAACAGTCAGCCTTCATTACTGATGGAAGTGAGATCTGGAGTTCCCTAGGGGTGTGTGAAAGAGCTCTGTTGTTTGTTACGTATATCAATGATGTGTGCAATGTAATAAATATAAAAAAGGTAATTTTCCAATGATGCTATTATTTATAGTGAAATAAAACCCAGGATAACTGTACTTTGTTAGAAGCCGATGTTATGAAAATAATTGCCTGGTGCAAAGATTGGCAGCTGTATTTAAACACTACAAACTGCCAATTCACACATACGAGGCCTGTCTAAAAAGTATCTGGCCTTAATTTTTCCCACGTAAAGTAGTGATTCTAAGGTGGCGCCACATTGCACGGTGGAAGGAGTAACCTTACTGCGCATGCGTGAATGTTTTCACCACGTTCGCTTGTGCCAGTCGCTGGCTGATGGTAATCAAGTAAGGTGCTCTTCGTAGTGGTCGTCGGATTTCATTGTCTCGCAAGATGACTGAACGAATTGAGCAAAGATACTGCATCAAATTCTGTCAAAAGCTTGTTAATTCTCAAAGCCAAACAATTCGTAAGATTCAGCAGGTGTTTGGAGAAGATGTGATGGGTGTAACACAAATTAAGGAGTGGTTCAACTGATTCAAAGATGGCCGCACATCAGCGGAGAGTGAGCAGCGTTGTGGCAGGCCTCAAACTGTTCAGAGTGCAGCTAATGTTGAGAGGGTGCGAAATTTGGTGATGGCAGATCGTCGTTTGACAGTGCGGGAGATTGCAGAATAGGTTGGAGTGAGTAAAGATTCTGCACATGCAATTTTGCGTGAAGATTTGAACATGAACCGAGTGGCTGCGAAATTCGTACATAAGTTGTTGTCGCCGGAACAAAAAGACCTCTGTTTTGACGTTGCACAGGACCTCCTGGACACCGTCAACACTGATCCTGGATTTCTGAACACCGTGGTAACTGGAGATGAGTCATGGGTGTATGGGTACGACCCAGAAACAAAAAGACAGTTGTCGCAATGGAAGCATTCTGATTCTCCGAGGCCGAAGAAAGCACGGCAGGTGTGAAGCAAAATCAAGGTCATGCTGACTGTTTTCTTTGATGTCCAAGAAATTGTGCATCACGAATACGCACCAGAAGGACAAACAGTGACAAAGGAGTACTATCAAGATGTTCTCCGGCGACTCCGTGACGCAGTTCGGCGCAAAAGTCCAGACATGTGGAAGGCGAACAACTGGCGCTTGCATCATGACAACGCCCCTGCACATTCATCCCAATTGATCAACACTTTCTTAGCCAAACATGGAATTACAACCGTTCGCCAACCTCCCTACTCTCCAGACCTGACTCCTTGCGACTTCTGGTTGTTTCCAAAATTGAAGATGCCACTGAAAGGAACCCATTTTGCAAGTAGAGAAGAGATAATGCAGAACGCGACAACGGAGCTGAACACCATTCCAAAAGAAGACTTCCAGAGGTGTTTCCAGAAGTGGAAGGATCGGTGGACTAAGTGTTTGCAAGCACAAGGGGCCTACTTTGAAGGGGATTAGGGTCCTAACTCCATCAGGTATTCGAAATATTTTTTCTGGCCAAAGGTTGGATACTTTTTAGACAGCCCTCGTATAAGTAAAGACATGATACCATTCAGCTTTGAATGTACAATTAATGATACTGTCCTTAAAACTATAGATTCTGCTAAATAACTAAGGGTACCAATACAAAATAATTTGTTGCAGAATGAACATACTGAGAAAATAATTTGGAAAACAAACCATAAGCTCACATTTCTAGTTTGTAATTTAAAACTGTGTACACCAGAAGTTGAATTGATTGCATACAAAGCACTAGTGTGACCTCACATAGAATATTGTTGTTTTGTCCCCATCAAAAGGGATTAATGGAGGCATTGGAGAAGATCCAAAGAAGAGCTGTCCGATTCATAACAGGTATATACAGCTGTAGGGAAAGTGTGAGTGCGATGTTGAAGGAGTTATGTTGGGAAGATCTAGAACACCAAAGGCATTGCTCTCTGTTGAAGCTAATTGAAAAATCCACGACAGACCCATTTCACAATGACAGCAAACACATGGTACTACCAGCAACATTCATATTTAGGAATGACCAGGAAAATAAGATAAGAGAAATCAGGGCTAGAACCAATTCTTTTCTATACACATTTTTTCCATGAGCAATTAGGGATTGGAATAGGAAGGATTTATCAGGCAAGAGTAGGAGTAGGCCATCCTGATCCGAGTTTTCCATGGTTTTCCCAAATCAATCACTATAGGCGAATGCCGGGATGGTTCCTCTAAATAGCCAGACAGCGCCTCCTGCCATATCCTGTACATCACTTCCAATGCATAAATGATTACACATTAGGATATGTGGAGTGCGCCCTCTGCTACCCACTGAATTGTAGAATAATAATAATAGTAACAGTAGATGTGGGGAGATGCAGGGTGTGGGGTGGGAGGCGTGGCAGGGAGACACACGGGGGAGTGAGTTAGTTGTTGTTCAAGGATGATTTGATTTTTGCACTTCTTCATGACCTACACAAATGGATACATGTACAGTGTGATTAAGGAGGATAAGGACATTCATCACACAGAAGACATTGTAAGCAGAGTTGCTGGCTATCAAATAAGTGCAGACCATGTGCAGGAATGAACTCTTTAACAATGACTAATCCCATCATGCCTCCTGCCCCATTGGCCCTACTATCTCTGCACTGAGAGGCACTTCATTCGTGTGATTGATGTTGGCCAAAACCATTGACCATTATGGACTAGTCAAAGTCTGTGACATTTCACCAGAAGATGAAGTCAGAGAGCGGCTTCGATACTGTATTAGATTTACATGATCCCCGGAGCAGGGGCCTGAACTTTTCATACAATAAATATCATTGTTATATATCCAATCATGTTTTAACATTTATTCTGTTTCTGGTGATAAGATTAACATTTTAAATTAAACTACAGCTTTATAAAGTTCCAAGTCACTAACAATGTCATGATAATATTTATATCCAAATATCATATGGTATCCAAAATGGATAATTTTACTGAAAGATGGAATCCATTATATAAAAATTAATTTATAATATTCAGATTATTATACCATTTATGCACTTTTGTTAAGACCTTTGTAATTATGCCTAAACATTGGGAATATTTTATATACATGGTTGTGGTATGTCAAAACATAACTTTTAACATGATAACTCCATGCCCACACCAGGAAGTAGGTGCTAGTTCTTTTGAACCCTGAATCCTTTTTATGTCATCTAAGTGAACCTGCAAGTGAAATGATTCAATATTTGTCATTTTGTTTCATTCGGCAGAGGGATTAAAGAAGTAAGTGTCCACTGTTTATTCAAATGTTACAATGGCTATCATCACTGGCAGCAAAGCTACGAGATTTCTCAAAAAATTAAGAGATATTGGTTTTTCTTTAACTATTCAGCCTGTAGAGAGGATATTGATTTTTATTTTCATGGGAAAAAGCTACATTTTGTCTCTGTTCATTTGCTAGATTTTTGTTTTGATAATATATTTATTTTTGGTTTGGGTAAAGTGTTAGGGATTAATATTCTATTATATTGCTTAGTGTTCCACTTGTGCATTGTATATTGTTTAGTGTTCCACTTGTGCATTGAGAAAGATATGTCAAGAATGGAGTTTGGTCTAAAGGTGAGGGGTTTCACAAAACCTGTCCGAAACTGACCAGCAGCTACATGGATTAAAAAAAGTTATAAATGTGACTTTCAGTGAGCTATGTGCATGCTATTTTTGAAGAAACTGGACAATGGAGCTGATAGTATAGTAATGGATCTCTCCAAGGCGTTTGATAGAATGAGTCACAGAATGTTATGAAGTAATGCTATAACAACTGCAGTAAAACAGAATGTGTCTTGGGAAAAAATTAGTATACAAAATAATTGGTTCTGGCCTTAATTTACTTCTTATTTTCTTAGTCTTTCCTGGATAAAATATATCTGTCAAACTTTCCAATAGCTTCTGAAGAGAGCAATATCTATAGTGTTCCATTCTTCCAAACCCAACCACTTCAACACCACGCTTAGCTTTCACTATGTATATATAGATTTAAAAACAAAGGCACTATAAAGCAGGATACATCAAACATCATTTGGATGGGAGAATAACCACTGATCACCAAATTTGAAGATTGCTGGGCATTGAAACATGGAAACATACAAACACACAAAGAGAGTTGAAATTTTTGGACTAGGATCTCTTGTTCAACAACAGAGTGAAGTAGCTGCCTGACTGAGGGATGCAGCTAACTCAGCCTCAGTCAGACAGCTAGTTCACTGTTTTGTTAAAGTGGGTATAAAAGCCAAATAATGTCAACACTCTATGTGTGAGCAAGTACATGTATTTCTGTATTTTTATGCTACAGAGATGTTCAACTTCATTACATGGTAATTATTCTCCTATCCAAATATTTAATATATATACACAATTGTCATTAATTTGGTGACTCTTCTTTGGACCTTTTATAATTCCTCTATTCATCCTTTTTGATGGGGGCTTGTACAGAAAGACAATATTTCAAGTTAGATTGCATTAGTGCTTTTATGCAATCTATTTTACTTCTGGCATACACGGTTTTAAATTATAAACTAGGAAATGGAGCATATGGCTTGCTTTACAATCACCTTTTTGATTTGTTCATTCTACAACAAATTATTCTGAATTGTTATCCCTAGGTATTTAGCAGAATTTATTGCACTAAGAACAGTGTCATTAATTGTATATTCTGAGCCAGATGGTATCAGCCATTTACTTACATGTATGACTTTCCACTTTTAGCATTTAGCTCCAACTGCAAGGCTTAGCACCATCTTCACATCTGCTTGTAACAATGTGCATTCACCGTGGGTTTTTATTTCACTATAAATAATAGCATCTTGAGCAAAATATTTTATTTTCCCCTCCATTATGTCAAACAAATCACCGATATATATGATATATATATGACAAACCCCAGGCCTCACTTGGATCAGTGATGTAAGTTCATCATTGGGATCCAACTTCCTGATGGATAGAACACAGAGTATAGAACTCAATTTGCATATTCACCTGGCTATGCCATAACCATGAAATTTCATAAGTAACCTTGTATGAGGTTCAGTGTCAAAAGTTAATAAAATGTAATGAAATGAAATCAACTTGACATCACCCATCTACCATACAGCACACACAGACTGTGAATCAAAAGTGCAAGTTGTGTCTCACAGGATGAGTCTTTCCTGAAGCAATATTGATCTCAGTTTAATAGTTCTGCTTAATACAAAAATTGATTATAATTTGAAAAGATGACATATTCAAAAATTACGCAAAAAAATTATGTTAATGAGAGGGGCTTATAATTTTGAGTATCATTAACATTTCCACTTTTAAACATTGAACTATTCATGCTGTCTTCCATTCATCTGGAATGTTTCCTTAACCCAAGGAAGCAGTATATGATTTCATCAAATATGGCACAATTTCTTTTGCATATCTTCAGTAAAATCAAGTAGGAACACTATCTGGACTCACTTTTTACATCTCTAAGAATTTTTGTTATTCTCTCGATGTCAAGAATAATATCTTTCTTAATTTTGTTTCGTATGAATGGTACAATTTCTATTGCGAAAGACTTGTTAAAACCATTATTAAAAATTTCTGATCATGTTCTAGTTTCTGTCAATTTGCCATTTTCATTAATCAGTGATGACATAACTTTAAGAGATCCACGTACTACTTTAATATATGACAATAACTTTTTGGATTAGTAATTAGATTTGCAGATGAAGTCCCAACTAGAAATTCTCCAAAAGTTTCACATACTGTCATACACACTTCTGCTCATAATTATATGAATTTAACACAGTCAGTTACATTCCCAGATAGCTTTCTCTTGGCATGTAAATGCCTTTGCTTCCCAAGCAAACACTTTACTTCCCATTTGAACCATAGAAATTTCTCGCCAACTTTAATAAATTTCTTCTGAACAAATTAATTTAGATTCCTTGATATTACCTCTTAAAAATTATTTCAAAATTTCTCAACCTTTGCAACCAGCAAAGTTATGTACCATATACTTGCATTACTTGTATTATTGAAGGAATATAGAATTTAGCATGTTTCACCTTCAGCCCAGATTTTAATATTACAGGTAGTAAAAGCAATATCAATTGAAGTTAATCTGAGAGCAAGTATAGAACAGTGTAGACTATTGGAATCAAGTGATTGTGAGGAATGGCACGGAGCACTCACTACTACAGGCACACTTCCTACAAGTCTCATAAGTGATATCTACCCTATTTTTTCTGTAATATTACCTTATTGTATCAAAAAGTGTATTACACTGTTGCCATATTTTTTTCTGGAGATTTCTTTATTCCACTACCATCAATGGCTGTATAAGTGGTTTTCCTATGATATATCTGAATATTTAGTAACTTGTAGAGACTCACTAGAACTTGGTACCATTTTTGTGTGGAAAAAACTATAATATGTCGAGCACGTGATTTGTGTAACTAACTAGACAGATTTGTACCCAGCTACCTGATCTCCAGGATGATGACATTTTTTAAAAAAATCTAGTAAACACTAGCATAATTTCCCATGAATAGTGGTAATAAGACATATTGAAATCATTATTATATTAGAAATCAGTCTCCCAGAGTCCTCGGAAAGTACAGATTTAAGGATAAAGGGTGTATATTTGGAAATTGTCTAGAAACTGGAGGTATAAAAATATGAACACTGACCAGGAAAGTGTAGGAAATTGTGAATTTGAAGGAAAAAAGAAAGTTTGATATCTTGGTACTGGGAGACACAAAGTAGAAGGACAAGGTAGAAGAGAACTATGGAGAGGGTTCAGATTGTACTGGAATTGGAACAAGGAACAGAGGAGACCTGGAGTAGTGCCAGTTGTTTCACAATGGCTAAAGGAGAATTAAAATAGATAAGTGATAGGATGATGAAGAGAGGAAGGTTCTGACAAGGGGAAGTTCAGATGTGTGGATCAAAGATTTTGATGTGCTCTGGCACAGAACTTCTCCACCAAAAAAAAAAAGGACAGTTTGTCCTGGCGTGTGTCTAGATAACATACCATTTTTTTAAACATTGAGGTCACAGCATCAGATCAATTTTGGGCAGGGGGGGGGGCATATTGATAGGTATATAGCTGAGTTTCACAGTAATATGAGGGGAGTGTCATTCTTGAGCAGCGTGAATGTGGTTTCTGGATCTGATGATACCTGTTTTAATCTTGCAATCTTTCAAAATGTGAGCATTTTGTTCAAAAAAATTATAAATATTTTTACCTTTTCTCTGCAAAATTGAATGATAGCAATCAAATTTGTTGTTTAGTATTTCTGTATATATTTCAAAATTATATAGTTCTAATTGCATGGTTGTAGTTCATTATTGTTGATCACATTGATTTGGTTGAAATTATCATAAAAACATGTGAAGCACAGCAACTCCTGGCTGTACGTACGGAACGTGAAGGAAACTTTAAAGTATGTACATTTTTTCACAATGGTAATTGCGGGAAGCGAACTTGGTTCATGCTGGTCAAGACATGTACAGTATACCTAATATTAACTTGGATGTATACCATACATACAGATGCATTCCCTGGAAAACTAATGTAGACAACTGATTATGGATCAAAGTGCAAATTTTTAGTGCATCTGCCCTTCTGTGCAATTGTATGCCCCTATGTAATGACTCCAGATTGTTCTGAATTTTTTTTTAATTTAATTGCCAATAATAGTAAACACTGCACACCTGTAAAAGTAGCATACATTTTAGGGGTATTACTTTGACAGTATAAATCTGTTGACCCTTACAATCCATGAGCAATGAGTCATACCAGTTCCAGTGGTGTAACAATTGGGTGGCAGAATGGGCAAAATGCCATGGGCCCCCTGGCTGGCGGGGGCCCCAGTTTGCCACCCGCCTAGATCTGGCACTGATGGAGGGCCTCATACGAAGATGAATTTGCTGTGGGCCCCAATGGTATTTTATGTCACTGACCACATCATCAATTTGATCATGCAGAGAATCTACCAATAAAGTGATCATTAGAGGTGAGCAGGCACTGGGGGCAAGGAACAGGAGGATTTGGCCACAGCCTTTTGAATGAACCATTTAAGCAATCCCATCAAGTGATTTGAGAAAACCATGGAAACCGCAAATCCGGGTGGCCGGACGAGGATTCGAACCTGCATCCTTCTGAATAAAAACACTTCTAAATCCCGTGGGATTAAAAAATGTGTTTGTATATCTGGAATTCACTATTCATACCACCTAACTACTACACTTGCTTTGTTTTACTGTGAAAGTCAAAGTATTTTAGCTAGACCAGGGGCACATAAAATCATTAATAATTCGGAAACTATAGGTTTTGTCATTGAAAAATTGGCATCCTATGATGGTTGATTGGGAGGGACCTGTAAGTGGCTTAACTACATGAGGGTTCCCTGTATCATGTCTTCTGCCACCTCGCGTGACAGCTTCCAGAAGTGTACTTCTGTTAAGCTGAGTGCACATCTGCACACAGTAACGATATTCGCTATACATACTGTCTCACTGGAAATTAGAAATCAACTAGATAAGAGGATGAAAGATCAAACTACCCACCTGCCTTAACTATTCCACTAGTCTTTCACACTATATTCAAAATGCAAAGATAAAGTAAAGTGAAACTTGCTATAACGGGAACAATAAAAGGATGTGTACACTACTGAATGTAGATTGAAATAAATGGAGTCTAACCTAATGCAACTGCCAATTACTCCACCCAAACACAAAAGAGAAACATGGTATAAAAATTCAAATATGGGAATCAACCGCTATTCGACTATTACAAACTCTCATGCTGCCTACACACATAACAACTATGAAAGTTGATAATAGAAAGTAATGCCCCGTAAGTAAATGTTAAATAGTAACTGATGACTTCAAAGGTCAAACCAATTGTCACACTACAAACAGAAAGAGCTCAAATATTAAATAAATGTTAGTATTTACTACAAATTAATATAAATCAAACAATCTCAACAGCTACTCAAAACCAACTACCACATGCACCAATTAGAAACAGATAGCACTCAAAGATTAAATGACAGTTACTTCTGCACTACAGATTAATATAAATCAAATGATCTCAATGATTACTCAAAACAGTTACATGCACTATCTACAGACAGAAATCAAACAATATTAACAGTGACTCAAAATCAACTACAGAAATCATAGTAGTAGTAGTAGTAGTAGTAGTAGTAGTAGTAGTAGTAGTAGTAGTAGTAGTAGCAGCAGGAAAGCAGCGGTTACATCGAGTGATGAGAAATATATGGAAGGGTAAACCCATAAAAGACTGAAAGAAATGAATAATTGAGCCTATCTAAAAAGAGATTATTAATTATGGAGGTATCACACCAATGTGCCAAAGTTTATGAAAAGATCCTAAAGAAAATAATATCTGACAAGGTTGAAAATAATCTAAGAGAAGAGCAGTGTACCTTCAGACTGGGAAGACCAACAGAAGACTTGATATTTGAAATGAGATAGATGCCAGAAAAGCACTACGAGTATGGAAAGGATTTGCTGTCAGTGTTCATTGACGTAGAGAAAGCATTTGATTGTGTACATATGAGAAAGGTGTGGAAGGCCATAAGAGTTCCTAAAGAAACAATCAGTAGAGTGACAGAATTATACCAGGGAAGTGTGAGCTATGAAAAGTAAGGGGAAAAAGAACAGATTGGCTCGAACAAAGAAACAAGCTAACACAAGGAATTGACCTCTCACCTCTACTACTCATCTTAGCCATGGATGATATAATGGAGAAATAGTGGGAAGAGAGAGGAAAATGGAGAGGGTTGCATGCAAAGTAGACCCAGCCAGTAGCTGGAAAGTGTTTATGATAATTGCAACTCCACAGCAACTGTACGATAAAGAGAAAATTTACACAATATATTGCTGATATAACAGCATGTCAGTGACTAAAAATGGAGACCAACTCAAAATTTACAGAACTGTGGTGAAAAATAGTGATCTGGAAGCATTCACAAACTGCAAGCAGAGCAGTTTTAAATGTATGGATTCTATGTTATAAAAAGCCTGGCTATGTCAACTCCAGTCTAGTGCAGAGTTACTAGAAAGAAAGCTCTTCTGTCTTTGCTATTCCAACTGTAGGTATCACAATGACCTCAGTAAGAATAACCTTCTCCAAAAAACTTAGTTGGAAAAAAAAATATATTTTAGGCTTACTTCTTAACTGTCTCCAATAATACTTACTAACATCAAATGAAGATTAAGAACTCTGCTTAAAGTTAAAAAATTTATAACAAAGTTTCACAGTATGTCTTTTTTCTTTTTTTTTCTTTTTCTTTCTTTTAAGTAACTACCAAACCTCAACTTACCACAGATGGCAGGAATAAGCCAGCAGTTGACCCATTAAAAATAGACCACCAGCTTTCAAAATTTTGCATTCTGTCTTTCCTCATTAGAAAGAAATTGCTCCAGCCTTAATAAGAGAAAGGTAACAAAACAGTGGGGAAAATTATTATGATTCATACTACAAAAACATCTAAAAAGCAACAAGATTAGTCCATTTGAGCATAAGCAGATATTGACAAACATTAAAAGCAAATATTCATTCAGCTTAAACAAAATGTTTTAAAACACTTTCAAACCAGATGTTAGTGATCACAAAAAGCATCACTTTGTTTGTTACTCAACATGCAAAACATGAATATTATCTTCTCATTTTGGACTGTATCATTAACAACCAAAGCAACAAGCTAAGTGGGTAAGACATTAAAATCTAACACACTATTATTTTAACCCTTCTTTCACCCTCAAAGGAGTCATAATTTAAATCAGTAATGCATACGTACTGAACATTTTTTGATCTTTCTGTCCGAATTCTTGAACAATAGGGGCCAGAAAACAGATCTCCCATTTCTTCTAAAGATTTTCCTTTGGTTTCAGGCAAAATGAAGAAAAGAATTGCTAGGCCCAAGGTTGCTATACCAGCATACATATAGAATGTACCTAAGGGAAAAAAAGAGTCATATTACAATCATATGTTAACTGTATACAGATATAGCAACACAGATTTTAAATAATGCCACACACTTTCTAAGGAAATAAAACTTACCTTCTTTAGTTAATACTTCTGTGAGAGTGAGGAAAGTCATTGACACAATCAAATTGCATAAGTAGTTTGTGGAAGTTGCAACACTGTTGCAGAAGCTGCGAGCCCACATTGGATATATTTCAGAGTTTATTGTCCAGGGCATAGTACCCATCCCTGAAAAAAAATAAAAATTTTCATATCTTTCATATACCACAGAAGGGCTTGTGTTTTGGTAGTGAACAAATCACATGGTGTGACTTTTAAACAGCATACTAATTTTGGAGAAATTGCTCCCTGTGTAGGGCAAGAATGTTGTTATACTCTGATTCTACTCACAACTCCACTATATCATCATTCAATTGAATTTTGTATTTTTATTCAGGCCTTATACCTCGTCCAGGTTGATAGATGTCAGAGGAGTGGAGACAAGGAATGGGAAGGACTTCAGGCTATGGTCTCTTGGGGAACCATCCTGGAATTCGCTAGGAGCGATTTTGGAAAACGGGGAAAACTGAAGTCCGAATGGCCGGTTGGGTATTGGAGTCCGCATCCTCCAAATGTTCAGTTGGATTGGGTGTAAAAGCCCACTGAATTTTGAGGTCATCACAGCAATTGTATTTCGATTTCATAGATTTTAGGGACTTATTTCCAAATTCTTCCAGGAATAAGTTAGACACCATAGGAAAAAACAACAATGTCCAGTGACACAGTCTATTTGCAGCAATCATTGCAACAAAACATATAATGAAGTGAGTATATGTATGAATAACTCCTGCATGAAACTTCTCACTGGTTAATTTCAGAAACTACTTGATTGAAACACACGTAAAAATGATACCTTGTTAAAACAGATCCTTAGATTAGATTAGTTTTTTAACTGATCCATTTAGTCAATTTATAGTACAGGTGCACATTTGACATTAGATAAGTCATTTTGATGGTTCGATGTTACATATTGTTATGAGATGATGAGACTTACATACATGATTGATAATACAATGACGAAACAGGTGTACACGAGGAGAATTTAACAATACAATAGTTAATGAAAACAAAATTTGAAGAAATCCAGTTTTTTGCATTCCCTTTTATCCCAATTTTTTCCAGTTTTGTTAATAGTATATCATGATCTATTACATCAAATGGCTTTGATAGGTCTAGGAAAATACCTGTAGCCATATCATTCCCATCCAAAGCTTTTAAAACAGAATTTAAGAAATCAAAGATTGCTGTATGAGTAGATTTATTTTTCCGGAATCCATGCTGCTGGGTAGAAAGTGATGCATATTTGTTGATAAACTTTAGGAGTCTGTCAAGGAAGAGTTTTTCTAATATTTTTGAAAAAAAAAAAACACTTAATTGGGATACAGGACTATAATTTACCAACTGATCAGGAGAACCTTTTTTTAATAGTGGAGTCACTATTGCAGTTTCAAGTACAGGGTGCGGCAAAAAGATCTGACGGTTTTAAAGTAAAAATTACACGAAAAATAAAAGTGATACAAAATATTTTATTGCTTATTACAGAAGGGTGTTCATGTACATTAATGAAAATAACATCAGAACAACCAATTTCATCCGTTTAAAATGTGAAAAGACGCCCGTCTTTGACCAAGCATTCTTCCAGCCTTGCACAGAAGCTGTTGAACACTTGCTCTAACATTGCACGAGGCAGTTCGGCGATTTCTTGGCTTCTTTCAGTTCGTCCAGCGTGCGGGGTTTGTTTGTGTAAACTCTTGCTTTAAAGAACCCCCACAAGAAAAAATCACAAACGCTAAAGTCTGGAGAGCGAGCTGGCCATTCAATGTCCTCAAAACGCGAGATCACTCAACCACGAAACATGCTTCTCAAAACGTCCATAACCTCATTGGTTGTATGGGCAGTTGCCCCATCCTGCTGGAACCATATCCTCCTGTACAATAAATGATTTCTCTTAAGCTCAGAGATCAGGAAGTTTTTCAACATCAACAAATAACGTTGCGAATTGACCGTAACGGTTCGACCACCCTCTTCGAAGAAGTATGGCCCAATGTCACACCTTTTCGTTAAACCATACCACACGGTAAACTTAGGACTATGCAGAGGACGTTCATGCAGTTGTTCCTGATTTGTCGCCAACCAATAACGAAAGTTCTGTTTGTTCACATAACCATCCAGATGGAAATGTGCCTCGTCGCTCATCATTAAAATTTATTCATCAGTCATCATTGCAATCATTTCTTCTGCAAATGCTTTACGCTTTGCATAATCATTAGGCTTCAACTGCTGGACAATAACCATTTTGTACGAGTGGAAGTGCAGATCGAAACGCAAAATTCGTCTTTCCGAGCGGTCAGACATGTGCAAAGCAGCAGTTTGTTTGCAGGCCGACCGCGGAGGACTGGCTTCCACAGCTTCTCTTACTCGATCATTATTCTCTGGCATCCTAGATGACTTGGTCGACCTGTTGACTTCTTTTTTATCACTGAACCGGTAGCTCTGAAGGTGCTCACCCATAGCATAATGCTGTTACGAGTTGGGACTCTTCCTCTTGAACCCACATTAACACGTTTACGGAACTGCCGCTGAATAGCAACGCAGGAATCGCCACTTTTAAAAAACGCCTTGACAACAAAATCACGGCACTCACCCGATCACTGCTCCATTGCTACTACAAATGTCCACGAGTGGGCTATGAAATGCGCCTACCCCCACCACCCTCCACCATCTACTCGCTCGACAATACGGCGACGAAAACCGTCAGATCATTTTGCCGCACCCTGTACTTCAGGAAAAGTTCCAATTTGTACAGATATGCAAAAGATTTTTGCCAGAGGGGCACTTACATAATTAGCACAGATTTTCAATCTGAAATCTGGGACCTCATCTAGTTCACATGAAAAACTATTTTTTAAAGTCATTATGATTTTTTAATTTCATCAAGGTTTGTTTCAGTTAGATACATTGTGGCAGCAGATATTGTGGAAAGACTGGGAACATCATTAGTTTCCTTATTCCAGCTTGTTTTAATTAATTTTTCAGCCAATGAAGTAATATATTTATTAAATTCTTCAGCTATAATTTTTGGGGTAACTAATAACTGAAATATCAGTACTTAATTTGATGTTTCTTCTTTCTGTTTTTGCACTTTCAGTTTGTTGTCTTTGTTGGAAGAGTTTTTTTAAATAATTATCATTTGCGATAATTTTTGCTTGTAAAATTACTCTTTTATAAATTTTCTTATAGTTTGAAAAATTTTGATTTACTTGGTTTTGTTTACAGTAATTCTGTAAAAAATGGTTTCTTTCTCCCGAAATTTTTATTCCCGAGGTAACCCAATTTTTACTAGTTCTTTCTGCCACAAATTTCCATTTTTTGGGAAAAGCCAGGTTGAAGTAGTGTAGAAAAATAGTGTGAAATACATTAAAGATGTCATTTGCATCTATTTGATCATACACATCTTTCAAGGATTCATTTGATAGAAGTAAGTTAAACATGCATATGTTATCCTCACAAAAATTTCTCCGATAAACAATATTTTTACAATTAAGTCGGACTTGTTGCATCACGTGCCCTGGAGGTGCTACAAGTTTCAAATGTGCTACCCACAGTGCCACACAACATGCCTAATCATTGTAGTAAAGTTCATATGTTTGGAGCTTTGTTGTCAAGCCAGCCATTCAGAAATGCAGCAACTCATTATGTACCTGTAGGAAGCTGCAGTCTCTGAGAAGCTGTAATGTGAGTCTTCAGAAGGCAGTCAGTTCTTGAAATGTGCCAGCGTCTTCTCCATTACTCAACAGTGTGATCTGCTCCAATTTAATTTGATTGGAATTTATACATGCCCCACTGGCATTTTCCCTATACACAGATTTCTCCATTTCATGATTTTATATGTTCAGTCCTTTGCATACAACATTAACACACTCCTACTTTTTACCTTTATAAATTTTAAATTATTTAAGCGTTTCTGATAAATTATTAATCATTTTCCGCTGTATTTTATTCCAACACACGAGTCAATTACCTAAGACAGAAAATTTTCCTGCTCAATTATACCTGAACTGTACTTATTCCTTATTCTTCTACCAATATCCTTCCAAATCCAATTGCCAGAATATACATAATACACACTCAGAGCAATCTCACCACCTGCCTCTCACATTTTAAAGAATCCAAACCCAATTTCTTATTTTATTTATTTATTTTATCATTTAGCTCACTAAGGAGTGTGTGGAACTATTAATTTGTATTGTCCTTCCTATTCTTCTTGCTGTTCTTCTTAACTTCGCAAAACTTCCTCATACTTTCGCACTGGGCTTGACGTGTCTCTTATGTCCATGCATTTCTAAGTTTCAGATTTTTTGCTGTTGGGATATTAGGGCCAAATTTATGTTAAGTGATTAATTGTCTATACATATTGCATGTAGACAGCAGTGGGTATATGTTGACTTCTGCAAGGTCCTTCTGGGTTTCTAGAAGCCAGCATCCTTTGGTTCATCGGGATACATTGACAGTGTGGAATATTTTCTCAGTCAGTCGCGAGTCATCCATTCCTGCTATACATCCATAGAATTTCCTGAATCATTTTCGTGTGAGTGAAGTGAATTGTTTGGTCAGTAAATACTGTTCTTCTGAGATTTGCACATCCAGATGCCATCTGGATTTTGGAACTGAATATTTTTCTTAGTATCTATCTTTCTATTTTTTTAGATTCCTTTGATATTAACAGTTTATGGCAATATCTCCATCGCGTGCAGTACTCCTGGAAGAACAATGGTGTGGTAGTGAAGGAGTTTGGCTTTGGTGAAAGTGATTTCTTATTGTAATTATTCCAAGTAATTGTATTCGAGGTCTGTTAGAAAAGTATCCAAACTTTCACCAGGGGGGGGGGGGGGAAAAAAACTGGCATACCTGGAGTATTTTTGGGACTCCATACACTTGTCTCAACAGTGCCCCCACTGTTGGAAGCATTCTGAGAAAGCCTCTTTCAGAATAGAGTTTAGCTCTCCTGTCATTGCAGCGATGTCGTCGCCTCGTCTGAAATCTCTTTCCTTTCAATTGCCTCTTGAGTTTGTGTAACAGCCAGAAGTCGCAGGTGGCCATATGAAGAGAGTAAGGACCATTTTTGAACCACCAGAGTCTCGTTTTTCCCCAAAAAACTCTTAATGGAGTGCAAGTAATGTGCTGGAGCATTGTCTTGATGGAGGAGCCAATTTCTTGTTGACCACAACTCTGGACTCTTGTGCATCACAGCTTCACGTAGGCGATGCGAGGACTTCCCCGTAATACTCGTTGGTGATTGGCTGACCCTGTGGTGTGTACTTGTGGTATACCACACCATGGGAGTCAAAGAAAGCAGTCAGCATCACTTTGATGTTGCTGCACACTTGACGGGCCTTCTTTGGTCTTGGTGATGTGGAATGCTTCCACTGTGACAATTGAGATTTCATTTCCGGGTCATACCCATACACGCAGGACTTGTCACCAGTGATTATGGTGTTTATGAAGCTCACTGTTTGTGAAGTCATGCATGTCCTGCTATCCCTTAAGTGTTTAAAGTATTTAACTTGTTTGACAGTGCCATATTTGGTCACAAGTGGCTTCAGGTTTTTTGCTTTTGGAGTCATTACTAGGTGTTTTATCGCAAGAGATTTTGATGGCTATCTCATGAAGCTTCTCAACAGCATGTCTGGCTTCTTCAGGAGTTTGTGCAATTATTGCTAGATCATCTGCAAAAGCAAGGCTTTTTATGTTGATTTGTTTATCTTTAGTTCCCATATAAATTCCAGAAATTTCTATTTTCTGTATGCTAATGATCTTGTCTAGTACTAGGCTGAACAGGGGCAGTGATGACCCATACCCTTGTCTTACTCCAGTTTTAATTTCAAATGATTTAGAGATTTTGTCCATTAATTTCACTTAAGAATTTGTATTTGTCAAAGTTTGATAAATTAATATAGTAGTTTCATTATGAACCCCATATTCATGTAGTATATTGAACAGCATGGTGCAGTCTATTGAATTGTATGTTTTCCTAAAGTCTACAAAAATGTAAAGCAGTGATTTTCATTAATTTTATCATTGATTTTCATCATCAGGTTATCAGTCATGAGGCTAGGCCAACCACTGCAGTCCTGATCATAAACGTTTGTGTCGCCATTTTTAAACTAAATGCACCACTGCCTCCCACTACATTCGCCCATTATTTTATCTCCGTACATCTCACAGATTTGCTGATGAATTTCAATTTGTTTGAATTCTTCTGCCACCACTAAATGCACCTCAGTTGAAGTGCACATTTCAATAATTCACAACGAACAAAGTAGAAAAATAACAGCTTGATGCACACTGAAAGTACAAATGTTTTGATGCCACATCAGTTTCCACAATAGTCACAAATGTAAGTTACTATCTGGATATCCCTCATATACCATTATGCCATCTGCAAACAACCTAAATTCTGATTGTAAACCATCCATATAATCATTTATTAGAATATCCCATTCCAACTCTTTTAAAACTGCATTTCCTAATCAAATGTTTTGCTTTCTGCCTTTTAAGCATTTGTCCAACCAGCAAGTCACTTTCTCATCCAGGCCAAACATTTTCAACTTATTTGAAACCCTTTTGTGGCTCACAATGTCAAATGCCTCAGAAAGATTTAATGCTACATTATCAACTTGGTCTCATCTGAAATATCTTGCATATAGCTCACTGTCAGTATATCTTCAGAATATCATGGTCACACGTACCGCATGAACGTTGTACTTAAATTATAAATAAATATAGTTAATAATTGGTTTTTGTTATAACAGTACTTTCAAACTCTAAATTCCAATACATTCTACTGCTGTGAGTGTTTTTATTAGTGCAAAAAAAATTATTTGTGTTTTAGTGATGTGAACTGTTCAGTGTTTATTTTCTGTGTTTGTTTACAGTTTTGAATGCTAGGCTTAAGTTCAGATTTTTGTTATAGAGCATTAATATGTTTACATTAGTTTCTGGTATTCATATTATCAGTGATTTTTTTCCATAGGCCTTGTTAACTCCGTAAATTGTAGATTCAGTGTTCCATGGCTTTTGTTTACATCTGTGTTTAACGCCTAGTTTCAATATTCCTGTTTTAGTGTAACAGAATTTCATAGTAAGTTTGTATTGACTGCATTAGTTTTTGTTTTGCAGTAAATTGTGAAGCTACTAAGTGACAGTGAACCATTTTTTAAATAGAAAATCACTACAGGGTAAACAAATTCTATTTGTTTCCATTTGAGGTTAGGACAGAATCACAGGTATAGGTTGTCTTTCAGTGTAATTGTTTAAAAAGTTCTTTTGATATCGTTTGTTTTTGTTGTAAGTCTTGTAGTTGATAAGTGTTTTAATTCACATTTTGGAAAAGTTTCTAGTGATCTACGTAGTATTTGTTTAGCATTTTTCTCAGAATCCTACTTTTACATTTCTTTGCCAACTGAAACACAAGTAGTTAATTAAAAGTAAACGTTTTAAAGATATTTTTTCTCGTAAGTTCTTAAGTTTTTTAAGTAGTTTAAGTAAATGTTTTAAAGTTTTTATTCCTCCTAAGTTATTAAGTTTTCCTGAAAGTATCATAATGGATACTAAATGTGGAAATTGCCGAAGACCAGTAAGAGAAGGTGTTATGTGCCGGGACTGCTGGAGCTGGTTTCACTGGGGGTGCAGAGATGTTACTAGCAGCGACTCTTGTGTCAGCATTGCCTGGAACTGTCACAATTGCAGAATTAAGGATCAGGAGCAGCCGATTCTGAAGCTCCAGTCAGATCTGGCATCTGCGGAGAGGGATTTAAAGGCCCTGAAGGCAGAAACACTCAGTTCTTAGGCTTAGGCAGAACAATGAGTGGAGGGAAGTCAGCTCTGGCAGGAGAGGTAGGAGACGCTGTCTGTGTGATGGTTTCCAGCTGGAGACATCCAATGTGTTTCGGCCATTGGAGGATCTAGATGGTGACTCTGAGGACCGTCAAGTTGGACTGAACGATCTGGGATCATGTAAAGTAAAAGGGAGAACTTTTCAGGGGGGGTATCTAAACGTAGGAAGGTACTGCTACTTGGAAGCAGTCATGGGAGGGGAATCAGTGAGATGGTTCAGTCTGACTTGGGGCCAGATTATGAAGTCTGCAGTATTTTCAAACCAAATGCAGATCTTGGAAGTGTTGTAGCAAATGTGGAAGACTTAGGGTAAAGATTTCTCAAAGGAGGATTGTATTGTAATTGTAGGGGGACCAGGAAAAATGGTATTGATAAGGACCTCAATTATTCAATTGAGGAAGACATTGCTCACATTTCCAGAAACATGCATCAGACGAATGTGGGATTTGTGGGTTTGCTTGAGCGTTATGATAAACCCTGGATGTGGCATAACATTAGGCGTACAAATGCATCGTTGGAAAGGGTTCTCTGGCAGCCAGCAAATTCACACATTGGTTTGATAGATGTGGCCTGCATTGGTAGGGACAGTTATACTCGCCATGGACTCCATCTGAATTTCAGAGGTAAAAAGGAAGCTTTCGCTTCTTATTGCTGATGAGATCAGGGGATGCCAGGTGAGTGAAAGAGGTATTCCTGTTATAAGTGGTGTTAAGTCGCGGCCTTTTTAGGGTAAATAAAATAAATGTATTAAGATGTCTAAAAGAAATTAACGTCTCTCCTGATCAAAACTTATTCGAAATTAGAAATTCCATCTGACATACCAGTATATGTACTAATAAAGTAAACAATTTAAATTCATTGAATCAAAGTGTTCAGACCACTATTCTCCATCAAAATATAAGGGGAATATTTAGTAAAACTGATGACATTACCTTATGCCTAGAAGAGATTCAAAATTCCAGAAATTTGCAATGTAGATGTTTTGTGCATATCTGAAGCATCATTTGTCTGACACAGGAATATCTCAGCTGTCCATCCCAAATTATAAACTAAGTTCTCATTTCTGTAGATGTAAAATGGAGAAAGGGGGAGTTGCCATTTTTGTTAAAAATAATATTCAATGCAACAGTAGGCTGTAAGTAAGTATTGTATAGAACAACACTTTGAATGCTGTGTTACTAAACTAGAATATGGTAAGGAAGAGCTCATATTAATAGCAATTTACAGGGCCCCCTCAGGAAATTTTAGACTGTTTTTATCTCAGTTAGAGTATTTTTCAAAAATAACAAACAAATAGTTTTATGTGGAGATTTTAATGTTGACTTTCTCAATCACAGCAATGAGAGGCTAGATATGGAAGCCTTGATGTTGTCTTTTAACTTAACGGCACTTGTAAATTTTCCCTACTAGAATACAAAATAATAGCAGGACTGCAATTGATAATTTTTTTATGGATATTTCTCAGTACAGTAATTACAACATACTTCCAGTAATAAATTACATACATAACAGCTGGGCATCATGATCGAGATATCAAGTCCAGAAACACTATTAAACAGATAAAGAAAAGCTGGGTTTATAGAAGAAATAATTAATGAAAACAATATAAAACATTTCATAGATTCCTTAAATAATGAACAATGGTCAGAAGTGTACAATGCACAGGGTGTTAATGAAAAATTTGATTCCTTTCTCAATATATTTCTAACACTTTTCGAAGAAGTTTCAAAAAAAAGGAAAGTTGTCAATACACAAACAATGAACTGGGTAAGGGATGGATAACAAAGGGTATTAGATATCTTGTAAAACAAAAAGGGACCTGTACTTAAGAGAATCAGATAACTATACACTGAAAGCTCATTAAAACTTTATTCTAAAATACTAAGAAATGTAATAAGAAAGGCCAAGAACAGGTATATATCAGAAAATAGAGAAGGCAATAAGATGAAAACTATATGGAATATAATAAAAACTGAAACAGGAAAATCTGTAAATCACTCTAAAGACATAAAAATAGAACAAAATGGATCTGTTCATAGTGAAGTAGGGGAAGTTTGTGAAATATTTAACAAACATTTTACTCAGTTGTAGAGAAATTAGGCATAGAAAAGCAATCCCCACATAGTGCCCTAAGGCTTCTTCAGACTGCTTCCCAAATAATTTGTGGAAATGCAATTGCCACCAGTAACAGTCTCAGAAATAAATAAACTCATAAACAATTAAAACCTAAAAATTCTTCCAGCTATGACAATATTTCAAAAATTACTGAAAAGATGTTCAGATTGTATCAGTCGTGTACTTGCCCACATTTGTAATGAATCTTAATGCAAGGGTGTTTCCAAATAGACTAAAATATGCAGTTGTAAAACCGTTGTTTAAAAAAGGAGAAGCAACATGTGTAGATAACTATCGTCCCATTTCATTACTTTCAGGATTCTCAAAGATTTTTGAAAAAGTCATGTATGTAGAGTAATAAAACATGTTACAAAATAATATCCTCACTAAATCACAATTTGGGTTCCAAAAAGGATCATCTATAGAAATGGCTATATATTCATTTTTAAATAACACATTTGAGGAACTGAATAATAAAATGAGCCCTGTAGGAATATTTTGTGATCTTGCAAAAGCATTTGACTGTGTAAATCATGAATTACTTTTGAAAAAATGGAATACTATGGTATTTATGGAACCGCAGGTAAATGGTTTAATCATACATGGAAAGTCGAATGCAAAAAGTTTCCATTTTTGATCTAAAATAAGTAAAGATGCTTCATCAGACTGGGAGAAAATAAAACATGGAATTCCACAAGGTTCTGTCCTAGGACCCTCCTCTTTTTGTTGTACATCAATGACCTTCCTGGAAACTTATCTGACAAAGTTAAGAGTGTTTTATTTGCAGATGACACTAACCTGACTGTGAGAAAAACACCAAACAGCAATCTAGAATTTAATGTAAATGAAGTACTTAGTGAAGTAGCAAATTGGTTTAAGGCAAATTCATTAAAATTAAATTTTGAAAAAAACACATTATATTAGGTTTAAAACAAAAAATTATGCACAGCCAGATTTACAAGTAAGCTATAAAAATAACACAATATTAGAAACAAAGAGTATAAAATTCCTTGGTATTAAAATAGATGAGAAACTCTGTTGGCATGAACATATCACTTCACTACTGAAGAAGTTAAGTAGTGCCACCTTTGCAATACGAACACTTTCTCTAACAGCAGATCTAGAATTAACGAAACAGGTGTACTCCTCATATTTTCATTCAGTAATGTCATATGGCATAATTTTTTGGGGAAACTCTTCACAAAGTAAAAAAGTTTTCATAGCACAGAAAAGAGCTATTAGGATGTTGTGTAGGGTAAAACCAAGAACTTCTTGCAGACAACTTTTTAAAAAACTCAATATTCTTACAATGATTCTCAGTATATATATTCTCTCATGTGCTTTGTCATAGATCATTTAACCTGTTTACTTCTAATTCACAGGTACACAATTCAATACAAGAAACAGAAATAACTTGCACAAAACACAAACATCTCTGTCATTAGTACAAAGAGGAGTTAATTATTCTGGTATACATCTGTTTAAGTAAACTTTCCCAACGAGTATAAAAACAGTCTTGCAGATAATAATGTATATATAAGAAAATACTGAGAGATTATCTTATTGGCACTCTCTAGGCAAGCATTCAAGATTTGAACAAATTAACTAATGTATTTCAATATGACTTTGCAAAATTCAGTTGTAAAAATTAATATTTATTGTTATTTCTTACTTGGCCCGTTCGGAAACACTATACCTTGTTTTTTACTATGATTATGACTCATATTGTATGTAGGTATGTGTATTAACCATGACATGTTTCACATCCCAGAGGTCCTTTCCTCAGCAGGGATCCATGAAACAAGATTGATAAATAAAAATATAAAAATAAAATTGTCCAAGTTTCACATGACTATTATTGGCCACAGCCAAGCTATTGATTTGCAGACCAAGTTCTTTCTTTACAGACATTCCTGAAGTACTTGTATGTTAATCTCTTCATCTTTTTATTATCATTTATTTCACACTAATCGGCCTGTAGTTCTCAATCCTATTTGTCATCCCTTCTTTATCAAATGGTACAACTATCACTTTTTTTCCAGTTTGCTAGTAAGCAGCAAGACTCCAGACTCATTTTGAACAAAATTTCAACATAAGGTAAATTATCATATCCCACAGTCTTTAATAAGTCTGTAGTAATATTATCTACACCCACCACTTTGCATATTTTTTTTTTTACTTCCTCATTTCTTTCATAATTTCCTGAGAATCTATTTCAAACTATTTTCCTTATTTCTACTTATATGGAGATGCTCTTCAGATTTCTACCCTCCCATCCCAGGATGATAGACCCTACTGGTCTCATTAAACCAGTCAGTATCTACGCCATTTCAAAATCCCCATTAATCTCTTCTCCATTTTCATCTACAAATGTCTGAATACCTTCCCTTCCCCTCAGTTTTCTAACATATCCATAGAAATTCTAGATGCATCATTGGGTGGTTCCCCAGGACCAACAATATTCTTCAGAACCCATTTTATCATTCCTATTTGCTGTTATTAATTGCTTGTTTAGTTGTTTTAAGCATTCCCTGCTGCCTTGTTGTCTCTTAACTCTGTAATGTTCCTGTTAAACTCATTAACATCCCTGTTGTAGTATATAGGTTCTGTAGTATCCTTATTTTCTGTTTTGATATAAATATTTCCTCAACTTTTTAATTATCTTCTTCAATTTGTAAGGTAACATAAAAATTTGTTCTCAAAACCACGAGTTAAATTGAATAGAATTGCATATCATTTTAAAAGTCAGTTACTATATTAATTCAAGCTAGAAATCAGGTGTTTACTGTTTCAATATAGTATTTTCTGTTGCATCTGCCTTAAGCATTCACCTGGAGTGATATTTACAAAATTCAGAATAAGTCAAAGAAGGCAGTTAGAGACTTTAAATTTGTTCAGTAGTCATTTTTGATGTACATAGAATTGTTTAAAGCAGCTTTCAGATTGATAACTTTAATAACTTAAGAAATAGAAATTAGTCAGTTTCTAGTTTTGTTTACAAATTTTATTTCACTTTTTGATAATAGTAAACATGCTTTGCTTGATAGTAAATCAAAGAGTAGCCCATTAGCAGTAAAACAAACTTTATTTCAGTTTCATAACTACAAAATTGTAATAGTTATTATTCTTGGGAATCACACAAAATGATTTTTTTACGTCTAAACTATTAAACCTACAAAATTTTTCATAAAGATAAAAATTAATGCTTTTTAGAAGATCTAGCTATTCTCAAAATTTCAGAGTGAGAGAATTATTTTAGTCATCAAGGTCAAATATCTGATGCATGTTTACAAGTGTGAGATCTTAAATCTGATCAGTTAACAGGCTATTCTTATGAGAAACCAGGAAGTCTTTGCATTCCCACAGACATTTTATATAAATAGTAGCCCAACTTTTCCTCATGGTCACTCATCCACAAAGCATTCACTCACTCAGTCGTCCAGAATGTAGGCTCGCTCAGTTTTCAAGTTTCAGTTAGAGTATTACTATGTAGTTCTGAAGTAGTATTTTTAGCCAATGGAATGAGTCTGCATAACTTAAGTGTTGCGCGTCGGCAAACAAGTTGATCTTTAGAAGTGTATCACAAACTGTTATCTGCTTTCATGTGTTAATTAGTTGGACTTTGAACTATGGGGTTTGGTCTGGCTCAATTGGTTAATCAAAACTGCAACTGTATCTTTAGAAAATTTGTCTGATGCCAGTTCAGTTTCTGACTTTGCTAAACTTTGAAGAATACATTAACAATTACCAGCAATAGATTTGTGAATATGCTAATTGGTGACTAGTTTAATGTAGCAAAGCAAGAGCTGGAATCATCCTAGGTAAGTTCATGGTTCAAGATTAACCCAAATGCAGATTTAGATCTAATAAACTCTTCCCACTGTACTTGTGCCGTCCTTCCATTGACTATTGTAGCTTTTTATGCCTCTTCCCCCTCCCCATTCTCTTTCCCTTTTTTCACTTTTGACCACTGGTTTACTGCACACACACCAATATTCATCAGAACTGCATTCTGATCATTTTTTATTCCTTCAGTTAACTGACACCCAACAAGATTTTGATGAAGCTTTATTAGAAAGATATCCAATATGTTTGGTTGCCTTGTGTTCTGCTCAACCACCTGTGTAATGCCTCCTTTCTTTATCAAGGTATTTTCAAATCTCTGTTCCCGTGTATTATTAATCTAATTTCCTATCCCGTTGACATCTGATAAATTTAAATCCCCATTTGACCATCACCTCTGAACTATGAATATGAATTTAGTTCCTCCCAAAGAGCCTCAACTTCTCATTCATTCAACCACTATGGTAATCAGCCAACACTCTGGTTTTTTCATTTTTATTGCCCCTGAAATCTACCCCAATAATTCATGTTCATGATCTATGAACATCAGAGAACTGCAGCAATCTTTGCTACGCTGTAAGACGTTAGGTTGTTTCCCAATGATATAATTATATGGTAGGATTAAAACAGAAGAGGATAGTGAATGGTTACAAAGGGATCTAAATAGAAAGTTAGTAGGATATGACAACATGGAATTAAGGTAAATGGCAGAAAGAGTTGGTATTTTAAGGCTTTTTACAAAGAACAAAGGATTTGTATGACTAGAATTTGGGCCAAGAAATGCTTGTGCACCTCTATGTTTCAATTGATGATAAACTCAGTTGGGCAAGTGGTAAGGAGAGAATTCAAATTGCTGCATTTATTGGAGAAGGTGATGTGCACCATGAATTGAGGGAACTATGTACAAAACCATGGTCACACCGTTGGTTGTGTATGGCGAATCAGGGGCGGATCCAGGGGGGGGGGGCTAGGGGGCTCAAGCCCCCCCCAAAGTATCTAGGTCCACCCCCGACACTGTAATTTTGGAGAACATTTTTTTTTTTTAACTCTACGGATTTGAGGCCCAAAAAGGCTATGAAGACTACCCTAAGGGCTGACTCAAGCCCCCCCCCCCAAAACCAAAATCCACTGAAGGCAAGCCCTCTGAACCAAATTTCATTCAAGCCAACCCCCCCCCCCCCCAACCAAAGTCTGCTCAAGCGCCCCACCCCCAAACCAAAATCCTGGATCCACCCCTGTATGGCATGATAGTTTGTTACCCACATTATTGGTATCAAATGTATCAGAGAGCATGCTCAGGAAAGCAGCCAGTTTGTTTGTAGAAGTTTCTGTTGATCTGATGATTATAATAAAAGGAACTGGATGGGGGGAAAAAAACCTGAAGATTTATGTCCACAGTTGGGGAATATCCAGCACACAAAAGAATTAACAAGAATAGAGAGCTACTAATTTAACTATGCCAAAACTATCATTTAGTCCTCAGAACTACAGCTTTCAAACACATCCCTAGGAAAGTCAAAACATGGATCTGTCCTAAATCCATGTTAGGAGATTTCATTATTTTTTTTTTTTTTAACTGCTTACTGTCTTTTAACAGTGAGGTCTTTAGAGACAGGAAAGGAAGGGGGGGGGGCAAGGAATGGGAAGGAATTCGGCCATGGCCTTTTAAAAGAAGCCTGGAGTGATTTGGGAAACCAAGGAAAACTCAAATCTGGATGCCCGGACGGGGATTCGAACCGGCATCCTCCCGAATGCGGGGCCAGAACACTAACCGTTACACCACCATGCTCGGTAGGTGATTTCAGCTTGATCATGTGGCCATTAGTAAAAGAAATAGTAAGGAAATATAAAATGCGAGGGTGTTGAGAGGTGCCAACATCAACTCTGACCATTACCTTTCATTAATCAAAACAAATTTTATCCCAATCACAAGGAACAGAGGTAACACTTGCCACAAGGCAAAAGGTCCAAGGTTCAACCTGACCAAGATGAGATATGCCAAGACTTTCATCAAGATCCTAGCTAACAACAGGGGCAAAAATAATTGGTCATAACTACAGAAGGCAAATATTGATACAGCAACAGAAACTATCCCTGCTACCAAGAGGAACAAACATCTGCGGTTGACAACAGCATGTGACAATGCTATTGAAGAGAGATGACGAGCATGGCTCAAATGGAACTGTAACAAGAACACAGAAAATCTTGAGTTCTTCATAACAAGGACTGCCAGAACTATTAGAAACACCAAAAGGTAATATCATAAGGACATCATTGACCAAGCTGTGAAAGATTTTTAGAAGAACAACACCAGAGATTTCTACCCGACTTTCAAATCCCAAATAACCCCTACTCAACTCCGACACTTCAACGACAGCATCTGAATGGGGAGTTGAATCTAAACAATAAGGACTGCACCACAGCTCTGGCAGAATACTTTAAAAACCTCCTCACTGCTGAGAAACCAAAGGATAAACTAAAATTTGAACCAAAAAATGCCAATAAACCAAATTCCCTCCCACCAACCAAGGAGCAGACCCAAAAGATAATTTTTAACTCAACTCAAATAGAGCAGTAGACAAAGAAGTGATATTTGCAGAATTTTGGAAGCACGCCTATGATGAGTCAATCCAAAGTACACATAAGATCTTATTTGACATCTGTGTGATGGAAACACTTCCTATTGATTGGACCTCTGCTATCATCCACCCCCTTCACAAACAGGGAGATAAGTCAGACCTAAACAACTACTGAGGGATCTCCCTTCTAGCTATGTTGTACAAGATCCTTTCTAAGGCACTACTTACCAGAGTAGAGGCTCAATTAGATTCTTGTATAGGAGAATATCCAGCTGGGTTCCAGAAGATGAAGTTATGGGCTGAAAAGATCCTAAATCTCAAAATAAGTCTCACCTACAAGAACCTCAGTGCCTCACCCTACGTGGTAACCTTCGTCGACTTTTAGAAAGCCTATGGACTCCATAGATAGGAAAGCCCTCTTCTAAATGCTTACTGAAATGGGACTTGACAGCAAAACTTTGAACCTTGTGAAAGTGACCCGAACTAACATTACATCCAAAGCCAAGTTCAGAGGGGAACTATCAAAGTTATTTAAAATTAGAACAGGTGTTAGACAAGGGGACAGTTTGTCACCCCAATCCTCTTTAACTATCTATTCGAAAAAGTCATCCGTGAATGGACGAACACACCAGCAGATGGCTCTGGGCTGAGAACAGATTACAGAAAGTATAAACTATTAGTCAACTGCCTGGCCTTCGCAGATGACCTCACTCTCCTAGCATCTAGTGTGGAGGAAGCTATTCACCAACTATCCTCCCTCAACACTATAGCAGCTAAAGTTGGGTTAAAGATTTCCATAAACAAAACTGAGCTAATCACTAACATCAGAAATGCACCAAACATAATCCCATTGGGGAATGCAATGATACGAAGGACTAATGCCTTCAAATATAGTGGAGAATGGATAACTCCAAACATCGACATGGACTTGGCCATGAATAGCAAATGTGGCAGATTGGAGAGAACACATCACATTTGTTAGAACATGTATGGATCTAAATCCCTCTCCCTTAACCTCAAATTCAGGCACTATACTACTGTAGTTCGACCATCAGTACTGTATGCATCAGAGTGCTTGAATATGGTAAGAAGGGGACAACTCGGAAAACTGGAACTAAAGGAATGTTAGTTCTTGAGAAGAATCATGGGTCCTGTCAAAGAAGAAGGAAAATACAGACTCAGGCATAATAATGACCTATACCAACAACTGTAGAGCATTACAACAGCCATGAAAAAAAAGAGATTAATTTTCTATGGTCACATAGTACGGATGGACAATTATAGACTTGCCTCCAAAATCTTTAACACCATCTCCAGAAGGAAAGCGACTAACGCAAAATGGACCAGACTAGTCATAAAAGATCTCGAGCAACTGGGAGTAGACCCCAAGTGACATTTACAACAGAGATAAGTACAGAATGTTGATTGAAGCATCAGATTCTCTCCAGACACTAACAGCCAAAACACTGTGCCCTGGATGTGGGGGGAAACAGACCCAAGAAAGAAAAAGACAACCACAGTGCAAGGATGATAGAATTTTGGGCCAAAAAGAAAGCTGGCCAGAGTTAAGAACCACATGGTCCATAGAGGCCAAAATGGAAAGAAGATGAAGAAAAGGAACTGGGTTGGGAGCCAGTGAAACATACAAGGTGAATAAATAGGTTGCTAAGAATGTACAAGGCAAATATTGGTGATTACATCTGCGAAGATATTGTGGGAGGAAAGACTACAATACAGCACTTTCTTTTAGACATATAGGAGTTAAAAATTTTCTTTTGTAGGTAAGAGAGTCAGGCACTGGAAAAAGCAATATGGTGAACTACTTACCGCAAACAATGAAAGAATTTAAAGCAAAAATTTGCTTAACCCAAAAGTAGGTATGGAGCGAACAAAACCACCTACAGTAAATAAATAATAATAATAAAATAGGTATATGCATGTAACAGTATTATAAATTGAGAAGAAGCATTATGAAGAAACTAGCTTGTAATATGGGCAATACTGAATTCAACTAAAATTGAAACTTGCCATTCCTTTGTAACAATATGTTAGGGATGATCAATATTCATCGATGGTGAATAAACATCGATGTTTAGCTGGAAAACATCGATGTTTTAACATTGATGTTTTGACTTCAATAACATTGACACATCGATGTTATGAGAATAAAATATCAAAATATCAATATATTCTTTAGGGCCATCTAGAGTGCATTGGATGTACTAGCTAGATGACTATCAAGTTAAACTATTCTACACTAGATGACACTGATCAACATAACCCGAGTAAGCCGAGTTATCTCTTTGCATTTCCTATGGGATTAAAAAAAAATACTGTCAACTTCAAAGCTCGCATGATTCTTGTAAAAGCAGGTGTGTTGTGAGTGAACTTGTAAAGCAAAGCAAATTTAATTTGCTATAGATATTGTTAATAATAAAACTTCGGAAACGAAATAACAGGTATGGTAAATCTTTGCTCTGTATTGTATTCTTATTTCTTTGACCAGTAACTTTTACAGTAATATAACCCAACAATATAGGTACCATGAAATTGTTCACTGTATTATTTCCTATTTTTTAGGTTATTTTGTGTAAAAAGTGAAAATTGCCCGAGATTAAATATTTTCTGCTTGCTGCTTTTGTTTTGCATTGAAGGAGTGTTAAGGATTATTTTTTCGGTGTCGGGAGCTTTGCATGCAGGTGAGTGAATTACTTAATGCTTTTTTGTATTGCATGGTGGACCAGTGTGGAGGGATTGCATGGGGTTAGGAATGAGTGATATTAATCGATATTGGCGAAATATTGATAGTAAAGTCAAAGATATTTATTTTTAAATATCGATAGTCTCAAATTATAATTTTGAAAAAAGTTCAAGGATTAGCTTGATAGTTGATGAATTTATTTTGTACAATATTACTTATGAACCTGAACAATTGATGAAGAGTGCGCTTTAAACTTATACTTTATGCTAATCAAAGAAATCTAAAATTTTGCATTTCCTTTGTCAGTAGTGTTTCCTTGCAGTGCATCCAAAGCATTTTAGGTGGTAAACAAAAATAACGAAGATGCACACAATAGTGAAACTATTGTTTTTCTTTTAATTTACAGGTATTTTAAAATGCCCACAAAGATTCAATACTGGAAATACTTTGAAAAAATTAATGATTCTAGCGCCAAATGTCATTCCTGTAGAAAAATTTTAAAAACTTCTGGTAACACTACTAATTTGAAATGTCATTTGGATAAAAGAAACATCCAAATTTAATGTCCAGGCATGAACCTATAAGAACCACACTATCGTCAACTCCAACAAATTTTCAAGAACCTAGTGTTGTGCCTTCAACTAGTACCGCTAATGTTGCATTGGAAATGTCTGAATCAGGGAGCAATTGTGAGTCCAAAAAAAGTTACACGGATAATATCAAAAAATCAATCTCCCAACCAACTCTAAGCTCTAGCTTTAGTAAAATATGCTGATGTGGCCTCACAGGGAATTCAGTTGATGAATAGCATTTTGTACGTGATTTGTAAAGGCTCACAACATTTTCAAATTGTAGAAAATAGAGATTTTCAGAATGTAATGAAAGTCGCTTGTCCATTGTACAAGGTGCCTCCACGATTCACTTTGAAAAGAATATTACAAACTAAATATGATATTAGAGAACACTTCAAAGGAAAACTTCAGGAAGTGAGTGCTTTGACTTTAACAACAGACATTTGGACAGACACGATGCAAGCTAGAAGTTTTTTGGGAGTAACTGCTCTATTTTGTAATGAGGAGGAACAATTAGAATCTGTATAGTCAGGAGTTTATGACTTAATGCAATCTCATACTGTGGAATACGTAGCGGATACATTATTGAAGACCTGTAATGAGTGGAATATTGAAAGCAATAAAATTGTGGCAGTCACTGATGCTGGCGCCAATATTGTTAAAGCAATAGAAAATGCATTTGGTCGTCATATATACTGCCACGCCCACATGTTGAATTTGGTAGCACAAAAATCTATTGGTGAAACGTCTAATTTGCCTGACCTAATAGCTGCAGTTAAAAGAATTGTTACATGGTTTAAACAATGTGTTGCCGCTAGTGATGAATTGAGGTGAGAATCTGATTTGAAACTGATTCAAGATGTGACCACATGTTGGAACTCAACATTTTATATGATTGAAAGATTTTTAAAACTGTGCCCTGCAATCAATAACATTATTAATTGCCACACCAGTGCACCAGAAATGTTGAATGCAAAACAAATCATTGATTTAACTGAAGTTTGTAAGATTTTACGACCAATTTAAATAACTGCTCGTGAAGTGTGTGGTGAAAAATATGTAACCTATAGTAGAGTAATACCACTTACCAGATTACTTACTATAAAAGTGACTGGCTTCCACCCAAAACAGACAATCAGAGAGAATTTAAGAAATAATGTAATTGAAGAAATTAAGAAACGATTGCTACAAACAGAAAATGTTAATATCCTTGCAGTCGTCACTCTCATGGATCCTCGTTTCAAAAATATACATTTCCAAAATACATTAGCCTGTTCTAGAGCCATTAGGAGTGTCAAGGCATTGATTTCAGATGTTGAGATGAATGAACAAATTAAAAATGATCAATTGGCGAAGAATTCCACAACACAAGTGGCAGAAGACCGAGATATAGACATATGGAAAAATCATTATAAACTTGTTAACGAAAATAATATTATTTTGTTTGGTCAACATGACATGAATATGCCTACGGAATTACAATTTTATTTAAAAAGCCCGGTAGCTCATTTACAACAAGACCCTTTACTTTTATGGAAAGTTCTAGACTCCACCTACCAAAATTTAAAGAAAATAGCTGTTGAATATTTGTGTTGCACAGTGACATCCACAGCTTCAGAAAGGCTTTTTTCCAATGTTGGCCAACTCCTGTACCAGCAACAGGACAGACTAAAGGGAAAATACCTGACTAAGTTAATTTTTTACAGAGTGTGCCCAAAAATACTGGGAATGTTAATTTTTTTCTTGTATTGTATTTTCAATAACAATAAATACATTTAATAAATAGAATAGACAGTTTTATTTCTTACCAAAAACATTGATGTTTTAGACATATCGATGTTTTTCAATCGATGTTTATCGTACGTTGATATTTTTGAATCGATGTTTTTCTAATATTGATCATCCCTACAATATGTGAAGATGAAACTAAGAAGTCTACCTGGAGCAAAGAACAGCAGATAGACGCCAAGAGCAGCAACAGCTAGCGCAGAGTACTGAGACGGACACCAGCCCACAGCCCACGACAGTCCAGCCTGAATGTCCAGTGATGTCATGTTGGCACATGCACCGATGGTGGCCTCCATCTCTGTATTTACTGGCAGGCATGTTCCATTGGAAGGTTTATCCACATCCCAGTAGCAAAACCCACAATTGTGCAATGTGTCCACACACATGGAACAAGACCTATCACCGCCATGAAAATGATATAAAATTAGCTTATGTGTAAGTTATTAGTAAGCCTGGTTTATTATGTAATTCATATTGTTATATGCAATCAAAAGGCCAATAGAAAATAACACCAGAAATAAATGAATAATTAACTTCCAATAATACTGAACAAACTGTAATGGGCAATTTGTTAGGAATACATCGTAAATCTATGATATTTGTAATATCGCAGGGTGTAGATTAGCAGGCTAAGCAATATCCAGTTAGTAATTATAATTTTCAGTACATATTGGATTTGTTTCTAAATGCATTAAATATTTGGGGAATGTTTAACCATCTCAGGGAAATATCACTCCTGCATGTATTTGCAGTATAATCTGGAGAAGCCAGCACAAGTTGTTAAAGGTAAGGTGATTGGCGCATTCAAATTTGAAAGGGTTTGGTACAAGGGATGGAAAGCAGAACTTACACAATAAATAAAGTTTATGAAATATATGTTGAAGTCTTAGGGATTTAGTTAGATTGTTCTATATAAACAAGAAGTATTAGAAAAGTTTCGATGATATATTTGTTTATTCTAGGCATGCAAATAGGTTCAGGATGGATTTAGAGGTTGTCATCAGGTGACACAACCCTGTGGGTGAATATACAAATGGAATAAAGGGTAGCAAAGTAAGTTCTGTATCCAAGACAGTTTATATGGCTAAGTTATTACACATGCTTTAGAAGTGATCATATTGGTTTTGTTACATATAGAAGAATATTACAGTTAATTTCAGAGGCAGAAGTGCTATTTTCCATAAATTACTTCAAAATTACTGTGCTACAGAGTACTGCATGCTTTGATTACTGCATTTGAATAATTTATCCACTACTGTATTGTAATTAAATTTTGTTCATATATACTGGTTTTGTCATTGTATTAGCAGTAATTTGTCATCTTCTCATACTTTTAAGTAACATCAAATCATTAAAATAACTTATCTAATGTCAAAAGTGTACCTGTACTACAAACAGATGAACTGGATTAATAAATATGTTATCTTATTTAATGACTATTGGAAGTGCGACTTTTTTTAGTCTAGGATCTCTACATTTATGGAAGAGTCCATTAATTTACACACAGTCAATGTGGTTAATTAAAATAGTATTGGAGAGTGTTTGCTTAAAAAGAACTTTATTAAATTCAATGTGAGGACTTCTAAGTAAACCTGTAACTCTGGTTGTCCTTGTTTTATCAACTTCCTTTGTCTAGTTACTCTTTTTTTTTTGTGATGAGATATTGTACAAACATATGCTGGATGAGATTTGATTGTTCTCAATTTGGTATGCCAGGTGTGTGTATCAGAGTGAGTGTATCTTTGGAGAAGAGAGGGAGAAAAAAATGATGAGCAGAGATAGTGACTATCATAAATGTAGTAATACATCGAGCCTTGCATCCCACTTCTGTCATAAATGCTTGATAGAAACAGCTATATGTACAATAAAAAATACATCAACAACAAAATACATCTAAACACCAGTAACTACAGCCATGGTGCAGTAAATTTTGATACTGGTTATTTGAACTAATTGGCACATTTTTTTTTACTAAAGCTAGAATCTAAAACTAACACACAGGTAACTGTAAAATCACATAGTTTTAATGATCAACAAATTAACCATGCTAAGAAATGAACAGTTGTCCAGATACAAAAGAGAAAACTTACTCCTGGTTATGTACATTTCTGTATTATTTCAAAATATGCTTCCCAGTTGCCCAGATACGAATGAAAAATTTGACTCATTCATAAGTACATTTCTAAAATATTTCAAAACATGCTTCACACTTAGGACACGAAAGAAATGTGTAATAAAAATACAAAAGGCTAGATTACATCTGGAATCTTTATATCAACAAAAACAGACAACTGTTACATAAAATTTCAAAATCACGGGAAACAACTCCAAAATATGGTATCTATTTCAAAAAATACAAACAAGTTCTTCACAAAGTAGTAAGACAGGCAAAAAGAAATCAACTAACAATCAAACAAAAGTGGAAAGTAGTAAAGAAAGAAGTAGGAGTGAGACAGATAGATAGTGATACCATAAAAAAAATAATATCTGATCCTTTAAAGGTGTCTAATACCTTTCTCAAACATTGCTGATATCCCAATAAAAAAATATGATAAGTCCAGCATCAACACTGAATGTCACTCATAATATAAAAATCCTTTTTAATCAGCCCTTAATTGAAAATGTAGGATTGAAATATAAATTATCTGGGATTGATGATGTTCCAGATTTTCTTTTAAATAAAATGTGCTATATTAATAGCTTGTCCCCTCTCTCATATATTCTAGAGGAATATTTCCAGATAGGCTTAATGGCAAAAACAAAACCTCTATTTTTTTTTTTTTTTTTTTTTTTTAAGGTTAAAAGAAAATTTATCAAACTATCATCCTGTGTCAACCCTCTCACATTTATCTAAAATCTTACAAAAACTGTTTCATGAAAGACTGGAACTTTTCAGAAAATAGTAAGTTATTCTCAAATATTCAATATGGATTTAGGAAGAATAAATAAACAGAAACAGCACTTTTTTTCATTTTATACCAAAATTTTACAATAACTTGCTGTGAAAGTACTTGTATCTGGAATATGCTTGGATCAGTCCTTGCTATTTGATATAACTAACCCTAATATCTTGTTTATAAAATCAGAACTAGGAGTTAAAGAAGTAGCTAAGGAATGTTGAATGTAGTTTTAAAACTATCACTGTAAGCTATGTGCACTTAGATTGCAAACACATGTAATACAGCATCCACAAGGGTAAATTCTTGGACCTGTACTGTTCCTAATATACACAGACGGAAAAAAAAATCCCAACACCAAGAAAGACTTGTGTTAGATAAACGAAATTTGGTAGGCGTGTTTATACATCTGAAAGATGACATCGATTCAAATTTCGCGCTTCGCGCATAAGTGTGGCGCTAGTAGCGCTACTCAGAGCTTGCAAATCAGGTTTGCTTTAAATACGCACTGTAAAGTTTGTGAACGTTATTTACCGCTGAGTTTTGACATAGTGAGTTGATGTTAGCCAAGAATGCCTTTAAGAAGACGAAGAAGCCATTATCAACAGCTCACCGAGTTTGAACGAGGTCGTGTAATAGGGCTACGAGAAGGTGGATTTTCTTTTCGCGATATTGCAGAAAGACTTGGCCGGAATGTATCCACTGTGCATGATTGTTGGGTGCAGTGGTCAAGGGATGGTACTGCCTCAAGAAGACCGGGTTCCGGGAGGCCACGTGGCACTACTGAGAGGGAAGACCGCCGTATTCGGCGTACAGCTGTGGCGCATCGTACTGCGTCTGCGGCAGAAATTCGAGCTGCAGTTGGTACCACAGTGACACAACGAACTGTTAGAAATCGGTTACTTCAAGGACAGCTCCGAGCCAGGCGCCCTGTAGCGTGCATTCCACTGACTACAAGCCATCGCCGTTTGCGACTCCAGTGGTGTCAAGCCAGAGCTCATTGGAGGACGGAGTGGAGATCTGTTGTGTTTTCTGATGAAAGCAGGTTCTGCCTTGGTGCCAGTGATGGCCGAGTGTTGGTCAGAAGGAGGCCAGGGGAACGCCTGCAACCAAACTGTCTGCGGCCTAGACACACTGGACCTACACCTGGAGTCATGGTCTGGGGAGCAATTTCCTTTGACAGCAGGAGCACTCTTGTGGTTATACCAAACACACTGACTGCAAATTTGTACGTCAGTCTGGTAATTCAACCTGTAGTGCTGCCATTCATGAACAGCATTCAAGGGGGAGTTTTTCAACAGGATAACGCTCGCCCTCATACCGCTGTTGTCTCGCAACGTGCTCTACAGAGTGTCGACATGTTACCTTGGCCTGCGAGATCACCAGATCTGTCTCCAATTGAACACGTATGGGATATCATTGGACGACAACTCCAGCATCATCCACAGCCAGCACTGACCGTCCCAGTATTGACAGCACAAGTACAACAAGCATGGAACTCCATACCACAAAGTGACATTCGAAACCTGTATGACACAATGCATTCACGTTTGCAGGCTTGCATTCAAAATTCTGGAGGTTACACCGGCTATTAATTTAACAGTATTTCACATTTGAAATGCATTTTCTTGAGCTTAAATTAACCTGTGATCTTGAAAATTTAATCAATTAAACATGTTAACTTGACAAATGCATTGTCCAAATTTCATTACTCTACAATAATTTTTTCTTGGTGTTGGGATTTTTTTTTCCGTCTGTGTATATAAATGCTCTAGTAGTAACAACTAATTGCCAAAAGTATATCGAATTTCCAGATGACATCAGCATATTAATATAAGAATGTACCAAGAACAATAAACTAAAAATATTGAACACTGTCCTAAAAACATTTCAAATTGTTATATTCAAAACAATCTAATAATAAACACAGAAAAAACACATGCCATATATTTCCAATATGACTTAAAAATGTAGAAAACATAACATTTCAAGATATAGTGATAGAAGATAATTTAAAATGGAACACACACATTGAACAGCTTTGTAAAAAACTGAACACCATTTCCTACATGACAAGAATATTGGTTACACAACAAATGAAACAATTAGGAATATTTATTTTACGTATGTGCACTTAATGTTAAGGAATAGAATTATATTCTGGGTAAACTCCCCTCTAAGTATCAAATGCTACAAATTGCAGGACAAAAATATTAGAATTATGTAATGGATTCAAAGTAAATTCTCATGTAGACTTTTATTCAACAAGATGCAAATTGCGCAATTTGTACCACAGCCCTGTAAATATATATTATAAACTATTATATTGTTTTTTTTTTTTAAATGACGCTTCTAGGTGTACACTACAAACAAGTAATGGTATGCACTCATATTACTAGACAGACACTAGAATTACATTTTTTTTGCAGTCATCAGTCATTCGATTGGTTTGATGCAATCCTCCATCCCTATCTTGTGCTAACCTCTTCATCTCTACATATCCCTTACAACCCACATCCTCAATTATCTGCTTCTGCTTCTTATAGCACAAATAATATCCTCTGTCAAAAAGTGCCACTTCTTTTGGCAACCAGATTGTCTCACAAAGGCTCAAATGTGTAAAAGAAAATACTAAATTAATTTCAGGACTGAAGGAGTACTTGCTCAAACACTGCTTCTACAGTATAGATGAGTTTTTGTAAAACTGAATGTTAGTCTTAAATTACAGTGTTTATCATGAATGTACATTATGTCTCATAGCAAGTGGCCTCTCAGATTCTATCACCCCAATTTTTAACAATATCTAGAATCCCACTGGTGGATATTACATTCAGTGCCATCTGTATTTTATACGATTCATTTTCTAAAGTCAATTCGTGGAACAAAAAGGAAGACTGGCTAACAGGAAGGTATTAAGCTCCACCCACTGACAATTCTTATTGGCGGGGTAGTTCATCAACCTTACCCTACATTTCAGTAATTCTACTCCTAAATTCAGATTGTGGATCCTATGGTTAAAGTTGTAATTACTGATACTGTAATAAAATGCAGCAAATAAGAGGCCCAGTGCTACATTTTATTCCAATTGATTAGCGTAAAACTGTAATGATATTTATTTATATACTGGTTCTACTAATTCCTTCCAATAATATTACACTCTTAAGGTGGACTGTATATGCTCTAACATTATGAAGTTTCTAGATGAGAAGGAGTTACTTACACCATGTCAATACGGATTTCAGAAGAACAGATCGTGTGAAACACAATTGGCCCTGTTTTGCCATGACGTAATGAAAGTTATCGATGCAGGTTCACATGTTGATGCAATTTTCTTGAATTTTCAGAGCTTTTGATTCTTTACCACACAACCGACTTCTAGCAAAGATTCGAGCATACGGTATACCGGATCAGATTTACGAATGGATACGTGATTTTCTAACTGGTCAATTTCAGTATGTCGTTGTCGATGGGGAAGCCTCTTCTAAGATAGATGTTACTTCGGGGGTTCCTGAAGGAAGTGAATAAGGTGCTTAGAAGTTCAGCGCAATTTAGATGCAATTTCTGAATGGTGTCATAAATGGCAGCTTACACTTAATTGCAAAAAGTGCAAGGCAATGCGAATAAGTAACAAAAAGAATCAGATTGCTCACGAGTACAAAATAAACAATTCAGCTGTTGACATGGTTGATTCCATGAAGTATCTGGGGGTGATAGTATAAAGCAACATGAAATGGGACATCTGTCGTAGGCAAAGCTAATTCTAAATTGCGATTCATAGGTCGTATTTTGAGGAACTGTAATGCTCATACAAAGAAGATAGCTTATAAAACACTAGTGCGTCCGCATCTGGATTACTGTTGTGGAGTTTGGGATCCGTATCGCAAGGGCCTGATCGACTCAGTGGAGAGGGTGCAGAGGAGAGCCGCTCGATTAATGATTGGTTGCTACAGCCCTTATGAAAGCATCACAGAATTGATACATAGATTGGGCTGGGATAGTTTGGAATACAGATGACGTAGTTTGCGATCGAATTTATTGGAGAATATGCGAAAGTATTTAATTATGAGTGCAATGAAATACTTCTTCCGCCAACCTATTTAGGTCGCAATGACCGGAGGGATAATATTCGAGAAATGAGATGCCATATTGATGCTTTTATGTATTCCTTCTTTCCTCGTGCTATTCAGGATTGGAATGCACGGGTTTAGGATTTGGTGCTTAGCACCCTTTGCCACCCACAATGTTTGTGATTTGCAGAGTATGGATGTAGATGTAGACTAGAGCAACCAGTAGATGACCATGTTCAAGGATGTATAATTTTCAGTGCTATGAAATATAAGGGAAAAAGCTATATCAGGGGTTAGGTATAGGCTTAGTACATTAGCTGAAAGTTCACTTGAAATCAAAGTTCTATTGAATTTTACTAAATAATTTTAAATTGACCATGTTACCTGCCTGGAATTCTCAACTGATATTCTTAAAGGTCGCCACTAAATTTGTTTCAACCACAAACTTAGAAAAGGTTTCAGTTTACCACGAAATCACAAAAAGTTCACTTGAATAAAATTTTGAAGTTTATTTTGAAAGTCACATTTTTAAAAATTTGCATTCTACAGTTGAGTAGGTGATAGAACAAAGGTTCCCAAAAATTGCAAAGTTATGGAGAGGATAGAATACCGACCGAAGTTCATGGTAGTTGCAAAGAAAATCATCATGGATGACACACGTTCCTAGCCTGGCACAGCCAGTTTCCGGCTACCCACTCAACACACACCAAAACTACCACCATCGATTCAACTTACATCACGTTCGCGGAGTAAAGGCCAAAAGCCGAAATCGAAAGACCAAAGACAAAAGAATAAAGACGAAAAGACAAAACAGTGAAGACGTAAAGACAACCCCCTCTACGAGGTACCCACTTGTATACCCAATCCGCGTGACATCAGGTATTCACCCACTTTCCCAAAATAGTGTAAAATGATTGTGATTATAGAAAGTGTTCAAAATTTAACTGTATATAGTCTCATCCACAAGGTACATAAAATATTCTTAGTGAGAATTCTCGAATGGTTAGTTTGCTTAAAAATGAATTTAGTTTAAACGGCGTAGTGATAAAGAGTCTCCGACAGTAATAGGGATTTCCCTATCTCTATGTTGAATTTAAGCCAATTTTTAATAATTCTGCTGGATTGCAAATTATCGCAATAAAATTAGTGCCAAAGTATTCTATGTTAATTCCTGATTCCAGTGATGTAAATTTTGTCAAAATCTATGGTTAGATAGCCAAAGTTATTAGTTTATCAAGATTAGGTTTGAAATGTTTCAGAAGTCCACTTGGTTTATGCTAAATAACTATTCTTGTGTAGTTTATATCGAAAAAGTAAAGTTATCAGAATTTTCTTTAGATTTAGTTATGTGTTTTGACAGTAGATTTATTTACGTAAGTGGCTTGGTTTACTCGCAAATAAATCTCAAGTGAAACCACGTGTGTTTAATAACGAAATAATTTTAAAAATTTATACAAAATCCGTTCTACTGCATGGAATGTTCTGAAATTATAATATGTTATACTAGATTCTTGGTTCTTATGTTGGAAGTGAAAGTGTGTTTATCGAAGTGTTTAAAAATTTATTTATGTTATTTACAGGGTCTAAAACTACGGAATTTTAGTGAATTTAACTTTCTTTCTAATTATTATTATTATTAATATTTTAAAACTACTTCATTTAAAAGTATTCAGAAATAGTGAAATGCTCACGTAGCAAAAATCTATTGATTGCAAGTTGGATAATAATGGATTACCCTATTCCAGGTTAGTTTAAAGTTTCTTTACCATTAAAAAATGTTTATTTATTGCTTATAATAAGTGTTGTGGGTCTTTACTGCTTTTAAAATGGTTTATTTAATGAATTAGCTTTTGGTATCAGCTTCTATATGAAACGTTCCTCCCATTACCTGTACTTGCAATGAAACCTTATGTTTAGAGGAAAGCTTACTTCCTCCCTTATGCTTTAAGCTAAGCAAACTATAATTTACCAGAAACTATAGAAATGATCATTCAAAGATTATTACAGAGAAGTGTGCCTCCGAGCCAGGTTAAATAAAACTGTCTTCCTAAGCAGTATCCTTTACACACTCAAGAAGAACATAGCATGAGCTGTTTGATCCTGCAGTTAATGTTTTGGTGTCATGAATGTGTGGTCCTTGGTTCAAATCTAAATATTTCATTTTAAAATTTATTTTTATTTCCATTTAAACATTTTGAACCTACACACTGTTCTAAATACTGACACAAAAATTTTCATTGATTCCACGAGTACCAATAAACACTTTCTGACACCTACTGTTTGGAGTAAATCCCACTTCTGAGGAACCACTTTTTGTAATGGCACTCTGTGTGTATGCTGGTGCAGGGTTTGCGTCCCACAGATTACACCAGAGTTCATTTGGGTGGCCGAGTGGATATTGATTAATTGTATATCAGGTCTGGTGTTTACTGTCGCTGGCACCAGGTATTCTTTAAATAGTGCAGAATTACCAATCTGAATAAGGTGATTGGCTGCTGATGGCAACCATAGTTCTTTAAAGATGTTATATATTGAAAATAGGCCGAGTTGAGTTGTTCTTGACCCGAGTGTAGTTCGTCTGATACGGATTAGTAGGTTTTGCATTATAAAAACTGTTGCTACTAGTAAAGTTCTGATTTATTGCAGAAGTCTGTAGTAAATTTCAAATTGACAAGTGTACAATACAGAATGTAGCTTGTACTCAACAAAATCTGTTAGCCATGCTATCTCGAATGTGGACAACTCTTGCCGAAACAGGATAACAAAAAGTGATATTATTGGTAGTGCATTCATTCGGTGTGTAATACTTCACATCTGCCTAGCGACTAACTACCAGAGGCAAGTGCAGCTATATTTAACAACTGCTGACATGTTGTCGTCACACGCCGGTATAGTGTTACACGTGCTCGCTGCCGTCCTGACAATCTTGAAGTGAGCTAAATTCACCGACATTACCACACAAAATTATAGGGATTTCTTGTCCCCTTACAATATTCATTCTTAAATAACATATTTGAGGAAGCAGATAGTAAAATGTATCCTGTAGGAATGTTTAGTAATTAAAGTAATAAAAGTTTTCATAGCACAGAAAAGAGCTATTAGGATAGTTTGTCGAGTAAAACCATGAACTTGAGAACTACTTGCAGACAACTCACTAAAAACCTCAATATTCATACAATGGCTTCTCATGTCCTTTGTCACACAACATTTTAACTTGTTAACATCAGATTCGCAATTCCAAAATTTCAATAGAAGAAACAAAAATAACTTATACAATACATAAACATCACTGTCATTGGTACAGTGAGAAGATAATTAATCTAGGAAAAATCTAGTTTAATATACTACCTAAGGGTATAAAACAGTTAATACATAATAAATCTGTATTAAAAAAAAATAAGGATTATAATTTTGGCAAATCTTTCTAGTCCAGTCAAGAATTCATACAAATGAATTAATTGTATGTAATATGACTTTTGAAATTTCAAAAATTAACATTATTTATTTATTGTTTTGTTTTTGTAACATATAACAATTTTTTCAGTTTGATTATTGCCCCCCCCCCTTTTTTTTGTTGATGATACTCATATCAACAGAGCACAAAAGTAACTATGCCACCTTCTAATGCAAGCATTTATTGGCTGAAATAAACAGGTATTTTGAGTAGGAAGGGAAATTGGATATTTAAGAGACTTATTTTTCATGTATGAAGCTGAAAATATGGAGCATAAGTTGAGAAAGAAATGATTTTCTTGTGTCGAGAGGGACATATTTAGATTGCTCCCTCACAGTGAAGACATTTGAAAATAGTTTTTCACATTTCAATTTTTATAAAAGGTGATGATGAAATTTATATAATTATGCAAATCTTATTGAATTATATAATGTGGAAAAGTAGATATTTAATTCCAAAATATAGCTAACAGGTATGTTTCAGAAAAATCAAATAGTTAATAACCCATAAATAAAGTTTTGTGCAGAAGAATCTCACATGTCAAAACAATCCCAAGAGTTGGAAATGAAATTTTCTACTCTGAAAGATCTACTGGGAAATAAATAAATTAAAGACCTAAGGTAAATATTGTGTTTATTTACTTTAATAAATTCTTATGCCAAACTAAACTTATTTCAGAAAAAAAAACTATAAAGACATAAAATATTCAATAATATACCAAAATCTGAAAATTAAAATAATTTATTGAATTTTTGGTGCTCTTCACAATTTGTGAATACTTTTACTGGCTGTTGTTGTTGTTGTTGTTGTTTAGGTTTTAGGGCGCGTCGACGACGAGGTCATTAGCGCCCTAACAAAAACCAGGCGTGACAACGTGGCGAAATTGCCGTCTGTGTGGCCGACTGTAAAGGGGTCGGCCACAGAGACAGCACAATAAAATACTAACATACTATCTAAAATACCGTCTGCGTGGCCGACTGTAAAGAGGTCGGCCACACAGACGGCAACATAAAATATAAAACTGTGACTAAAATATAATACATTAACTGGTTGGCTGTAGATGGGCCAACCAGGTTAAAAAACAAATTAGCTGGCTGGCTGTAAAAGGGCCAGCCATATAATCAGTGTCACAAATAAAAACAGTACTTGGATTGGTGGTTGTACACGGCCACCAATCCAAACTAGAACCTAGGCCGATCTGCCCAAAATTTTTGGGACAAGACCGGCCAAGCAACAAAACTTTAAAACCTTAGCCACGTTGTCACGGTCATCGCTTAAAATAAGGGACAGATCGTTGGCTAAGCCAACGTCTGCCCTTAGATCTAAAAACAAAACACATTCGGTTAAAATGTGGAGTACCGTCAAAGGTACGCCACAAGCATCACACTCCGGAGGGTCCTCTCGGCGGAGAAGGAAACCATGTGTCAGAGGACAGTGCCCTATACGGAGGCGAGTAAGGAGAACCTCATCCCTCCTCGCCTGCTGGAAGGAGCTGCTCCACGGCTGAACGGTCGGTTTGACCTGCCGGAGCTTGTTATGCTCAACTTCCAGCCACTGCCTCTGCCAAACATCAAAAACAAATCTCTTCGCCGCCGAGGCAAGGTCTGACTTTGGGACCGGGTCAAAGTCGATTCGGACCTTGTCACAGGCCAACTTGGCAGCTTCATCAGCTGCCTCGTTCCCCCTGATTCCCACATGGCCTGGTACCCAGCAGAATGCCACCTCCTTCCCACAAGATTGGAGGGAAAGGAGGGCGTCCTGGATGTCCTGGACTAGACGGTCTGCTGGGTACATAGTTGCTAATGCCTGAATGCAACTAAGGGAATCACAGCATATGAGGTACTTCTTGTCGCGGCGTGCCTTCATATGCTGGAGCGACTTTAGCAGGGCATAGCACTCCGCAGTGTAAACACTGCACCTGCTATCCATCTTGTATTTGTAAGTCGCTCGAGGGAACACTATTGAACAGCCTACACTGTTAGCCTGCTTAGACCCATCCGTATACACCGGGGTGAAAGTGTGATATTGATTTAAAATATCAGTAAAAATATGAATAAAAACACTGTCAGCGGTTAGCAGTTTGTTATGCCGTGACAGTTCTAAAATTAATCTGGGCCTCTTTAAAAGCCAGGGAGGGGATTTACTCCAACCCTGGCGATAAAAAGAGGGAAGCTCAAATCCGTAAAGTTCTAAAATAGCCTTCGTACAGGTAGCTGAACGGTTTAGTGGCTCTATGCCGGTTGGTATAGAGCCGCTCGTAGCTGGGATGTAGAACTATGTCGTACACGGGACTGCCAGGTGTTATGGCAATATGCGTATAGTGTCGCACCATGAGGAGTTGCCGGCGGATGGTAAGTGGTGGCTCGCCCGAGTCAGCACAAATGCTGACAATAGGGCTGGTGCGATATGCACCAGTGGCGAGCCGAATTCCTGCATGGTGGACACTATCCAGTATCCGAAGATAACTGTCCCGTGCCGAACCATATACGATACAACCATACTCGAGACGCGACCGTACAAAGGCTCGATAAAACTGTAGCAGGCAGGAGCGATCAGCGCCCCACGACCTGCCGCACAGACATTTTAAAATATTAAGAGCTTTTAAGGCCCTGGCTTTCACATCTTTGAGATGTGGAAGCCAGTTAAGCCTGGTGTCAAAAATGAGGCCCAGAAATCTAACTGTTTCAGTAAAACTTAAAACGGTGTTCCTCAAGGTAAGGTGAGGCTCAGCTAAAAGACTTCTGCTACGAGTAAAAAGTACACACCGGGTTTTCTCGGCAGAGAATCGAAAACCGGTGTGCACTGACCATTCATCCAGCCTGTTCAGCGCGAGTTGCAGCTGCCGCTCTGCGCTTCTCAGGCTGGACGATGCAATAAAAATTAAAAAATCGTCCACATATAAGGAGAACCGAATGGGACTCCTTATAACCAATGGATATACTGTTGATTGCGATAGCAAATAGGGTCACGCTTAAAACTGACCCCTGAGGAACACCGTTTTCCTGAATAAAAAGATCAGACACTTCGCTACCGACTCGGTACCGGAAGCAACGACCAGATAAAAATGATTTTAAAAAACGGGGTAGGTTACCCCTAAAACCCCATTCATGTAACTGTTTTAAAATAACATGCCGCCAGGTAGTATCGTAAGCCTTTTCAAGATCGAAAAAAACACCCACGAGGTGTTGGCTGCGTATGAACGCATCCTGTATTGCCGCCTCCAGGAGGATCAGGTTGTCCAAGGTGGAACGGAACTTCCTGAATCCACACTGAAAGCGGCTCAGGAGATTACGGGATTCAAGACACCAGACGAGGCGGCGATTCACCATCCTCTCCAGTGTCTTCCCCACGCAGCTAGTCAAGGCAATACTACGATAACTACCTGGCAACAATTTGTCCTTGCCAGGTTTTAAAATGGGAATTAATGTTGCTTCTTTCCACGAGTCGGGGAAGTGTCCTCCGGTCCAAATGTCGTTAAAAATATCTAGAAGGTACTTTTTAGCATCCTTGCTGAGATGCCTCAGCATCTGGTACTGGATCAAATCAGGCCCTGGAGCAGTGTCATTTGCGCTGTTCAACGCACTCTCCAGCTCCCAAGATGTGAATGGGCAGTTGTAGGCCTCTGAATTCGACGAATCGAAGCACAGCGGGCGCCTCTCGGCAGCGACTCTACGTCGCTGAAACCGAGGGTCAAAGTTATCGGACGAAGTGATGGCGGCGAAGTTCTCCGCCATCAGCTGCGCTATGCTTCGTTCGTCAGTAATAATACGTCCATGATCCAGTAACCCAGATACTGGTGCGCGGGAGTACCTTCCAGATATACGGCGAATGGACTCCCATACTTTCGACGAAGGAGTGGAACGATTGATAGTGCTCACAAAGTTCTGCCATGACCTCTTCTTACTCTCCTTAATAACACGGCGCGCCTTAGCTCTTGCTATACGGAACGCTGCCAGGTTGTCGGATGTAGGATACAACCTAAAACGCCGCAACGCCCGTCTGCGACCCTGAATAGCGGAACGACATTCGTCGTTCCACCAGGGGACGGGCGTCCTTCGCAGCGTTCCGGAGCTTTTCGGCATGGAAACGTCAGCTGCACGGTGAATCACTTCCGTGAAGTGATTCACCTTCTCTTGTATACTGCCTACAAGTTGTAGTTGTACAGAGCGGCAATAGAGTTGCCAATCTGCACAACTGACGTTCCATTTGCGCCGGTTATTTCCTCCCCCACGATCGCACTCGACGTGCAACCAAATAGGGAAGTGGTCGCTTCCATGTAGGTCGCGATCCACCTCCCATAGCACGGAGTCTGCGATTGAGGGAGAACACAAGGAAAGGTCAATGGCAGAAGACGTACCGGTAGCAGTGGTGAAATGAGTCATTTGCCCTGTATTCAGGATACAAATTTCCTCCTGCTCCATCAATCTACCAATCACTCGGCCCCGGGGGCAATCGGTGGTGGAACCCCACAACGCACTGTGGGCGTTGAAATCTCCCAAAAGGAGAAAGGGCCGAGTGAGTTGTCGTGTAATGCCAAGCCAGGTCGTCGTAGTCGACGGACAAACTGGGTGGCAGATAGACAGAGCATACGGTCAGTTGTATTGGACCGTGTATTTTCACCGCTACTGCTTGTAGATGAGAGGTGAGAGCGACGGGTTCGGAGTGGACAGTGTTCCGAACAAACACGGCCACTCCGCCCCTCGCTCGATCACCCTCGGTATCGTCCTTTCGGAATATGTCATAACCTCTTAGCACAGGCTGATGTTGTGGTCTAAAGTGTGTCTCCTGGAGACAGAGACACAATGGATTAGACCGTGCTAAGAGCTGGACTTCCTCTTTGTGAGCCTGGAAACCGTTTACGTTCCACTGAAGTATGGGAGCCATTCTACCTATTTAAAACCACCACCCCCCCCCGGATCGGGTGGGTCTTCCTTCTCTGATAGCTGAGGAACGGAACAAGGTTCGTCCACCAGCATGATATCGTCTTCGGTGTCCGAAGACGATTTTCGTTGTGAGGCCTCGGGGTCTTGCGGATTTTTCATCCGCCGAGGCCTGTCCCTCCTCTTCTCCTTTCCAGAAGGGGATCTGGGAGGAGAAGTCGGAGGGGATTTCACAAACATAGCGGGGTCCGTCAGCTTAAATTTCGGACCCCTTACCTTTTGCACTGTTTGCCATCCGCTACCGGCAGATGGCTTTGCCGTTACTACATCTCTTGCAGATACAGTTTCTGCTTCAGGGGCCGCTTCTGCTGTTGCAGAGGGGCCCGCAGCTGTAGCGGATGGCAGTGTCTTTGCTGGTGGACTTACGGAACCTGCTGTCGATGTGGTCGATGTTGTCAGAGTATTGCTACCGACGTGCGAGGTCCTAGGTGTAATGACCTTGATGGGTGTGGCACCACATCTGCACTGACATGAGCACATTGGACTTGTGCTCATGTCCGCAACGGACGTCTGGGTAGCAATACTTTCTTTCCTGACGGGAGCTTGATAACGTCTTCGCGAAGCTGGTAGCGAAGACTGGTGGAGCCAGAGCCTTATATTTCTTTTTGGCTTCGCCATAAGAAATCCGCTCTTTCGTTTTCAACTCCTGTATCTTTTTTTCCTCCAGATACAAACGACACTCTCTGCTCCAGGCTGGATGTGCCCCGGAGCAGTTGACACACACCTGTGGGAGCGTGCAGCTCGTGCCTGGCTCATGAGCCGCCTTTCCGCACTTCCCACAGGTGGGGTTGCCCTTGCAGGTCGCCGTCGTATGACCGAACCGCTGGCACTTAAAGCAGCGCATTGGGTCCGGTACATACGGGCGAATATTCAGATTCAAATATCCTGCCTTGATGTTTTTGGGCAACGTTGGAGTGTCGAACGTCAGGACGAAGGTGGCTGTCTTCTCAAGACTGCCGTTAACCCTTCGTTTAATCTGACGAACCTCGACCACATGTTCTGTTGACCACTCCTTAAGGAGTTCCTCGGTCTCTAAATCCATAAGGTCCCTGCTGGTGATGACTCCTTTACTTGAATTTAGAGTTTTATGGAGTTCGCACTTCACTGCGAACTCCCCGAGCTTCTCGCACTTAAGGAGTTGGACAGCCTGCCTCTGGATGGATGTCTCCAAAAGCAGTGTTCCATTCCTCAGCTTTTTTACAGATTTGAGGGTACCCGCAATACCCTCTAAACCTTTCTGGACATAGAATGGAGAGACCTTCTCAAAAGATCCCTCCACCCTTGTCATAATAACGAAGGCATTGTCAATATTACAACCCTTGCCGTTACTGTTGTTTACATCCGGGGGAGGGCTTTCAACCCTAGCCCGTTTGTAAGAACTGGGTGTGTTTTTATTTACCTGCGACACACCCGGGCCGCAGGGGTTTTTAGGTTTTTTTGTGGAAGGAATTTTTGGTCCCACGAGAAAAAACCATTTAAGAAAGAAATGCTCATTACAACAGGGGTGCGCAGGTGCCCCTGAGGTTGCACGTTAGCGTGTGATCTACCTCTCACACATGCACCTCCTCGGCACGTGGCTGACCTTGAGGTTGAGGGGTTTTTTATAGAGGTTTGTACCGTCCTCGCGATCCGGGCGATGAAGCCAAGATCCCCGTTCTCCTAGGCACACAACGTTCCACCGCCACGCCCTACGGTGGTCGTTGAAGCATGGTAGGAGTTTACGGTGTGGGAAACTTGCGGCGCTCACAAGTTTCCAGCTCGGGCACCGCGGGTTCGCCAAACCCGTACCTGGCACTTGCGTACCAGGCCCCTGCGGGGCTTTTACTGGCATTGGATATAGTTACCAGGGCCGGCATTGGGGGGGGGGGGGGGTAAGTGGGTCAAATGTAGCCAGGCCCGCTGGCTGATGGGGGGCCCCGATCACTGGCTACAGGGGCCCGCAGGCCTCAAAGCCAAGAATCTGCCCATTGCCACCCGGCTAGTTTGTAGAGCTTAAAAAAGGTCGCCCATTTTACCCCGGGCCCAAAATTTCTAGCGCCGGCCCTGATAGTTACCATGACAATGGGGGCAATGGTGTAAGAATGGAAAGTGAAGCTGACCTCACTGGAATTTATACTTTGAATTTTGAACAGTGTTGTTTGTTTGTGGGAGCATTTTTAGCTCAGAATTAATTTTAATAATACTGTTGTGAGCTGTTTTGAGCTTAGATTATTTTCAGTGATGTTTAGTTAGAATTTGGAAGAGAAGAGAGCTATTAAGCAGTCTACGACAGTTTAAAAAAAATGTGGTTTTTATTTTGAGTGATTGTAATATTTAGGGTGATTATCGATATTCACTGAAACTAACTTACATACTCATGAAGGTTCAATCCAATAAACCCCCATTCAGCTCAATCTTACTACCTGACCAGTTATTTCATTCTGACTTTTAAAGAATATACAGTAATTTAAGTCTTTCTATAGTTTTTTATTTTGAATATTCTTCCATCATTTATCCTATAGACTTTATTTAAATTTCATTCTGTGGTTTGGCAACTAATTTTGGAAGGAACTAACCACAAAAGTGAAATAAGGTAGTTAGTAACTGGCACGGTAAAAGCTCACAACGGACAGTAATATTTTTATACCACACAATACCAGTGATAATTTTGAAAAATCAACAAACAATTCCCATGAAACATGAGGAATGATCTCTGGTACATGTAACAATGCCATGGTTATGTAAACATTGAAGTTCACAATTGAATTCTGGAAAAGTCATATTAGATACAGTTAATTCTTTTGTACAAATATTTGGGTGGAGTTGGAGTTGGTAATCTGATAATCTCTCAGTTTTTCTTTAAATATATCTTTATTCCCTACAAACTGTTTTATACTGTTGAAGTTTGCTAAACAAATATATCACAGAATAATGAACTCCTAGATGTACGAATGAAACTGAGTACCTGTGCCAAAGAACATGATAGAATATACACTGACAGAAATTAAAAGTGCAATACCCAGTTAGGAATTGTGGAATGTTAGAAAACTTTGTAGATATATACATAGACATACCCAGAAGAGATGATAAAAAATTGAAATGGATCATGCTATGTTTACTACCTTTAGATGCAGTTTTCAGCAAGAAGTGCACTCACCTTGAGCACGAATACATTTACGGATCATTGCCGGCATTGAATCAATAAGTATTCGGAAGTCTTCTTGGAATATGTGTGTCTATGCTTTCTTGTGCAGTATGTTGTTGCACAGTTTGTACTGGGTGACCATGTGATCTAATGTGTCTACTCCTGGCATCCCAGACATGCTCTATTGGGGGAAAATCTGGGGACCACTCGGTCCAAATTGTGATCGTTACTGCAAAGCTTGTGTTGTATGAGACTGGCATTATCCTGTTGCAACATGCAATTTGGATAGTGTAAATGAAGGGTATCACAATAGGGTGCAGCACTCCCTCCAAATAGTGGTGGGCTGTCATAGTGCTTTCAACAACAACCAACTCAGTTCTGCTGTCGAAACAGATTCCCCCCCAAACCATGACACCAGTGGCTGGACCTGTGTGATGTTCTGAAATCACATTTGAGGAACTGATTTAATAAAATGTGCCTTGTAAGGAATTTTTTAATTTATTTTTTATTTTTCAAAAACAGTTAAGTGTTCATATAGAGAGTGTTTTATATGCCTCATTTCTCAACAACTGAAGAAAAATGTTTGTTAAATATTTTGAAAACTCACCCTAATTAACTATTTTGCTCTATTTTTATGTGTTTAGAGTGATTTGCAGATTTCCCTGTTTAAGTTTTTAACCCGTGTAATTTTCATTTTATTGCTGAATTCTCTATTGTTGCTGATACATACGTATTCTTGGCTTTCCTCATTTCATTTCTTAGTATTTTAGGATAAACTTTATAGTGAGCTTTCGGTGTATAGTTGCTATAACAATAATAATAATTGATTAAATTGTGATGGAGAGCACACTCCAGTGACAATCTCCCTACACACCCATCTTTCTCCTTGCCTCTTCCAACCCACTTTTGCCCTCAACTAATTTTTACTTTAAATTATTTCAGTGTTTTTGTTAAATTATTTATCAATTCTCTTGACAATTTATTCCAATCCCTTACACCTATTCCCACAAAATAAAATTTTCCCCACATCCTTATGCCTGAAACCAGCTTCAGCAGCCATTAGTAGCAGTCACCGACATTCGAGTTTGATTTAAAGTGCACTAGATAGCTTTTGTTTTTATCTTTGAATATTTCCTGTGTAGGTAGTGAATCGATAAGTCGAGCTCAGCAGTCATTAGCAGTAGTCACCAATTTTTGTGTTTGATTTATAATTCCATTTTTGGCTGTTTCTGGAGACATGACTTGTACAATGTGTTCCAGTAGGAGTCTGACTCTTGGAAATTATGGATTTCCTACCGAAGCAAGCGATAACCAAAGATTATCTAATTGAACAAATGAAGCTAAGGAAGGATAGGGAAATTTAACCAAAAAATAGTGGCTGGGATTGAAAAATACAAAAAAATAATACTTTTTGTGTTTGGTGATCTCAGTCAATGCCATCTATGGCCAGAGTTGGGATGAGTTTCTCTATCCTTCCTTAGTTTCACTGCCTTAAAGACTTTTTCCTCCTCATTATTATTATTGTTAAACAAGTAAACATGAAAATCAGAAGAGAAAAAAGCAGATGGGAAAAAAATTCATGATAAAGGTAAAAAGCTTAATGAATTTGACCTAGGGGGTCTTTGTACTTGTTAAGATGCAGAAGAGGTCATGGGATCTTAAAAACAAAACAAAAAAGTTTTTTAATATCTACCAAGTGCCTTTTTGAAGCTTGGGGAAGCCTCACCCTATGCTTACCTCTTTTTATGTCTTCAGTCTCCTGACCTGTTCAATGCAGTCCTGTGTCTCCTCCTATCTTCAGATAAACTATTCATTTCAAGCCTTAAAAACATTCTCGATTTTCTGTTTCATATATTCTAATTTTTGTGTTTCTCTACAGTTTTTTAAGTCACTGTTGTCTTTCTTAAATTTATATTTAGCCCAAAGACTAGCATCAGTATTTTGTGCATCATATTCAATAAATTCTCAGTATCTTTGCTCTGTTCTGCCAACAGGACAATGTCAAAAGCAAATTATAGCATACTGCTTGTTTCTCCTTAAACACTTGTGCAGTATTAAAATGTCTCTTTTACTTCCTTTATCTGATAAAAAATATGAATAATTTTTAAATTTTCCAGGCCTTGCAAGTCCTATTGTCATAATATTTAATTGTGGCACAAGCATTTGTCCCTAATGTATATTGACCTAGGATGCTATATTGGATGCTTAATCTGTTTTTGGGTATCGAAATACTTACATGTGAACCGGCTTTTTTTTTTTTCCTTGTGAAAAAATGGAATAATACAATACATTCATTTTTCATAGATTCCAATACAAGTTACTGGCTCTGGCGATGTGGATAGAATTTGTATTAAATTTTGCTTTAAGAATGGAATAAAGTGCTTTGCCACAGTAGAAATGTTGCTTTTGGAAAATATTTTTTGAATAAAACAAGTATCTACAATCAGGGCTGGATCCAGGATTTTGTTTTGGGAGGGGCTTGAGTGGACTTTGATTTTGGCTTCATTGGATTTTGGTTGGGGGGGGGGGGGCTTGCCTTTAGGGGAGGCTTGAGTTGGGCAAAAGGTAGTATTTAGTTTCCTCGGGCCTCAAATCTGTAGAGCTAAAATAAAAAAAATAAAAAGTCTACAAAATTACAATGTCGGAGAATGGACCTAGATACTTTTGGGGGGGCCTCAGCCCCCTAGCCCACCCCCTGGATCCGCCCCTGTCTACAATGGTATTAATATTTCATGGAGGCTTGGCTGGTCATGAATATGTTAATGATGAAGAGAATCTTGGATATCCCTGCATATCAACAACTGATGAAAACATTGAAAAAGTGAGAAAAATGATTATAGACAGTCCTCAAATAACTATCTTAGACATTGCTGTTGATGATGGCAAATGATTTTCAAACAATATTTTTGTTACATTATGGGCATGACATTTGTGGCAGTAAACTTTGTTCCAAAATTGTTGACTGTCATGCAGAAGCAGCACCAAGTCAACAATGCTCAGGAGTTGCTAATGATCCAGAGGTGCTTAAACAGTTCATAGCTGGTGATGAAAAATGGATGTATGTGTATGGAGATGAAGCTAGGGGCCAATCATCCCCATGGAAGCATCCTGAAGAGCCAATGCTGGAAAAAGCATTTCAAGTTTGAATAAATGCAAAGGTTCTGCTCACTATGTTCTTCAATTTCAATGGCATAGTGTATCACAAGTTCTTCCCATCATGTCTTATGGTCAACAAGGAATATTTCCTGGAAGGTCTATGCCATTTGTATGAAGCAATTTAAATTAAACACCCGGATTTGTTGCAAAACTTTTCATTGCAATTGCACTACAGTAAGTAACAGCTTACACATCATATATATCTTGTTGATGAGTTTGTGACCAAAATACTTCCATCACAATGCATCAGCCCCATCTGAATTCTTCCAGCTTGCAAGATTCAAAGAACCATAAAAGGATGACCTTTTTACAACACTATACAGATAAGGACAGACTGGTTGCTGTATTTTTTACAACCCATATAAGGACACAATCGCTCTGATAGCTTAAAGCTATACCAAAAATTGAGTTTCAGATATGCTGTAGAGATTGGAAACAACGCTGGTGCAAGTAAATTATTACTTAAGTGGAGTACTTTTACAGGAACAAAATTAATATCAACAAATAAAGGTTTCAAAAAATCTACACATTTTTTGATCAGTAGAATTATATTGGGGATAAACTACAGCCTTGTCTGACTCCCCTATTAACTGATTTTGTCTCTTGTAGTTCTCCATTTTTAACATAGCCACCTAACTCTTGTATAAATTATTCTTCTGTCTTGATATTTTATACCTGATGACATTTTATACATGTTGACATTTTATACATGATGACATTATCAAAAACTTTTTTATTTATCGATAAAAGCCACAAAAGTATTCTTTGTTTTCTTGAGCCATCCTTCAAATAAAATAATATTCTTAAAGCCAGAATTCATTCTCTAGGGCCATAGATTTCCTTAACCAAAAGTAATCTTCACATAGTGTCCCTACCCTTTTTTATTATTCGGTACATTATCCTAATTAGTAATTCTGAAGCATGTGACATTAGACTCTTAGTGAAATAATTCTCACATCTAACAGCTTCTGCTTTTTTTTTTTTTTTTTTGGAAATGTGAAGATGATATATTTTAATGAAATCAGTTGGATTATTTCTTTTTTACTGCTCTTTTAGATTACTTTCAATAATCTTTGGAATCTTTATTCTCCTAGTGTCATTTGTCAATATCATCTCACCTAACCATTTATGAAAAAGTTGAAGTTAATGAGAAATAAATTCAAGACCATTATGTCATACCTCATCTGGACAGAAAAGGAGAATTTTTGACGCATGTTTCAGTTTCTTAAAAATAACTTTCAAGATATTAAAATCTTCAATGGGGGGCTAAGAACTTCAAAAGATATTAATGATTATCTGATTTGAAAATTTATAATAATTAAACAGAGCACTTTAAGGCAAAGGTTGTCATAGGATAAAACATTTAGAAAAATTGGTACTACAACATATTAAAATTTCAATCAGATAGGAGTAAGTTAGCAACTCAAGAAATTCCAATTCTAATTCTCTATAAACACCCACAATTTTCTTGGTTGGACAAGCTTTGTTTCGCCAGGCTCTGATGAGTTCAGACATGTGCATAGCTTTGTGGAGGTGAGGCAGAATGTAATAATATAGGCAGGAAACTTTAAAATTTGAAGGGTAGTAGTTATGAGGACTTGCGATATTTGAAGATGTGGCAGCCGATCTACAGGAAGAACAGTCATATTTTAGGACTAGGCTTCGCTGTTATCTCACCATGAACTAAATATCTTTTACAAATTTCAGGGGACTATCAAAGATTGTCCAAAGAGCGAGTGAATTTTTTACTATCGATAACCTCCTAATTCCAATTAATCTGAAATATCTTGTATATGGCCCACCATCTAAGATTCACATGAATATCCTTGTGTCTATATGCAAAACAGTTTCTTTCCTCACAGACATTTCTGATATAGTTGCATATCAATCTCTCCATCATTTTGTCTACCACTGATGTCAAACTAATTGACCTGTAATTTTCAACCCTATTCGTAACCCATCCTTTATGAACCAGTACAAGTATTGCTCTTTTCCAATCCTCTGGTAAGCAGCAAGACTCCAGAATCATCTTAAATAAAACCTCACGGTAATATTACTATATATTTATTAAAGATTGTGGGATATGATATTGTACCTTATCTACACCAGCCCTTTAGTTTTTTTTTTTTTTTTAGCTTTTCAAGTTCCTTCATAATTTCAAATTTTGTAGTTTCCTCATTAATACTTTTACAGAGTCTCTCCTCTGATTCATTACCTCCCATCACAGGATGATAGTCCATAGCTGTCTCACTAAATCAGTCACTCAATATCTCTGTCATCTTCAGTGACTTCAACTTTATTCTCATCTACAATAGTCTGAATACCTTCCCTTCCCCTCATTTTTCTAATCAAGCCATAGAAATTTCTAGATGCATTGTTCAGTAGTCTTCCTGCACCAATAATATTCATCATAATTCCATCCTTTGGTTCTGCCTTTGCTCTTAATAATTGCTTGTTTAGTTTGTTTAAGTATTCCCTCCTGCCATTCTGTCTCTCAACTCTGTTGTGTTACCATCTCACTAGTCTCTTTAGCCTTCTCACCTCCATACTGTAGTATGCAAGTTCTGTACTTCTCTTTATTTTCTGCTTTGGTATCAACATTTCCTCGCCATTTTTTACTATCTTTTTAAACTCTTCCCACTTCATCTTCACTGTACTTGTGCCATCCTTCCATTTTCTGATCCTTTCCCTGAAATTTCTCTTTAATTCTAAAGTCTGTGCCTTGTTTATAATCATACCTGTTTCCCATACTATTCTGGCCACTGGTTTACTGAATCCCCCAATATCCATCAGTACTGCACAGTGATCACTTATTCCTTCATTTACTTGACATTCTACAATATTTTAACCAGGCTTTATCAGAAAGATATCCAAAATGTTTGGTCACCTCGTATTTTGGTCTACCACTTGTGTAAAGCATCCTTCCCTTACTAAGGTATTTGCAAATTCATGTTCCCTTGTGATATTAATCTTATTTCCTACCCAGTTGACACCTAGTAAATTTCAAACTCCTCCAATAATAACCATTCTACGCTCTCCTCTGAACTGTGAGTTTAGTTGCTCTCCAACATTCTCATCTCTATCATTCATTCTTCCACTACGGTAAGCCACCAATACCCTGATTTTTCATTTTTTTATCACCCCAAAAATCTATCCCTAGTAACTTAAGGTCAATGAACACTAGAGAACTACAAATAAGATAGGATAGGGAAAAGTAACCCATCACTTACCATAGATGAATGCAGGTGGGAGAGATGAACACACAAAAAACACAAAAACAAACAAACACAAATTGTACAGTATTTTGGTAAGAAACTTTAGGTTTTTTTTTTTTAAACTGCTTTACTTCTCTTAACAGCGAGGTGTTTAGAGACGGGAAAGGATGGGACAAGGAATGGGAAGGAATTTGGCCATGGCCTTTTGAAGGAAGCATCCCGGCATTTGCCTGGAGTGATTTGGGAAACCATGGAAAACCCAAATCTGGATGCCCAGATGGGGATTCGAACCGCTGCCCTCCCGAATGCGAGGCCAGAATGCTATCCATTACACCACCACACTCGGTGAAACTTTAGTCATGTGAGAGGTGAGACATATGGCAGGGGCAAAGATGTGATCACATCCTGACCCGTCACATGAATGAAACAAAAGGAGAACACATGGGGTGGTGATGGAAGTGCCAGGGGGTGGGGCAAGAAGGTGGAACAGCGATAGAAGTGGAACAAGATAGTCTCTGTGATGACTAGTTACAAAAATTATAAAGTATAAGTTACAGTGGTAAATAAATAAAGTTAGAAATATATATAAAATAAATACATGAAGAAATATGAAACATATATATAACTGACTATAAAATTGAAAGATAGTAAGTGACAGGTTTAGCCTAGGTTTAGCCAGGAGTGTGTCTGGTAGTCAAGTTCGCATCTGCCGAGTTCTGAAGGGGTGGTGGTGTTTGCAAAAACTATAACAGCTCTAACTGTGAAACAGGTGTTGAGGTTGTTCGAATCATGTGAGTTGGCATGAATTGCCACTGGATGGTCTGGGTTGGTAGTATAAACTTTTTGCCTGTGGCCATTCATCGTGTAGGATAGTTGTTGAGTTCTGAGACTGATGTAGGCATCAGTGCAGTGGAGACAGGTGAGTTGGTAAATAAGGTGTGTGTGGTAGAACATGTAGCATGTCCAGTTATGGGAAAGGATTCTCCTGTGACAGGATTAGAGTAAGTGGTGGTGGCTGGGTGCATGCTGAATGCTTTACAGTGAGGTCTGTTAGAAAGGAAAGATCCCTGTGGAGGTTTAGGAGGGTCAGAAGGTAAATACTTGTGGACTAGGATATTATTCAGAAGCAAGTGCGGGGAACAGTGGGTAGGATTTTAGGAAGAAAGAGACTCATTTCAGGGAAGGAGTGTAGGAAGTCAGGCCCACAGTGGAGAATCTGGTTGATGGATTCCAGGCCAGGAAAGAAGTGGGTGATGAGTATTGGACCATTGTCAGTTTTAGTAGGTGCATGATGAGGGCTGTGGGTGATGGTTTGGGAGTTTTGTTTTTCCACGAGATCGTGGGGGTATCAGCAGGATAGTTTTGGGGCTTGTGATAGTTTTTGGGAAAAACTGGAAATTGATTCATGATCAGAACAGATGTGTCTGCCACAGATTGCAGGGCTATATGGGAGGGAACGTTTGACATGGAAGGGGTGACAACTGTCAAAGTGTAGGTATTGTAAATTTGTTGGATTGATATACACAGAGGTACGGAGGGCACCCTATCGTAGGGTGATATCATTGTCAAGGAAGGGGACACAGGTGTGGGAATATGACCAGGATGTAGTGAATGTTATTGAGTGAGCTGAGGAAATCTAGCAGGTGGTTTCCCTGTGGGTCTGAATCAAAAATATATCATCTAAGTATCTAAACCACGTGAGGGGGCTGTGGGGGGCAGTTCTTCAGAAAATTTTCCTCCAGACGAAACATGAAGAAGTTGGCATAGAGTGGGGCCTTGAGGGTACCCATGGCAGTGCCACATATCTGGTGATAAATCTGGTGATAAATCTGGTACTTAAAGGAGAAGTAGTTTTTAGTGAGGATAAAGTTGGCTAGGGATGTGAGAAAGGATGTTCTGGGAAGACATTACTAGTCATGCAGAGTTTATTTTGTTCCACTTCTATCATTGTTCTACTTCTATCACTGTTCCACCTTATCTTCCCACCCCCAGCACTTCCACCCCCACCCTGTGTATTCTGCCTTTGTTTCATTCATGTGGTGGGTTGGGATGTGATCACATCTTCTTTACCCCACCATATGTCTTGCCTCTCATATGACTAAGGTTTCTTACCAAAATATTGTGTAATTTTTATTTGTCTTGTGTTTTCCACATGTTCATCTCGGCCTCCTGCCTTCATCTGTGGTAAGTGATGGGTTATTTTTAGTGCCCAATGGCAGTTTCTTTGCTTGTATTATCCACTAGAGAACTATAGTAATCTTTGCTAACTAGCATGGATACCCCTCCACCAACTGCTCCTCTGTATCTGTGGTACAGTCTGTAATTTTCAGGGAAAACCTCATTGTCTAGTACTCCTTTTAACCATGACTCTACCTCTATAATCATTTATAGTTCATGTATCTCTCTTAAGTTTGCAAAATTCTATCACTTTCTTCATTATACTTATACAGTTAACCAATAACTCCTTATTTTCAGCTTTAGGTGGTATTTCCATTTATACCCAAGCCCATTATTATTTCAATAGCTTCATCTGTTTCTTAAGCATTTCTGTTTTTTCCCATTGTGCTTCTATAATCAGTATCCCTTTGTTCACTTATTTTAATCCTCTAACCAATAGCCCCTAACCTACAAAAGGCACAGTCCTGATCCCATCATAACTTGAAGTGGGCTCCCTTATAGCTTTAACTAACTACTCAGAAAGTACTCCCTTCCCCCCTTCTATTTAGGTGTAGGCCATGCCTACCAATGTTGTTCACAGGCACAACCCCCAATACAGAACTAATGCCTCATCCAAACAGCATCTCACTTTCCACGTTTACCCACCTCACAGCATGGTTCGACTGTGGCTGTTCATGGCGACTTAGAACCTGCATGATCTCAACCCTGGTATGCTGCACCTCCTTCACCACCTTCCTCAGGTCACTCTATATACTGTCACTTGTATTCCTATGAATACTATTGCCTGCAAATCCCACTATCACTACTCTATCGTCCTAAGTGAAATCCCTACAAAGTGATCCTGTGTCCTCTCTTACCATACCTAATGTTGCACTGGGTTTGAAAAAGCTAGTGACCTCGTATCCTGTGACTAATTGATCCTGCAGAAGAGGACCTACACCTCTCCCAGGGCTACTGCCTTGCAGAACAACCTTTTTCTTCCCATTTCTTCCTTCTATGCCTATATTTCTACAGGCCTACTCCACCTTACCTAATACTACATCTACATCATTTCAGAGTAACCTGAACCCAATATCTGTTGTTGGAATAGTAAACAGATTTACTGTCAAAATATAGACAGACTGCAACTTTGACCTCATTGCCTGATGCAGACTCAGGAAAGTCAGTATCAGCACATGGTCACAGCTTAAACTACCACCTTGCAGTATGTCCCCAACAGCACGTTAGTTTAACACTACATATTTTAGAAGTTTTGTAGAATCTCATTGATTACATCCACCTTCTTTGATTTCAGAGCCACTTCAAAGCTCTGTTAATTCTGCCCTTAAAACAGAATCTGTGTCCACATCATCTTCATTTCTGGTATGCTATTGTTCAAATCATTCCCATCCTATAGACTATATAGTCCTTCTATCATTAGCTATCTTGCCTGAGCTTAAAATAGTTTTCCCAGTAGTGCCTTTAATGCTTGTAGATCTTTTCTTCATTTATTCAAAATACAATTTGATCCTCTTAGAGGCCACATTTACTTTACCTATGACGATTTTCTTTTCTACTTGTTTCCATTGTGCTTGCAGTCCCCATTCTTTTGCTTTTCTTCCATTTCATGTTTATTAATTGGTTTCTTAAATCCTTGAATATCTGTTTTGTTCTCTTCCTGTTTCACCTTGACCATTTTTGTGCCTTCTTCTCTGAATCATAAACTCTGAAATTTGTATTGCAATCCAAGGTTTTGAGCCTGCTACTATTCTTTACCAGTTTTGTTTCAAGGTTGTTGAAGATGTCATCATTTAGATTAAAAATAATCCTAGCTGTGTAATATACCTCTTTGCTGTTGTTTACTATCACTGGTTTTCAGATTCATTTTCATAGTAACCATAAGATTTCTTTTATTACTCTGGTGAGTTATCATTGAAGTAATTAATATTTATACCCACAGTCTTTTATAACAGAGTGCTAAAAAGTAAATGTATACCTCGTACAGTACCTAAAATGTTTCTGAATTTAAGACAAAGAAATTATGTAATAGTAATAATGTACCTTGTACACAACAGAAACAAGTCATTTTCTAGAAACAGTTGAAACATTCTTTTAGTTAAGTTTCCCTTAAGTACCTTGAGAATTAAGTGCTTTGAATATCAAGGACACATCTAAGGCTACAAAAACCCAGTTTCACAAATTTCAGTATGTATAGAAACAATTTTTCCAAATCTCAAGGATATATAGGCAAATGAAGGTAAAGGCAGCTTTCAAGCCATGTTCCCATAGGATTGGTGGAGGAAGAGCTCCACATTCCTATTCACTGACCATAGGCACTGGAGTGGATGTGCCATGGTCCGCGACATGGTCCGGCCCTTTTTCTTTTCCTCCCCACGGAGTTTCCTCCATGGTAGTCATTTGATAGCAGGCTGAGTGGGCCTGAGAGCTTGTTCAGCTTCAAGGAAAAACCCACAGCTTTGTCAGGGATTGAACCCCGGTCATCCGAGCCATAGTCAGACACTGTACCACCTGAGCTATGCAGTCGCCTCAAGGAAATATAATAAACAAAAATATTCCCACTTACAAAATGAAATTTTAATTTGAAAAATTTCTCAATCAATTTGAATAATGTTCCTTTAGAGTGAAGTATAATTGAAAGGAAAGGAGTGTCTCAAATTCTGTCAACTATATATATAGTAAGTGGAGTTTCTAAATTGGTACAATACCTGATGTGGATGTTTGATTTTGATTATAAGTGGAGTGTTAAAATAAAAATAGGTCAACCTAACCAACATCCTAATATTTTTTAATCACTGTCAAATTGTCTACTAATTGCTTTAAATTTTCCATTATTTTTACAGAATTTTTCCTTTTTATGACAGATTCAGAACAATGTTAATTCTGAATCTAGATAAATATTTTTCACTATGAAACATATAGCCCATAACTGAAATCAGTTTTTCTGAGAGGTTGCCATTTAAATACATAAGCAAAAATGTAGTTTATATTTTAGCCCCTTTAAAGAAAGTGAACAGTCAAGATTGTACCTTCTTATTATTGTAAGTGTAATCTACATTTGCATCTATACTCTGCAGTTCACAAATATTGTGTGTGGCAGAGGGTGCTAAGCACCAATCCTAATTCTGTGCATTCCAATCCCAAACAGAATGAGGAAAGAAAGAATACATAGAAGCATCAGTATGGTACCTTAGTTCTCTAATCTTATCCCTCTGGTCCTTGCAACCTAAATAGAATGGCGGAAGAAGTATTTCATTACACTCATAAATTAAAGAATTTCACATATTCTCCAATCAGTTCAAACAAAGAAGACATCATCCGTCTGCCAAGCAATCCCAGCTTAATCTATGTATCAACTCTGTGACACTTTCATAAGGACTGTAACTAGCAGTCATGGATCAAGCAGCCCTCCTCTCTGCTTTCTATAATGTGTCAATCAATCCTTTGTAATCCAGATCCCAAACTACACAACAGTAATCCAAATGTGGATGCACTAGTGTTTTGTATGCTATTTCCTTTGTCTAAACATTACAATTTCTCAAAATACGACCTATGAATCGTAATCTAGAATTAGCATTGCCTATGATGGAAGTTATGTGCAAGTCCCATTTCATGTTGCTTTGTACTATTATACTATTGTTAACTTTGCACTAGTGAACAAACAGATTCTTTTGTTACTTGCACTGCCTTGCAATTTTTCCAGTTAAGTGTAAGCTGCCATTTATGGCACCATTCCAAAATAACATCCAGATAATGCTGATTTTCTAAGCAATCGTCTGAGCACCTTACTTCCCTAATTTATAGCAAAACAATGTTTATAATGGAAATACTTATAATACAGCTGGAAAACAATACTAACAACCATTTTTAAGTTTCATTTATATAGTATATGTTTTCCTTAGTATGAACTAAAAGTGTCTGAGTGTATATGAATAAAAATAACAGTTGTTATGAGATGTTATTTTCATTTACAAAACTTAAAACAAAGTTGGATTATGGCACTTGTAGCACAGCCATATATTATGAAATACTCCCAAAACCAATATACCGGGAGTTCGAAAAACGGCTATGCTATCTGAAATACCATCGTGTGGATCTTTATAGTTAGATTTCCCGTGGGTCCTTGTGAGTACTGAGCAAGACCCCGAATGCATGTCAGCTTCTGGAAGTTGGTTAAGGATGCCCACAAACCCGACACATGTGACATGAGAAAACCAGCTCCCAAAAGTCTCCTGGAGCTGCCGTGTTGATTGGATGCATTATGGGTGGGTGGGGGTATCAATCTGTCTTTTAATGTTGCACTGTTGTTTTATATAATTATGTACACAAGTCAGATGTGTGTGAGAGTTATAAAGAATTGTTGGTGTGGGCCATTTTGAATAAGGATTCTGCAACCTCGGAAACATATAGAAGTCTGATGAACCTTGTGATCGCGACTAGTGTGGGTGGGATTTGGAACATTAATTAAACTTTCAATTGGTAATTCAAAACTTATTTTTGTTTTTCATGTTTTTGTGATTCTCCTTGACATGGCAAAGTGTTCTGAAAGGTGAAATCACTGGTGACCGCATCAGCAGAGTTTGTTTCTTCAAATATTTACATAAAAATGTGTTGAATCCCACCATCCATGGGCATTAGTGTGCACAGATCAAGAGAGAAATGTATACACTAATGACATTTTAAAATCAGAATATATTACCTACATATATTCAATAAACATTCACCGATCTTATTACTTTAGTTGCACGTAATTCCAAAATGTATACGACAGTTACCATAGTTAGTCTCTACCTGTGTTTGGGAATGAAGTGTATTACTGGCAATGCCACTCTACCACAGTATCAATATTTTTTAATAGAATATGAGCAAATATATTGCCAGTGTATACTACAAGAAAATAGAGTATCTATCCAGCAATGACTAATGATCTCTGTATGCCTACTATTACTATTACAATTACTCCGTGATTCACTAAAAGTGTTTGGCGGAGGGTGCATTGCACCTATCAGGAAAGGTAATGGTTTGGAAGGGATATACGGGATATGGCAGGTGGCGCCCATGGGCTATTGTGAGGAACCATCCCAGCATTCGCCTGGAGCGATCTAGGGAAACCATGGAAAACCCAGATCAGGATGGCCGGAGTGCTTTATCGGAAGCTACTCCTGTCCGATTTTGTGTTTACTCGCCCGGTAAATCCATTCTATTCCATTCCCTAATCGCTCGTGGAAAAAATGAGTAGAGAAATGAATCGGTTCTGGCCCCGATTTCTCTTATCTTATTCTCGCTGTCATTCCGAGATATGAATGTTGCTGGTAGCAGTATATGATTACTGTCATTCCGAAATACGTCAGTCGAGAATTTCTCAATTAACTTCTGTCGAGAGCAATGCCTTCGGTGCTCCAGGTCTTCCCAACCTAACTCCTTCAACATGGAACTTACGCCTTCCCTCCCAACTATATATACCTGTCACAAATCGGGCGGCTCTTCTTTGGACCATCTCTAATGCCTCCATTAATCCCTTTTGGTGGGGACCCCATACAGAGCAACAATATTCCAAGTGAGGCCTCACTAGTGACTTGTACACAATCGATTTAACTTCCGGAGTGCATTGTTTTATATTACGACCTAGAAATCGAAGCATACGATTTGCTTTCCCAATTACATTCTCGATACGCTCATTCCACGACAAATTATTACGAATTGTTACCCCTAGGTATTTAGAGGAATCTACCGTTCTAAGGACAGTGCCATTAATTGTATATTCAAAGCTAAATAGTGTCACATTTCTACTTACACGCATGACTTGGCACTTTTTAGCCTTTAACTCAAACTGCCAATCTTTACACCACGCAATTATTTTCATAATATCGTCTTGTAACAAAGCACAGTCGTCCTGGGTTGTGATTTCACGATAAATAATAGCATCATCGGCAAATAATCTTTTCATTCCCCTTATTATGTCACACAAATCATTAATGTATATGAGAAACAACAGAGGCCCTATCACGCTTCCTTGTGAAACCCAGGACCTCACTTCGGCAAGCGATGAACGCTCACCATCGAGAACTACCCACTGTGTTCTGTCCTTCAAAAAGTCTGCAACCCAATCACATATTTGTCTAGATATACCGTAACCGCGAAGTTTCCTAAGTAACCTAGTGTGAGGCACAGTGTCAAAAGCTTTTTTGAAGTCTAATAAAAATAAATCAACCTGGGATTGCTCATCTATAATACGGCTCAAGTCGTGAATTAAGAGGGCAAGTTGTGTTTCGCAGCATCGGCCTTTTCTGAATCCATGTTGATTTGGGTTTAAAAGCTCATCTTCATCCAAAAATTGCATGACATTTGAATAGATGATGTGTTCTAAAATCCTGCAAAATATTGAGGTTAACGAGATCGACCTATAATTTTGAGGATCATTAACATTCCCACTTTTGAATACTGGACTTACGATGGCAGTCTTCCATTCGGCTGGTATTTTTCCTTGATCCAAGGAGGCGGCCTACCAAGTCCATCATGCTATCAGGGACTTGAATATATAGAGGGGAGATAATTTTGGTACAAGGCATCCTCTGGCTCTCACAACCTTTTGAATTGCAGAATCCAGATACGGAAATGAATTACAATGTGAGCTTCTGAAGCTGCATTACAGGGAAAAATATATTAGCAACAATAAATAGTAATCCTAGTGTTACTTTGTTAGTATTTTGAACTAAAGCAAAGCTATTGCACCAGCAACAAAAACACTTAATACAGGGTGCAGCAGAAACAATGACACAGTTTACACATATTATTTAAGCATGAATAAATACACTTACAAATTATTAGTGTGTACTGTTTGGAAGAACACTTCATACAACTTATTACACAAGTCACTTTTTATAAATTATGTCCTGCAGGTGTCCACCGTTGTTGACGATGCAAGCTTTGGCATGAACATGCAGATTCACCATAACCTTATGGAGGGTGTCGCCTGTTATTGCCTCGATTTCGGCTTGTATGTTGTGTTTCAATTCCTGAATAGTTCTTGGCCTGTTCGCATACACTTTGGATTTCAGGAACCCCCACAGATAATAATCACACGCCGATAAATCAGGCAAACGGGCTGGCCAGTGAATATCACCAATGCGAGAAACAAGATGCCGTGGAAACATTTCGCGCAAGACTGTCATGGATCTTCTGGCTGTGTGCGCTGTTGCGCCATCCTGCTGGAACCAGAACGACTGCACATGGATATTTTTATTACGCATTTCCTGCATTACGAACTCTTGCAACATAACAACATATCGATCCGATATTACAGTGACACAATGACCTGCATCATTTTCAAAAAAATAACGACCAAGATTACCCTGTGCAGAAACGCCACACCACACAGTAACTTTTTCACTATGAAGCGGTTTTTTGTGAATCTGGTTGGGATTTCTAGGCGCCCAGTACCTACAGTTCTGCTTGTTCACATAGCCCGATAGATGAAAATGGGCCTCGTCCGACATCATGAAATTGTCGAGGAAATCGGGTTGAGTGTTGATCATCTCCAGGAGCTGTATAAAGAAAGCTTGACATGCCTGCTGATCTCTGTGCAATAATTGTTGCACCACTTGGAGCTTGTATGGATGGAACTTCATATCCAGATGCAACATCCGTCGCACACTTCTGTCTGAGATATTAAGGACTTGCAAATGCCGACAAACTGATCGCGTTGGACTACGCACTAAAGCAGCTGTTACTCGTGCAATGTTTTGTGGGGTGTGAACCGTACATGGCCTACCAGGGGGCGTCTTGTTTGATGCAGATGCTGTTGCTCTAAATTGTTGGACCCATCTCCTAATCGTCTTTCGGGACGGAACTTTATCATTCCGACCAATGTTAAACTGTTGCCGAAACAAACGCTGCATTTCTATCACACTATCACCACATTTGAAAAATGTTTCTATCACACTATCACCACATTTGAAAAATGTTTCAATCACAAAAGCACGATGTGCATTCAACCAACAATCCATACTGACTGACAATGCTTTCAACTGCACTACACAGTGGTACCAACATCAACTGTCTAGGAAGCCATGTCAAACTGTAGCGCGCAATTTAAAATGGGTCATTCTTTCTGCCGCACCCTGTACAAGAGATTCCTGGCTCAAAATGGCAAAAAATTAAAATTTCATAATTACATGTAAAATCTTTGATTACCTCATTACAGCAAAATCTTAACAATACAAGCAATTTATGATGATCAAGTGCTTGACATTTGTCAAGGAGAACTTTCATTAACAAGCTGTAAAATTACTTACGTTGCTGCCGCACATCCATCAAGTCCTGGTATAACAATTTCTGGTGAATCTAGAGCCATCAAGTGGAAGGCAACACCAAGTATGATAAGTGACATAACAACCCCTGAAAAAATTAGATATGTCAAAACTACTTTTTCAAAAACCTTTATATAAGAAAGGAATAGTACCGCAGAATCTACTGCTTACTAAAAGCAGGAGACAGTAATGGTATGACAACAAAAGATGCGAACTCATGTATGCCATATTTTCACATACTGCTTCGTCATTAGCTTTTTTACACACACTTATTTTCAGGCTAAGAGGAAAATTTCAAACTCTTTTGTAAAACTGCCAATGACTTGTAATCTATATGATTTCACATTTCTTCCAAGTATGTCAATAGTGAGAGTAAAGTAGAAAATGCTTAAGACACTAGTAAGTACATGCACCATAATCATCTTTAAATTTATTGGCCTTATATGCAACTAATGCTTTGAGCATGTTTTTGTGACAAATATTTCTTGCACTTGTACAGAATTTCTATAGAAGATGATGCCAAAAGTAAGACACGAATGAAAATGCAAGTCTCCAACAGTGGAGAGATCTTCAAGAGGACAAAGAAGTAATAAGTTTATTCAGGTTGTGATTGCTGAAAGTTCAAAAAAATAAAATAAAAAAAGAAGAAGAAATGACAGGTCATCAGATGTGGCATCCTATAAAATACTTAAATGTGTGAATAAGGAAGGATAGAAAAAGTAAATGCAACTCTTCCCATAGAGAAAGCCAAAGGGCACAACAAAGGTGAAGACAAATCACAATATTTCAGTATATCTTTAACATGTAGAGTTTCATATGCAAACTTTATGGTATAGTTAATGGACTTGTTAATAACATGCAAATAAAAGATAAAATGGAAAATGTTAAATAAACACACTGAGTAATACTGTTGGGAATTGGACCTAGCTTTCAAGTAAAATTAACAGCAGGGTGAGAAGGTAGCCAGAGTTTTGGTTCATAATGATGTGCAAACCCACAATAACATACTATAATCATTATAAAGCAAAATTGTTGAAATTTCATACTATGATACCAGGTCAAACAATACTATAAATTGCACAACTGATTGTATAGAAGAGATGATAAACAACTGAAGAATAATTAAATACTTATTATTAATAATAATTGTGATGTGATATGTGTTACAGATAGATGGCACCTGTATTTTCAGAAATAAACAATACCTAACTTTTTCAACTAATGCGCAATAACAGTTAAGAGTAGTTTTTGCTATGAAATACATTTTGAATCAAGCCATGTTATATGTCAAAAGTTAGGGGAATGTTTTAAATAAGGAAATAGTACACAGGCTTGAAGACTTGTAGAATTAGAGGAAATTTTATGTTGTATAACTTCAGGAATTTTTTTTATTAAAGAATGGCTTCACTTAGAGGAAAAGTTATAACAACCTAATTGGACATTTAGACTGGGAGCTATAATAAATAAAATTTTCAGGGAGATTGGAGAAGTAATAATGATAAGGATTATGCAAGATTTGAGAAAATTTCCTAAGAGAAGTAATTTTCTTTAAAAGTTACTTGAGCAGCCATGTTGAAGTCAGTGTTTCAAGAGACTTAGTAGAGAGAGAACATATGTGCAGCACGAGGCTCGCACTGTGTGCTAGGTGGAAGAGAGTGAACATGGAAGTAACGTGCTGTAGAGTACGAAGGCTTTCACGGCATATCGATGATATGAAGTCTTCACGGGTTCTCCACCGTACGGCAGAGAACCCGTGAAGATTTCATATCGTGCTGTAGAGTAGCCCTTCACAGTAGCCTAATGTTATCAGCGGGTGGAAGTGACATTCAGTTTTTGATTATATAGATCTTTCATAATTTTGGGGGACATCGCAAGCTGTCACAGCTGCTTGTGTCATTGATTTAACCTGAAATCATTATTTTGGAGAGGAGTCCAATGTCTTAAATTTTGGTACCACATCATGTAAAAATCTTCGATCAAAATACAGTTTTTGAAACTTCATTAGTAGTCTACAGTGGTAAGTTATTTATGAACATGCCTTTATCTCCTGGGGTTACTACAGGTGATTGGTGTCCAAGACAAAGAACCATTAGGAAACATTAATGATTATAGTTTAAACATGTATTCTGAGGCAAACCCCCCACTTTGCACAATTGTTTAACACTCTTTTTAAGTAATTATTCCAGAAATTGAAAGTTCTATATATACTTCACTTTTAATTGGTCTACAACTTCAATTGCACACTTTTTATACTATCGACCAAATTTTCAGATTCATAGTTAACACTATAGTTTATTTCTACAACTCCCTTCTTCTAAATAAATGAGCAATGTATATAGCTTCAGTAGAGCCATAATATTATTGATAAATGTGTCTTCCACTTTCCTTCTACAAAACCATGTTTGCTTGCTTTTTGTGTTTTCTGCAGCCTAGTTGCTTTCCAGCCTCTTCAGCCTGATCATATCTCTACTTTAGCAAGTAGGTTACATCATTTTTCATTATTTGCTCAGTTCCCGAATCCATGCCAATCTATAATCATTACTTCTTCCTTAGTCACTGTTTTACTAAACCTGATCTATTATCACATACTCCATGTGCCACCACCGTTCACTTTTTCATGTTTTCTGGTACCTTAATTCCTTCTCCGACTCATTCCTTTATACTCCTTCACTACTATTACTATTACTCCACGATTCACTAAAAGTGTGTGGCAGAGGGTGCATTGCACCTATCCAAAAAGGTAATGGTTTGGAAGGGATATACGGGATATGGCAAGAGGCACCCATGGGCTATTGTGAGGAACCATCCCAGCATTTGCCTGGAGCGATCTGGGGAAACCATGGAAAACCCAGATCAGGATGGCCGGAGTGCTTTATTTAAAGCTGCTCCTATCAGATTTTATGTTTACTTGCCCATTAAATCCTTGCTATTCCATTCCCTAATCGCTCGTGGGAAAAATGAGTACAAAAATGAATCGGGTCTGGCCCTGATTTCTCTTATCTTATTTTCATGGTCATTCCGAGATATGAATGTTGCTAGTAGCAATATATGTTTACTGTCATTCCGAAATACGTCAGTCGAGAATTTTTCAATTAACTTCTGTCGAGAGCAATGCATTCAGTGTTCCAGGTCTTCCAAATTTAACTCCTTCAACATCACACTTGCGCTTTCCCTCCAACAGTATATATACCTGTCACGAATCGGGCAGCCCTCCTTTGGACCATCTCTAATGCAAATTATGACCTAGAAATAGAATCATATGATTTGCTTTCCCAATTACATTCTCGATATGCTCATTCCACGACAAATTATTATGAGTTGTTACCCCTAGGTATTTAGCGGAATCTACCGTTCTAAGGACAGTACCATTAATTGTATATTCAGAGCTAAATGGTGTCACCTTTTTACTTACACACATGACCTGGCACTTTTTAGCATTTAACTCCAACTGCCAATCTTTACACCATGCAATTATTTTCATAATATCATCTTGTAACGAAGCGAAGTAATCCTGGGTTGCGATTTCACGATAAATAATAGCATCATTGGCAAATAATCTTTTAATCCCCCTTATTATGTTGCACAAATCATTAATGTATATGAGAAACAACAGAGGCCCTATCACGCTTCCCTGGGGTACCCTGGACCTCACTTCAGTAAGTGATGAATGCTCACCGTCGAGAACTACACACTGTGTTCTGCCCTTCAGAAAGTCTACAACCCAGTCGCATATTTGTCTAGATATGCTGCAACTGCGAAGTTTCCCAAGTAACCTAGTGTGAGGCACAGTGTTAAAAGATTTTTTAAAGTCTAATAGAACTAAATCAACCTAGGATTGCTCACCTATAATACGGCTCAATTCGTTAATTAAAAGTGCAAGTTGTGTTTCGCATCATCGGTCTTTTCTGAATCCATGTGGATTTGGGTTTAAAAGCTCACCTTCATCCAAAAAACCGCATGACATTTGAATAGATGTTGTGTTCTAAAATCCTGCAAATAATATTGAGGTTAACGAGATCAGCCTATAATATTGAGGTTAACGAGATCAGCCTATAATATTGAGGTTAACGAGATCAGCCTATAATTTTGAGGATCATTAACATTTTCATTTTTAAACACTCGACTTACAATGGTGGTCTTCCATTCGGCTAGTATTTTTCCTTGATCCAAGAAAGCGGTATATAATTTCCTTTGTGTACCTAGAGTAGAATCTTTTAGGAATACCATCTGGTCCAGGGGCCTTATTCAGATTTACATTCATAAGCAGTTTAGTTATTCCCTCAGCGAGATAATTCATATGTTTGTTGGTACGGTTGTTAAATATCGGAATCTCCTCCGTTTTTTCTTTCGTGAAAGCTTTTTAAAATACAATATTCAAAATTTCTGCTTTCTCTAAGGTAGTTTCTGATAATTCCCAATTTTCCTTAATGAACGATGGCATGACCTTATGAGAGTCTATTATTAATTTGACATATGACCGGAACTTTTTTGGCACCAAGGCAGGCACCAATGTGTCATTCTATAGCTTACAATGTACAATTAACGTTGGAACAGGCATTACATAAAATATAGCCCCTACTTTCACTATGGAGAAATAGTCAATAGCTGCCAGTCGATTTCCTTTACAACTAAAAGAAGAAATATGAAGGTTTCTTTAATACACAGAAAGTTAAAAAACAAGTTTCAGACTTTTTTTGCTTGTAGCTATATGACTCATTGATGTCAAGGTAATTAGAGGTGGAAAGAAGTGGGAAAGGAATTCAGCCATGACATGTTAAAGGCACCCTCCAGAAATTTTCCTGGAATGATTTGGGGAAACCTTGGAAAACCCAAATCTGGGCAGCCAGATGAGGTCCTCCAGAATGTGAGGACAGAGCTTTACTGCTCACCCACTGTGCTCAGTGTGTTTTGTTCAAGAGCTCTTAAGCTTAATGATAATCACCATCCTCTGTCTATATGAGATGGAAATAATTATAATTGAAGATTTGTTGTAAGAAGTCAATGTTTGGAATACAGCATAACATATATAAGAAAAACTATATACCCCTTACCTGCCTGAGACCAAAGTGATAATGGACGTCTTCCAGAGACCTCCACCAGGTAAAAACCAATAAAAGTGCATAAGAAGTTAACACTTGCTGTAGCACAAGCCAGCCAGAGCACTAGAGACAAATCTTTAACACCAGCCATTTGGATGATACTTCCACTGTAATACCTGTAAATAAATTACAGTACAATATGTATCTGATGTAGAAACGGTGTCAGTGCTACAGAATATGAAACATATGTTCCTTTAATTAAGTTAGTTTTAGCAAAAATACTACATATAATTATATTACTTAAATGTTCTGGAAATAACTGTTAGACTAAATTCCCTGTGTCACTGGCTGTTTCACTGTAATTACAAGTCCAGGTTTGTAAAGTTAATGAGAGAAGCTGCTCTTTCTATTTATGGCCCACCGTGTACTTGAACTCCACCTAAATCGATCTAATTGTCCTCTCTCCATCAGAGGTTAGGCTCCACTGCACTCTCTCTCTCCACACTGCCAGGAACCGGCAGCTGTTTAAGAGGCGGACTGGCTCTCATCTCCATATTTCCACAACCCAGGATGTATAGGGAAAATAACAGCCCGTTAAGTCGTACATAATATTATGAATGATAATTGGTAGTAAATCTAGCACAAATTACTTTCCCTGCCAAAATAGTACTTGGTCTTAGAGTAAAATGATTTTTAAAGTAGATATCCTTTTAGGTTTGGTATTAAAATGCTAGGATTTTGTGATGCACTTTCTCTACTTGCAAGAGGACACTGACGACATGAGCTGGAATGTTTTCTCTACAAAATAAAGAATGGTTTATAATTTTTCTTTGATTATATGGATGGAGTAAGGATTATTTACTTATAAAAAATGACTACAGCACTTACTCCCTCTAAAAACTCACAAAAAACACTAGTGTGCACATCACGAACAGTATATTAAATTTATATGCATTCTTAAAATGGCAAAAATTAAAATAATTGAATAACATCATTCCACAAGGGCAGCTCACAAGAAGGAAACAAGATAAAGGGAGAGAACAGTCTTATTCAAGATGGGAAGTCTCAGGACAAGACCTTGTAAAACTTGCCTGAAGCAGGGGGTTATTTCATACAGCCGTTTGTCTTAACTGTGATCATGTCTGGTACCCTTACGGATTCTATTTAATGGTTGCCAGTCCCTTGTAATTACCTCAAGGGATAAAGGTATGTTCTCAAAATAAAACTTCAGACTTTCTGATAAATTCAAAATTATATATTTTGCAAAAGTTCTTACATAAACTTGGTACCAGTGTAGGCTTAATAGTAAAGCATAAACTTCTATCCAAAATAAATGATTACAGGTTAAACCATCCTCTCACATTAAGCAACCTCCTCCTAACCCCTAGATGAAATTTAAAAGTTCATTTCGAAGGAAGAGTAAGACCGCACCACTGATTTGTCCCTACTGAAGTTTCCTACATCTCCGCAACATCCAACACATCCTCTCAGTTCAATTTCTGCTGGACTACTGCTGCTCCCGTGGCCAGTGTGGCCTTCTTATATTCATATTGTGCCCATCTGACTCAGCATACTTGATTTGACAAAGGGAACCATATTTTTATTCTGATCATTTTGAAATTTTGATATATTGTGAAGCACATTTAAATGTCAATTTCTGCTATGAGAATCTTTCTGGTAGATGGTGTGGTTTACAAGCTAAAGTTGTAAAGCTTAAAATCTGTCATCATTCCTAGAATTCTTCAGTCAGTGAAATGATTCTGCTATCAAAATATTCTACAAAAAAATTCCTCAACTTTTGACATATAATTTGGCTGTAACCAATATGCATTTGATAGTCAAAAACTATTCTAACTATAATTGCCAAGTCAGCTAAAAACTTTGATGCCAATTATCTCCAAATATATGAGTGCTACCAATCTGTAATGTATTTAAAACTTTGCTGGATTTGATTCTCTATCTGATGACAGTATTTTTTTTTTTGTAATCTATTTCCTTTAATACTAATCCTTTGTTTCCAAAATGATGCTTTGCAACCGCCATTATGTTTATACCTTAATTTACTTTTTATGGCTTTAACATTGTCAGAATCTTTAAGAAAATCGCTGTGTGTGTTCAGTGAAAATTTCTCTTTAAATAAAGTCTTCGCGGGTTTTCCGCCGTATATTGTTGAAGAGAGACAACAACGAGCTTTCGGCGGCTGGCTCTGCCGCCATCTTCAGGTTAGATGTGTGCTGCAGGGGGTACCAGCGCTGCACTGACAGTGTCTGGCCTCCGCGCGCCCTAATAAGGCCTGGCCTGGCGCGCGGAGGCCAGACACTGTCAGTGCAGCGCTGGTACCCCCTGCAGCACACATCTAATCTGAAGATGGCGGCAGAGCCAGCCGCCGAAAGCTCGTTGTTGTCTCTCTTCAACAATATACGGCGGAAAACCCGCGAAGACTTTATTTCATCGATACGCCGTGAAAGCCTTCGTTCTCACAATTTCTCTTTAATTTAAATGCCACGTCTATGCCCTCAGCCCCGTATGTCAGAAATGCTGAACTGCAAAGTTGGCAAAATCTCTTATTTTGTCTAAAAAACATACTTTCCTGTTAGTTATTGACTATCTTTTCATATGTGCGTATTATTTTATGACGAACATTTTCAGCTAAGAATCTTTACTATAACTTGAAAATTAATGGAAAACAATTTCTTGTGCAATATTTTCCACATGCTTGCAATATAACCATTTAAGTTCATGATATCTCCTTAGTACAATTTTCTAAAACACAAGTGTTAGACCTAATTTCAATTGTCATCTCATTTTACACCTCTGAAAATGAATGTGGCCAAAAGGCTTCTAAAAATTTTTTACTTTCAATATAGTACTTTTAAAAACTTATAAAATTGATTAAACTCTCCTTACTAACATGTTTTCTGGCTCTCAAACTACTTTAAGATTCTTCTAAAATGATTTGCTGTTGGTTTTAACCATTTTAAGTACCCTTTAAACAGTTTTGAAGGTATACTGACATAAGTAATGTTATATGACAACCTTCAGGATTGTGTGTCCAATTCCTATTATTATTATTATTTATTATTATTATTACTCCATGATTCACTAAAAGTGTGTGGCGGAGGGTGCATTGCACCTATCGAAAAGGGTGATGGTTTGGAAGGGATATGCGGGATATGGCAGGAGGCGCCCATGGGATATCATGAGGAACCATCCCAGCATTCCCCTGGAGTGATCCAGGAAAACCATGGAAAACCCAGATCAGGATGGTTGGTAAGCTTGGTAAGCTGCTACTAACGAAGTACAGAGGATCTGGGTCAATAATAAGAACCAACCATGAAAATATCATTATTATTATTATTATTAATATATTTTTCTCGGGCTTCCAGCCGTGTTAAGATGTCATATTTGCAGTACGTTTCGAAGGCGTCCATCTCTGCCTTCATTCTCAACCAAATGTCAATGATTAACTGTTTGTTTATTCAGCCGCTGCTACGGAAATGGTGGAAGACAAAAACCAACACAACGCGATTACGTCATCCGCTCTTCTGCTCGTTACCGACGCGAAACTGTTTCAGCATTTTAATCGCCGGGTTCCAGGCCGCACTGAGTTGATAACCAGTGTCCCTGTTGACTAATAAATCAGTTAATCAGGAAAATCGATGGAGAGATCAGATTGATACCAAGGGCCTTGCGTTTCTGCCGTTTGTGGGTGCCCTAAGTTTCAAAATAGGTAGACTGCTATCACAACACGGAGTCAAGACAATTTATAGACCACCCACTAAAGTTAGTAACTTGGTCGGCAGCGTTAAAGATGACCTAGGTTTACGAACCCCTGGTGTATATTATATACCATGTGAATGTGGCTGCGGCTACCTTGGACAGACGCAGCGATGCATTGTGCAGCGATGTGTAGAGCACGCCAGAAATGTTCGTCTAGGGCAAGAAGAAAATCTGCGGTGGCCGAACATAGTGTGCAAGAGGGTCACACTTTTGAATTTGAAAAAACAACCATTATAGCCCGGGTCAAAGATTTTTGGGCCAGCGTTATTACAGAGGCTGTAGAAATAAGATTAACTGACTTATTAGTCAACAGGGACACTGGTTATCAACTCAGTGCGGCCTGGAACCCGGCGATTAAAATGCTGAAACAGTTTCGCGTCGGTAACGAGCAGAAGAGCAGATGACGTAATTGCGTTGTGTTGGTTTTTGTCTTCCACCGTTTCCGTAGCAGCGGCTGAATAAACAAACAGTTAATCATTGACATTTGGTTGAGAATGAAGGCAGAGACGTCCTGCAAATATGACATCTTAACACGGCTGGAAGCCCGAGAAAAATATATTAATATTCAACGCCGTGAAAAATTACGATCCTACATTATTATTATTATGTCTGCTAGATTGAGCAGCAATGAAATTAACAGATTTTAGGAGACCAAAAACTGCCTTTATTCTCGCTGATAAATGAATAATTGTCAGCTCTTTTTTAGAAGCATGATATCTGGTTTAGGGTAATTCAAAAACTTACTTTGATTTCAATTGTGATGAGCACATATACCAATAACAACTTCCCTTCACCCTCACCTACCCATCTCATTTTTCACCACACACCTACTTTTTCTATCCACGAATTTTAATTTTAAATTCCTTCAGTGTTTTTGGTAAATTGTTCATCATTCTCATGATTCTTCTTCTCCTTCTCCTCCTCTTCGGTTTCAGCCTTCTAAGTACCATGAAAAATAATTACTTCTCTGCCTTTATTAAGTCTTTACCAATTTCTTCCTCATCGACGGCTATCCGGATACCATTCTATCCCTTCTCGTCAGTTTTCTAACATAGCCACAGAAATTTCTAGATGCACCAATCAGTTCCCAATGCAATTGTAATATTTTTCATGAAGCCATTGTAACAGCCCTCATACCTGAACTTTAAATAGAATTTTATTTAATGAAGTATCTGTAGTGAGTTAAAGTTCGCTTGAATATGATTGGGTATGTTTGTTTTGCAATTTCTTGTAAATCAGTGTATATAGACTGTTTTATGAAAGGAAATTATTTAAAGGCCTTTTAATATGTTTAAGAACAGTACTGTACAAGAGAATTGCTTAAATGTGTGTAATTCCAAGTATTAATGCAAGTTACGATGTCCACAGGACAATTTTCTACAGTTTAAAATGATTTCTGTAAATAATTTTGTGCTTAAGTATCTTTAATTTCCATTTCTGATCATTTTGTAATGATGTTAAGTGATTATTTATTAATTCTGATTGTTTTTAATATCTTTAATTGTTTGAGTAATTGTTAATGTTCGAGAAATATCGGGCAGAAGCTTTTGAAGAATTCTCGCAATTTCAATAGAGCCTATATAAAGGAATCCACAGGACAGTTAGTTGGTTTACAGTAGTTTTATACAGATTCTCTTTGGAACTACAAAAGATTGTGTCAGTAGTATCTCTGGATTGTATCTTTGCATGTAAACAATATTGCTGACGTTGTTTTGAAAATAAATAAAAAATGTTAAACTGAACTTTATGGTGGACTACTTAATTAATTGCTATAATAATTAAACCACCGAAGAACCTGACACCATCTTCACCTTCACTGTTTGCTGCTATCAATTCCCTGTTTAGTAATTTCAAGTCTTCCCTACTGCCTTGTTGTCTCTTAACTAACTAAACCTCTTTGCCTCCTCACCTTCCTATTACAATTTGCGCTATATGTAACTCTAGTGTCTGTCTACTATAACAAGTGCACATCACTGCTTGTTTGTAGTGTATACCCAGAAGAGTCATTTTTCTTTAATGAATATTATAGTTTCTAGCATATATACACAGGGCTGTGGTAGAATTTGCATCTTATTGAATAAAAGTCTATGTAAGGATGTAGTCTGCATCCTTAACATAATTCTGCTTTTTTTTCGCGTTTGATAGACTATAATCATATTCCTTGTGTTCACTTACACAAAATAAATATTCCTAATTGTTTCATTTGATATGCAACCAACATTCTCATCAAGTAACAGATGGTGTTTAGTTTTCTACAAAGCTGTTCAACATGTGTGTTCCATTTTAAATTGTCTTCTATCCTTTTACCTTGAATTTTTTTTTTTTCCTTACACTTTTAAGTAGTTTATCACAGAGTTTCACTGTAGGTACTGGAGTACACAAATTATTTTTTTCTGAAAGTGTATGGCATGTGTTTTTCCTATATATATTATAAGCATATTTTGAAAAAACCAGTTTGCAACATTTTTGGAACAGTGATCAATATTTTAGTTAATTGTTCTACCGTACATTCTTTCATTAATATGCTGATGCTATCTGCAAATTTAATATACTTTTGGCAGTTTCTTGTTGCTTCTGGGTCATTTATAGATAGTAGGAACAGTTCAGACCCTTTCTGCACACTGTATTTCACGTGTTTGTAATCTAAGTGCACACAGTTTACACTGTTGTTTGTCTTAAAACTAATTCAACAATCTGTTACCTATCCTGCAAGTATTACTTTAGTCAGTATTTAGCTACTCCTTTAACTACATTACTTATAGTTTTATAAATAAGATACTATGGTCAATTACATTGAAGCCTTTGAGAGATCCAGGAATATTACAGAAACATGTCCTTTCACATCTAATGTATGTAAGATTTATGTGTAAAATGAGAAAAGTGCCATTTCAATTGATTTATTATTCCTAAATTGATGTTGAGAATCTGAGAATAATCAATTATTTTCTAAAAAGTTCACGAGTATTTTGTGAAATAGCTTCTCTAAGATTTTGAACATGAGAGTATCAACACTGATTGATAGTTTGATACATTTCCTGTTTCCCCTTTCTCAGAGTGGGTTTTAGTTAGGCTGTTTTAAACCTATCTGGAAATATTCCACTAGAAAATGATCTGTAGCAACAACGGCGCTAATTTTGTATTATCAATCAGAGAGGAAAGTAATATTTATTAGATTTCATTCATCTTTATTGAGCTTGCGAGCTGTGGGCCTTGGTGAGCGAGCCAGGTTCCCAAGACGGCTGGACAGGAAATGTGCCTTGTTATCAGACACGAGCTTCAAGGTTGAGAGCTGAAAGTTCACTTGCATAGCCTGGGAACGGCAAACGTCGCAAGTTTCCTTTCGTAAGCACTGAGTGCGAGGGATTTGCCGCCCCCACCCTGTTGACAGTCTAGCACAGCTGAGAGCCACTTATGAACTCTAAAAGGGTCTAGCCAATTGTAGGGCGAGATGCCCCCTCCACCACTAATTGGAGCAGACGACGCTCTGTAGCTAGTTGAACGGGGAGTCTAACACCATCTTCGACTCGAGAAACATCTACAAGAATTAAGGTAACACCGAAGCATCTGATATTCCTACGCTTGTTGCTTAAAGATTTATAGTCAGGCATTCAAGTCACTCATTTCAATGGATAGATGTTATGTACCAGTTAGATCATCGTAAAGTAGTGTATGTGTCTAGAACGAAATATAACTTAAACGTGTCATGCCATGATTTCAGTTGTTTGTTATCTATGTAATGTCGTATGTTTTTATCAAGTGGTAGAATAAATATAGAGTTTACTGAATAGGTGTATTTTCCTTCAAGAATACCTTGTCATTAGTTAATAATTAAAGTATTAGCATTCAATAGTGAGCCGTTTCCTCCAGTAAGTAACATGTCTAGTTAAGCCGCACTAGCGAACGGACAGTTGCTTAACTGTAACCTAGTTTCTTGTCTTAAATAGCAAGAAATATGTATGTTACCTACTTCAACCAGTTTAGCTTGACTGTAGGAGTAAAATAAACCACTAGTTGTCTATCAACAAATTGATGCATATGCCATTTGAAACTGAACCGACAGTAGTCCTCGTTGATAGAACCCACGCAATGTCGAGGATGAGCTGCTCCATTCGCGTCATAATATTAAAATGGTGTCAGGGCTGTGGAGTAATTAGTGGTTAATTAGTTAGGTAATATTTGAGATGTACATCTTGCAAGATCATGGCAGGAAGCAGGAATTGTTTTCCTACGCCATTTCCCCAAATACCCATAGAAAAGCTACGATATGAGATGGGGTTACCTTAAAAAGAAATTTAAGTCCAAGCAAGATGATCATTAAATGTGAATTATATTCAGAAAGTGAAAAGTTAAAGTTTTCTTCGGTTGAAGGTATTAGTTAAAATCGCCACCACTAGAGGGAGCCTTCAAGAGGGTCTGCAAGCGCACTCTAGCTGGTCACAGCCAATGGGAGCAACCGATATATGCTGAAACATCGGAGCCAAAGAGATAGCAGCCGCAGCCAGCTGATTGGATGCTGCAAAAAATTCAACATAGAATGCAGCTGAATGGAATCTACTCAGCAAAGTCAAAATGTGAGTAAACAGTGACTATTGTGTTTTAAAAGAACGTAAATTCTGTTAGGAACAAAGTGTAATTCAATCGTGTTTTCTGTGAAAAATGTAGGTTGAAAAATTAATGTTGTGGTATTAATAGTTATACGGCAAGTTACACTAATGTTCTGTAAAACTTGTAAAAATGAATTATGCTGCAGTAGAAAAATTTAAGAATCAAGTCATTAAATATATCAAACTGTAACGAAATTAATATGTAAACATTCGCGAATTGTCGGAAATCGAAACATTTCGGCGAGTTCGTATTTCCAAAGGTGTAATACATTGTAAAAACTCAGTTTGGACAGATAATAAGATTTCAAAGAGAGAAAAGTATGTTAAAAATTCAGTTATGGCTGGAATCAAAATAATTATACGGGTTAATTTAAGAATTTTTAGTCAAAGGAATGTGACTATTTGCAAATTGAGTAAACTAGGCTCATAAAATGTGAATTTATTAACAAATAATGTGGTTAAGTGGTGACGAACATGGCTTTTGAATAAAATTAAAGTCTTGTGAAAAGTTGTCAGTAGGAAGATTTGTAAAATCAAAATGTACAATCATCAAAACAGGTTTTGTGTAAAAATTCTATATCTTAGAAGTCGCGCAGTGTGACCTATCACAAATCTGTTAAGTAATTAAATTAATGCTTGGTGTAAAAGAATTCATTAGGAGAAAACTTGAGATGTAAATGATAGTTTTATGCCCTGCGCTGTCGTAAAGAATTAATTAGGTGTTAAAGAAAGCAAAATGAATTAATTACAAATTAAAGTCTTTAAAGAATGAATTATTAAATAAGAATTAATTAGGTGCTAAAGAAAGCTGAAGGAATTGTTTAGATGAATCTGTAAGAGTGTAACGAAGTAACAGAATTAATATGAGAATAGTTCAATGTTAAAATGCGCATGATTAAGTGGAATAAGTAAAGAATGAATGAAGGAATAAAGCTAAAAATCATTATGTTTTTTAAATGGAACACACCAGTAAACAGTTGTGAATTAAATTAGGGAATGGATTGTGTTGGGGAGAACAGTATTGTGAATTAAATTAGAATTGCTGTTCAGGGGAGGACAGTTTATAGAGAATTAAATTTTAGACTGACTAAAGGCACAGTAAGTAAGCAAAAGTACAGAAAATGAAGCATTGAGTGACAGATTGTTTTAAATAAGAAAATAATTGTACACAGAATAAAAATATTCAGTATGTAGATCAATTAAGAATTGTAATTACGAGTAAGAAGCAAAGTTGGTCAGATCAGTGATTTCATCAAGCCAGAAACATTCATAAGCTTATTGTAACATCTTTTGGAAAATTAAGTAAGGAATTAAAGCTTCTACATCTACATCTACATATATACTCTGCAATTCACAAAATTGTGGGTGGCAGAGGGTGTTCAGCACCAAAGCTAATCTCTTTGTTGTGCATTCCAATCCCTAATGGTACAAGGGAAAAAAAGAATTCATATAAGAATCATTGCGGCACCTTATTTCTCTAATCTTATCTATCCTGTCATTCCGGCTCAAATAGGTTGGTGGACGAAGTATTTCACTACACTCGTGAGTGAAAGTGGGAGTACGCATGTTTACCAATAAGTTTAAATGAAACGCGCGTCGTCTATCTACCAGAGACACCCAGCCTAGTCTACTAATCAGTTCTGTGACGCTTTCATAAGGACTGTAGCAAGCGGTCACGAATCGAGCGGCTCTTCTCTGTACTTTCTCTATACTTTCGATCAACCCCTTATGAAACGGATCCCAAATGGCACAACAATAGTCCAAATGTGGATGCACAAGAGATTTGTACGCTATCTCCTTTGTTTGTTCATTACAATTTTTCAAGATTCGACCAATGAATCACAGCCTAGAATTAGCTCTACCAACCAACGAATTAATGTGTAAGTCCCATTTCATGTTCCTTTGTACTGTTACTCCCAAATATTTCATAGAATCGACCATATCAATAACTGAATTGTTTAACTGTATTTCTGAACAATTGGATTCTTTTTGTTAGTTATGCTCATTGTCTGGCACTTTTTACAATTTAGCGTAAGTTGCCACTCAGCGCATCATGCCAAAATAATATCCAGATCACGCTGAATTTCTAAGCAATCGGCTAAATTCCTTACTTCCCTATAAATAACCACATCATCAGCAAACAATCTAAAAAGGCTTTTCACTTTGTCTCCGAGATCGTTTATAAAAATTAAAAAAAGAAGTGGTCCTATTACACTTCCTTGAGGTACACCCGATGTAACATCTAGACTAGAAGAACTTTCTCCTTCAACGACGACATACTGCGACCGACCAGTTAGAAAATCCTTTATCCATTCACAAAGCTGATCCGATATACCGTACGCTCGTAGCTTCGCTAAAAGGCGGTTGTGTGGCACAGAGTCAAAGGCTTCTGAAAATCTAAAAAAAATGGCATCTACTTGTGAACCTGCATCAATAACTTTCATTACGTCAGTCGTGTAAATAGGGCCAGCAGTGTTTCACATGATCTTTTCTTCCGAAATCCGTGTTGATTTGTTGTAAGCAAATTATTATCGTCTAGAAATTTCATAATGTTCGAGCATATAATATGCTCCATAACTCTACTACAAACAGATGTTATAGATATTGGACGATAGTTCCAGGATCACTTCGATCACCTTTCTCGAAAATCGGAGTTACTTGCGCGATTTCCAGTCTTGAAGGTACTTTTCGCTCTTCTAATGATTTACTGAATATATCAGACAGAAATGGGCCGATTTCCGCCGCATATTCTGAAAATATTCTTACTGGAATTCCATCTGGGCCCGGTGCTTTCCCCCACTTCAGGAGCTCTAATTGCTTTATGATACCTGCAGTATCTATCCGTAATGATTCCATCACCAACTCGACACGGCGTGGGAAAATGGGAACAACTATCTTTATTTTCATCAGTAAATGAATTTTTGAATACAGTATTTAGTACGTTAGCTTTATCGCGGCTTTCATTAACCTCTGAACTTCACGAATTAGTGCTGGAATATTGCTATTGGTACAATTGACTTTTCGTACATACGACCAAATTTCTTTGGGTTTTCTGTGAGACTCTTAGAGAGAGAGTTGGAATGAAAATCGTTGAAGGCCTCACGCATTACATTCTTAATACGTCCTCTTAACTCAGCTAAGGTTTCTAAATCGCTGCGACACCCCTTCCTTCTTGAGCGTGCGTGTATCCTCCTTTGTTTTTTGAGTAATCTTTTGACTTCGCATGTGTACCACGGTGGATCATCCTCCCCATTTATTATCCGCTTCGGTATATATATATCCATACCTTCCCTGACTATTGTATAAATCGATGCCACATCTCTTCAACGGTGTCCTTTTTGACTTGAAGTTATGGTAATTATTCCTCAGGTAGGTTCTAAAACACTCCTTGAGGCCTTACTGAATTTGTATACAATCCGCCGTTTTCTCCTTTTTCGCTTGGTCATTAGTGATAGTTGCAATTACCGCTTTGTGATCGCTTATACCTGTGGTCGTTGAAATTCGGTGAATAATTCTGGCCTGTTGGTAACCAGCAGATCTAAATATTTTCGCTACCGTTATGACACCGCGTAGGTTCATTAACTAGCTGCTCGAGATGATTATTGAGAACAATCGAGAATTACTTCAGAAGCTGCCTTATCCCTGCTACCTGTAATGTGAACGTAATTACGCCAGTCAATATAAGGCAGATTGAAGTCGCCTCCTAGAATCATAGCATGATCCTGAAAACGGCTAGCTATACTGTTTACATTATTTCTTAACTCCTCGGCGATAGCTATGTCGGAATCGGGTGGACGGTAGAAGGCGCCTATGATGAGTTTTGACCCAGCAACTTTGAGTTTAATCCATATGATTTCACAGATCGTATCGACTTCTATTTCATTACATGGGAGAATTTACTCACAGCTATAAATACCCCACCTCCATGAGAATGTAATCTGTCTTTACGAAAAACATTCATGCTATCTTTAAAAATTTCGGCGGAACTTATTTCCGGTTTAGCCAACTTTCTGTACCGATAACGATATCCGCTCTGTGCTACAAATAATGCTATCAAGTTCCGGTTGTTTGTTACAAACGCTTCTACAGTTAATTACGAGAACTTTTAACTGTCGAGATTCTTTTACGCTCCTCCTACATTCCGGTGTTACATCTGATTGGGTTGCCCGTAACTGTATTTCGTGTTTCGGGTCTTCCTCCCTCAGCCTAAAAAACCACCCAGTGCATTCCACACGGCCCCTGCCACCCGTGTAGCCGATTCACGTGTGTAGTGCACACCTGACCTATTAAGGGGAACCCTACATGACTGACCCTATCATAATATGAAATTGAAAGATGTACTGTAGGAAGTTAGAAATTTTATTTATGTGAATTATAAGTCATAAGAAAGGATTTGGTTAAAGTGCATGAGGCGTTACGTATTACGATGCTTATGTAGTTCGCTTAGTGCTACCATGAGCGCTACTATCGGCCACCGCCCATGTGTTTATGTGCAGATTCATAAACTGCTTTGTTTACGTAGCTCATCTGTCTTCAAATTAATTGTAACGTGTATACAATTGAGTGCATTTCAGTTATAGAAAAAGTGAATCCTTCCTATGTGTATTTAAAAAGTTATTTTGAATGGAATAATGTTGTCTAAATGGAAGATGTGAATGTTTTAAAACCAATGTGTGTGTTGTAAGTTAAAACAACCTGTTGAATACAATGCCAAATCTATAACTATGATACAAGCAATTGTAATGATGAAAGGATTTAGATAAATTAGAACTAAGGTAAGAAAGTTATATTGTTATGAGTGAATGCAGTCTGTATTAATGAAAGTCAGCTATGTGTGTTCAGAATAGCAGAATGTGTGTTGTCAAAAAATTGCCAGCTGAAATCAAAGTATAGTTCATATGCTAAAGACTTAGACTTTCACTAGTTAAGAAAGAATGGTAACAGGTAATTCAGAAAATGTTAGAACAAGTTAACTAGTCTCTTTGAGTAAATGAAAACAGCATGTCACGTGTTTAAAAGTTAGGTAAAAGTAAAATTCAGGTTACCAGCAAGTTAATGAATGCTATCTATCCTTTGAATTATGCCCAAAAGTCAGTAATAAGATCTTTGAGTGATGAGAAATTTGCATAGTTTAATTAACTGTGAAGATGATTTAAGACGAGTTAGAATTCGGTCTTGATTGTAAACAAAGTTGAATGAAACAGTTTTAGCAGAAGGTAACCATGTCCATTGTTCAGAAGTCTCCAATTCCATTAAGTAATAATTTGAATTTGTGAAGAGGAAAAATTCCATTAGATTAAGTTAACACTTTATTCAGCATTTGATTTATACAGAAAGGGGTGTCCACAAGCATCTAGTCAGCTTTAACAGAGTTTATAAAGTCAGTCAAATGATACAAGGTCCAGTTAAGATGCATAATAGGAAATTATTTTGCATTAGTAAGAGCATTTTATTAAAGATATTCAGATGAGTTCAGGAGATGTTGATAAAAGTCCCAGAGTGAATCCATAGCAATCAGCTGATAGTCAGAAAGGGTAAAAACACTTAAGTATCCAAAAGTAGTTTCATAATACCGTAACAACGAATTTAAATAACAAACAATAAGTCATAAGTCAACAAGTTAAATTTGTGCAGTAGAGTTGAATTCAGTTATCATTTTGGTTGAAAGGTACCACAACCAAGACGGTAAACCCAGTCAACGAGATTAAATGTTAAATTTCATAAACAGACAAAAGAATTGAATTAGTGAGCTGATTTAGTATGTGGTTGTAAGATATGCAAATTCAATTGAGCTGTAGTTTGATCCTTCCTTGTATTACAAATTTACATGTGATTTTATAGTCAGTTGACAACACGATATTGATTTAAATTACAAATAATTATTTTGGATGATAACTTGCATAATTAGAATTGATTAATAACAGCATTCAGTGTGAGTTAGTATACAAAGTCAAATTATGCCCCAGTGAGATGCAACAAGTTAGTAACAAGTGTAATATTGAAACATTTTGTGAAAAATTAGAGTAATATTAAAATGCCCTAAGGAACAATCAGAATACTGGAGACAGTCGTAAGGAGTGAAAACATTTTGAGGAAATTTAGTATAGTAAACAATCTTGGAATAAATCAGGTGTAAAGAGAATTGTTAGGAACAGAATAATGGGAATCATTTATGTTGGGACCCACATACACACACGCGCGCACACACACACACACACACACACACACACACACACACATTCAATGAGTGAAAATAGACCTGTTTAATAACAGCAAAGTTGAAAGTTGAAGGAATATATTAATACCAGGGTAGGTTGAGAAATAGAAGACCATGTTAACTGTGGTAGTTGAAAGTATGAATTACGAATTGAAGTCTTGTAGGTTGAGAAATAGAAGAATGTGTTAACTGCGGTAGTTAAGAATATGAATTGTGAATTGAAGTCTGTAGGTTAAGAGGAGACCATGGAATATTTTAAACAAATAATTGCAGTGCGAAAGATGTAAGTAGTAGGAACATAATATAAATGGTAGCATGTGATTTAGGACAATACAAGTAGATCAAACAGTTAAATGACATTTAAAAGTAATTAACAGCATTTCAGTAGAATGAATTCATTGATTTTGATAATAGGACAGTTTTAAGTAAACAAAATCATTTTGGAATAAGTTTTGTCAGAATATTAACTAGGATTAGATGAATGCATGAGAGTATGGCAAGTATATCTGAGAAGTGAAACTATGGATTTTGTATGGCTAACATGGTGCAAATATGGAGGATTGGATAAACTTTATGAATGTGATTAAAACAGTTAAGAGGTTTGCAGAAAATTCAGAAAAAGTTTATTAGCAGTTTAAGGAGGAGAATGGAGTATTGTTTGTTGAATTTATGTGGGAGTTGAACAGTTGAAGAATAATAGATTGAATTGAAGCCAGAGAATTGTTAGCGTAAGCCAAGATTTATATACATTATTCTATAACCGTGGAGTGGGTAAGCTGAGTCACTGCTCACAGTGTTCCATTTAGGAAAGGATGGAGTTGGGTAAGTCTTAACGGCAGGATGTCGGCGTGAATGATTGGAAACGTTCACAACCCACCTTTGAGATGGTCTTACATAGGTTCCTAAGAGTATAGATAAACAATCTCAGGGTTAACCAGAGTGTTAAATTGGGTAAACTGATAAGTAATAGTGGGTACGATTTCACTAAAATTAGCAATGGCTAGAGTTGGAATTAAAATTGCATGAACAGGTGTAAGCATGGCAATCAGATGTTTTATAGTAGGTGATGTAATGAGAGTATGAAGTCAAGTAAGAGTAATTGAGAAAGTCATTTGAATGAAATTTGTGTGAAACTTGGAGTTGCCGATGAAAATAGCAGTTGTAATCAACCAGTTTATTGGGGAAAATACAATAGAATTTATCAAAGCTTTCAGAAAGAAACTAGTTGATTCTAACTTGAAGAAGCTTGTAATGATTGAGAAAAATAAGTAATTAGAAGAATTTTGTAATGTCAGTTTGCGAAGCAAGTGATGCTGTGAGAGTAATAAACAATCTGAAGGGTTATGTAAATATAGCAAGGATGTGACAATTTCTAGAATGCATATAGAAATTTTCCAAAGAATTTATAATGAGGTGAAAGTTCATTAAATTTGAATTTTGAATAATAGCATCAAATTACTTTCAATAATCTTTTAATTTTGTGATGTAATTAGTTGATTCACTTCAGTTTGAAATAGTTTTGGAAGTAAGTGATTTATTGAAAAGAATAAATTCAGAATTCTTTTGCAAACTAAGAATTATGTTAGAGTGTAAGATTATGTATGTGTATTGAATTCATCTATTATTTAATTATGCATGTGTTAAATTAAATGTCTGTAAATGCTTACTGATTTTGATTGTAGTATAATTTTGTAATGGAATGTTTCACATTGATGAGTAACATAGCTTTGAATTGCATTCAAGATTGATTGAAGTAACCATGATTGATGATAACTGATTGATTCATAGATTATTTATAGGTGATCAATCGCCAATAATTGATAGGAAATAATAATTGAATAATCTATTGATCACCCAATAGATTTATTGATCGGAAATTGATAAATACTGATAAGTAATCAATAAATCAAAATAATTTAGTGAAAAAAATCTGAGCTAATATCTGACATACACTCAATTCAAATAAATAAATATTAAATTTTATTATAAATTGTAAGAAATTTACTGTGACTTGAAATGTAATTGAAAAGAATTTTTTAAATTGATTCAAGGATGTTCCATGAATTAATTATAGATTTAAGATTGCCAAAGAATAGAATACTGCTGTGTACTTAACTGTTTGCAGCTTTATCATTGGTGTTATGAGAGAATGAGGAATTGCCCAGAGCCATTCCAGCTTGACCCAAGTGGTCAGGTCGAGATTCGTTCAACAAACAGGCAGAATGTTACCTGCCCTGTTCAACCCAATAGGACAGCACTGGTTCGTATCAGGAATTTTCGGAAGACATCAGAATGTCTCTACCGAATGTAACTGTGGAATGGAACGAATTGAATTCATTTGTTGTATTGTTTGTAAATTATGCAGAAATTGATTTTGAATGAACTTTTGGAATCTGAACATTTAAGTCAAGTGTGTGTAAACAAAACATTTTTAATTCATTTGAGCTGATTGAATTTGTGGAACAGTGATTGAATTAAACAGTGTTAATAATATCACAAATGTTGTAGAATTGTTAGTCAACATATTTATTTGTATTTTGTTTGATTTGATTTATTTTAATTTACAAGTTTAAGGGCACATGTTTTTATTTGGATGATTGATTTTTAGACAGTGGATTTTGATATTTTGGAATTTTGTGTATTTTGATTTTTCACGTATTTGGATTTCATACAAGATTTTATTTTACACAATATTTTGATTTCATTTGTATACACATGTACAGAGACATATGTTTGTTTTTTTACACATGTTTATGCACATGCACAAGATTTTGTAATTGTTTTGTAAACTTTGAGAATTATTGAGTTGAATTGAAATGACCGCTTATGCTGATAGGTTTTATATCTGAGAAAGATGGAGATTATTTAAGGAACCATTATTAGGATTCCTTGGAATTTAGTAGTCAATTTCAGAGAGATATTGCAATCAGATTTTAAAATTTTTTAAAGATCATTTTGTTTTAGAATTCAGTTAGTCCATGATGTAAACATTGTAATCTTGAGACCCTTTAATGTAGAATTTGCAAGGAATTGTTTGATTTAAATCTTGAGTATTAACCAGTTGAATTGTTTGAGTTAAAATACTAATGAGTTGAATTGTCGAGTCAGTAGAATCTTTTTATGAATTTGAAAGTAATCTGTTACAGCACTTAGAAATTCTATGAGACTTGCATTGGAAGTTAGGAACATTAACGTTTTGATATTTTTGAATTTGAATATTGTACCGAGATGAGTGACAGTAGTTTGCTAAAGCTTGAAAGAACTAACAGTTAATGAATTCTTTGGACAATTGAATTTCATTCATCTGAATTAATTTAATCATGGTAAAGAATACATAACTGATCAAGCACGATAGTAAACATAAGCCATCGATTAGTGAATTCATAAGAACTAAACGAAATACGTCGGAAGTAAGATGGTAACGTACAACATGCTATCAGTTACACGATCTCTAGAGGATACAAGGTTTGGTAATTCTGGAAGAAATAACTGTAAAACATTTTGCATCTTTTTAGAAATGTTTAACATGTATCTTTTATACCTTTCATATTGAACGAATATACGCATTTCCGTCTTCACCACACTACTTTTAAATTGAATTTTGATGATTAAATTCTATTTATTCTAAAGGAGAATGGATATCAACCTTAGGTTTGAAATATGAAGTGTACGATGTCACTTGAAGACAGTCTTAGTACACTGTAGGTGAGAGGTGATGATCGGTAATAGGTCAGTCAACACTGGAAATACGGCTGTTCCTATGAAGTGACGGGTCCTATAGTAGGTTGCCCTAGGGAAAGTAAAATAAACCCGTGGATAGAATTGAGAGGTAGGACAGTGTACAACAGACAATTTCTTTAAATGACATAGTATCATAGCTGAAATTACTAGAAAAAGTGTGGTACAGTATTAAGGCATATTTTTCTTCCAGGGGAAAAAAAATTATTCAAGTTTAATATCATTTTTCTCTTCTTGCATCAGCTATCTTAATTAATTAGGGATCGAGATATTAAAGTAAATTAGCAAGACTGTAACTAAATCGGTTGGGATAATTCGTATTCGTTAAAGTTGGATGAGTACGAAGAACTATAAAGAATAGTATCAGTCGGCAAAACAAGTCTGTAGTAAATGCAAGAGTGGTGGAAGAAACCGCACGTAAGCATATAGTACTCCAGCGTGGAATGTAAACAAGTGCAAAATGTAAAGCTCAGTGCACTCAGCTCATGACCTGGTGATAATAAGCCAGCGCAGTCAGAAGAAAACAGAAGCCATAGCGAAGTGAAAATTTAATGTAAGAATGTAATGTTAATAAGGGGACGAAAGAAGACCTCTATGTTGGAATGACTAGCTAGCTAGAGACCAAACAGATCCAAAAAAAAGTGGATTTTTTTAATTATTTTTTAAATTAACTTCATGTTGTGGCTTTAGGTGAATGAAGGGTGGTAATAGTCTAAAATATCAAAGTTAGAATATATAGATTTCGTATAGCAGGAGTGATAAGGCTTTAAATTCTAAATAATTCCATATTTAGGGAGAGATTAGTTACATTGTTAATGAGTTTCTCTGTTGTTTCAGTGGGTTAAGAAGCTTGGAGGATGGAAAAGGAAAGAATTTTTGTAAACGTAGGTATAGGATTTAAGCTTAGGAAGATGATTGTTGGAAGCGATAGAACAAACTATGTAAATCACAAGCTTGTCTTGAAGTACAAACAAAACCAGAGAACTGGTAACTGAATGGGGTGCATCAGGTGGCATTAACATTTTGATGACATCTCCGTTGCAGGAACAGATATTTGTAAGTATGATGTAAAGTTCAGAAGCCTCGCCAAACCTTGCGAAGGATGAATAATAGTAACGATTAGATAGAGTTAGTAATTACAGAAGGTAAACCTTGACTGCAATATAAGCATATCCAGAAAGTTAGCAACAGATAACTGTCTAATGGGTTTTGGCTGGATTGAAGCTGGAGAGCGGGGACCGCATATCAGACTCCTAGTAAACAAACAATAACTGACATACGCATTGTTTCATAGCTCAATGAAGGTAATTTCATCAGTTTTTCAGAATTAACCATCAGAATTGTTTCTTTTGCATTTGTATATCGTTAGATTATGAAAAAAATAAAAATAAAAAAGCTGATTTTAAAACAGAGTGAACTAAAATTCTTTGTAAAAATGTCTCATGCCAAACTGTGAAACACTCCAAAATTCACGTTTATAAATGATTGTTTGGAACTAGTACTGGCCCAAAGTGTATTGTTCTAGCAAGCAGAGGATGGTCAGAAGTCATATGAGCCAACTGTTGATGCAGAAACTCACAACTCAGCTCATCGACGGCGCTACCAGCAACACACTTGGAGTTAAGTACCAAAGACTACGTTATTTTCAAATTTATAAAAAAATTTCAGTGTATGATGTCGTATTTTATGAACCTTATAATTCGCGTGAACTAAAATCATCTGTGTGTTGAATTATTACAAAGCATTTGTAAAATCCATGGAATATCAATTAACGTATTAAGTGTCATGTGTAAGACAAATTCCAAGTAGACCACAAAGAGGCTTTTAGCAAATGAACTATAGCTGAACGGTCAACATCGGATTAGATAATTCAAGAGTTAGTACCTGAAATTTAATCTATCTCGTATCACTTGTACTATCATCTTTTTATTACTGTAATTCAATTTACCATTATATTTGCAAATTTTCTTGCAATATTATATCCCAAAAAAATAAAAATAAATTAAAACTTTTGAACAATTGTTTAGCAAATCAGATGTTCTCTACACTTGAATATACGATATGATTCATTTACTGTTAGTCAACCATGTTAATGATGTACAATTTCTTATCAAATTCTCAGAAATGTTCCAAAAGAATGAATTGTTAATTACTTTCGCGGTGGTGCTATGTTGAAAAAAAAACAACAACTTTATCGCATTGTAAGCAGCTGCGAGGGTACTCCCATAACCTTGAAACATTAGTAAAATGTCAACTCTTTGCCTATTATCAATGTTGCAAGGAAATGATGGAACAATGAAAAGTCCATATACCAATGAACAGTCACATGAAAAATCAATAGAACAGTAGAAATTCAACATTAAAAACCAATAGGTTAAGCAACATGTTGATAATATCAACAGTTTAGATAATGTCTCGCATGGAAGCTCGACTTCGTAGAAAAAAGGGAAAATATAATGGACCAAGTTTTGGGGCAAAAGATTTAGCTGTGTGATTTAGAATTAAATGAGTGTTAAGTGAGTCGAGACAGTAAGCCAGAGTCACATACCGTCCGCTCACTAGTAATGAGTCACGTTTTGCTGACGAAAATGATCAGCGCATACCACAGCCAGGGACACTGGCTGGTCAATTACCAAAAGAAGTCTAGAATTTTCGATACGGGCAATATAAGGAGTGCAGGACATGCGTTCGGTCTTCTCAGTGACAGATTGATAGTAGGCACGTCACTATGCCAGTTAGCAGATAGAAAATAGCCTCTCTCTCTCTCTCTCTCTCTCTCTCTCTCTCCCCCCCCCACCCCAAACAGCCTGGTCTCGCGTTAGCGTCGAAAATGCAGCAACACTTGGTGGAATCATCTGATAGCCATTCTCAATATATGTAAGTAATTGTTCCATCATTTACTAGTACTTCAGAAGATGTAAATCCAATAGAAGCCTATGGGGGTAGCCTCGCAGACGGCGTCAAAACGGATGATATGTATTCAGTCAAGGATGGGCAATAAACAGTATTGTACAGCAGTTAGGCTATGTCCTCACTGGTAGAATATAAGAGATCCTGCTGTTTGTCATAGTAAGCCTAAGATGGTGAAGCCATACTAACAACCACACAGGTCTGTGGCCTTAATCCACAGTAGTGTCAGATCGATATTAGTAAATAGCCTTACAGTTGAAGCTGGACAGTGGAGCCGAGGTCGCCAGAGGTCAGCAGTAGAAACTCCAATAAGGTTAGTACCTGGGTTTCCAGACACACTCTGTCAATTCCAAATTACGCCCACAGAAGAGGAGTTAAACCACTTGATTAGTCCGTTACACCCATGTCTAATTTTTCTGTATTTTTCTCTCGTGTTAGATAGTTTCAATTTGCTCACATTCTATCTGTTCTTCTTGTATTGCTTCTTTATCCTCTTGAATTTCAGCATTTAGTTTATACCTATCAGATTGTGGTCAGAGTCTATGTCTGCTCCTGGATGTGCTTTATAGTCTATAACTTGACTGCTGTGTCTTTGTTTGACCATTATTTAATCTATCTGGTAACTACCTGTATCTACTGGATGTTTACAGGTGTGTATCCTTCATGCACGATCCTTGAATAGTGTATTCTTCATGATGAGTTTATATTTTTCACAAAATTCTAATAACATGCTTCCTTGCACATTTCTTTCTCCTAGACCAAATCTTCCTACAGTATTCCCCTCTTTTTCTTCTCCCACTATTGCATTCTAATCACCCGTAGTTATCAGCTTTTCCTCCACTTTCACATATTAGATTAATTCATCAATTTCATAATTTATTTTCTCTATTGGTTCATCATCTTCCGGTGATGTTGGCATATACACTTGTACTAACGTGTTTGGAGCAGGCTTAGTTTCTGCCCTAATCAAACTAATCCTGCCACTAAACTGTTCATAATCATTCACCCATTTCCCTACTTTCTTCTTCGTTATAAAACCTACACCAGTAACTCCAGTGACTGGTTGTGTGTGCTACAGTTAACTAAATTTAATTGTGATTTATTACAATTGATTCTTAAATCTAAATTCACAGCCTCAAATGCAGAGTTCCCTAATTGGGGACATGTCCACACACCACTGTCAGTATATATAAGCAACAAGTCTGTAGCAGCTGGTTATAACCCTAATTTGTGTTTGTGTAGGAAGGATGCCTGAGATAAAACACTCGTCATCATCATCCTTAGACGTTATCATTTTTGTGGGTCATCCAGCGCATCCTCTTCCATATCTGACAGTCACACCAAGATTTTTCCTCCCAACTTGTCTTGAAACATTTCCCTTCACCTCTAAATCTTTCTTCACTTGGTCCATCTATCTTGTCTGTAATCTTCCAATTGGTCTCCTTCCCTTCACAATGTTCACGAGTGCTATCTTTGGCATTCCTCCCTCATTCATCCTCATGATATAACCCAACCACTGCAGTCTTTTCTTTGTTACTATCTCTTCTAATACTTCAACTTTTAATTTCTTCCTATTGTTTTCATTTCTGATTTTATCTTTTCATGTGATATTCTCTATCGCTCTGAGGAACCACACCTCTGCCATAAGAACGGAGACTTTCCTGGCATATGCTTGCAATTAAGTCTTCACGGGTGCACCGCCGTATTGTGTTTTGTAAACACAATATTTCAATGACTAGTTCCGTCTCTTCATCAGGTGTGGAGACATCTGCACTGGTCATCTGGCTGTCATACTGAGACAGCATGGGTGCCACACCTCCTTAAATGGCTGCAGAGAGAGTCTCAGCTCTGCCACCTGTAATCTGCTAATATCTCTCTCTGTCCAAATCCAAAGAAGTCCAAGTCCAAAGACATCCAAGTCCAAAGATGTTCATGTCTTTTCCTTCTGCAATGAAAATGATGTCAGTATTTTGCAACTCAGAGTATACTATTTCTAGATTTGATAAAAATAGTAAAAACAATTGCAGCAACATATTAGTTAATGTTTCGAAGCAAACAATCACCAGAGAAGGAAAGGAAGATTCAAGTTATAAAAAAGGTGCTGTGTCTATTTGACAAATGTGTTAGCATGAAAGTGCTGAAACTTCACTGGAAGAAGTGCCTGGAATTCAGAGAAGAATAAAGTGGAAAATTAACTACTACTTTTCTTTAAACTGATGTGAATCAGTGTCAGGCCACACACATATAGCATGATCCTCTCAGTTCACATATTTTCTCTATTGAACCACGTCACATTTATGACAATTTATACAAACTCCCTACATGTAGAAACTACACATTTCTGGTCTAAACCATTGGTAAATACAAGGTAATTTCAAAACCTTAACTCATATCACTATCATGCATATCTGTATTCAGCTATAATTGTTTTATTCCTCCTCAACTGCCAAAGTGAATGCAAGAAGTTAGGCCCTGGAGTTGTATTGGATTCTTCTTCTATCACTGCTGATAGTCTAAATTGGACTCCCACCATTCCTTAAGGCACATGTCAGTTTCAACAATGAGGGTGCCATCGGGATTAGTATTCAGAAATATCTGGATGTGAACTTTGCTGCAGTTCAAAATGGTTAATCCATTGATAATGTTATAGTGATGCCTTGTTTGTTTTCTTGTTGATTTTTTTTTTATTTTTTAAAAAAGAAATTCTAAAATAAAGCCAGTTGAATAATGTAACAGCAACTACTAGCATTTCAATGGTCCTACAATAATTTTTTTTTTTTTTTTTAAATCTGCCTACTACCAGCTATTTATAACAAATATTATGTTTTGAAATTTTGTAGCTATAGATATCAGACTTCTTGAACAATTGCCAAGCAATCCAAGATACTCACATCACCGTGTTAATACCAGACAACTGCTGGAAGGCTTGAAGTGCACATCCTAATATTAAAGCCTGTCTTGTATGGCTTGTTCTGATGATTTTTACAAATGTAGAACCACTCTTTGCTGCACCTTTCCTGGGACGGTATTCTGCTTCCTCCAGACATGAAGCCTTAATAGCTTCCAACTCCTCAGCTGCTGCCAAATTGTCTCCTCGGAGACGAATCAACACCTTGAGAGCTTCGGCGTACCTGATATACATTGAAAATACATTACTTCTTTGACTTTAAACAATGTTTAAAATCTGAAATATGGTTAACAATTAAACAGGTATCACAAGAAAAAATCTAAAAGATAAGAAGTTAAACAGGAAGTATAGTACAATATTTTCAATAAAAACTTTATTTCATTATCTTCAGAATATGTGAGGTTACATTATAAAATTCCGTACACTTTCTATACCATTCTTAACTTAAGAGTTTATTTAATAAAATATTGTTTCATGCAACTGAAAATAGTATTCCAAACGATAATACAATACATAGATAATTAAGTGTTATTTCTTCCAAAAAGTACATTATCTGCCAAAAATTACTTCATTGATCTTCAGACTGCTAAATAGCTGAAGCAAAATATTATTTTGACTGGATTTATCAAGAAGCAGGAAAGTTGTAAAGTTTATTTTGACAGATTAACTTGACACAGCTATATTACTTGTAATCAATACTATACTCATTAAACCGATGAGATAGTGGAACTGAAATTTATATTAATTTTGCACAACTTGTAACAATTATCAGTATTCTCTCTGATCAATATAATCCAAATTTTGACGTTTTAGCCATTAATAATTTGTGTGAATTAATATAAACTGTGCGATACTCTTGGTTCAACCAGAGAGTTTGGAGATGTTACCTTTTACTTCAACACAAGATTGAGTCTATACTGGGAAAAACTAAAAAAAATCCTGACTAATAGTGCATTTTCATAACCATGCCAAAAATAATATTTCATCTGTTTATTAATTATCTTAGTTCTACAGATCCCTACTGAGAAAGTACCTGAGGGATGTTTCATGGTTAATGTATATGTATACAGGACAGTAAAAAGTATTTTAATAACAAAGAAAAAAATACAATTGAATTTGACAAAAGGCTTATCAGATAAAATTAATTCAATTGTACAAATTCATCAATGAAGTAGAAGCAATTTCCAATAAGATAATCTCTCAGTTTTATCAGTAAACTTTTTTTTACAATTTCAGAATAATTACTAAACAGATGTGTCCCATAAAAATTAACTCCTCTTTGTACTAATGACAGTGACATTTATGTACTGTAAAAGTTATTTCTGTTTCTTGTATTGAAATTGTGTAACTGTTAATTTGATGCAAACAAATCATTCTACAATGAAGTACATGAGAGAATATATATACTAAGAAGTCATTGGAATAATATTAAGCTGTTTAAAGAGTTGTCTGAAGTATGAAGAAGACGTTCATAGTTTTACTCTACAAAAAATCCTAAAAGCTCTTTTTTGTGTTATAAAATTTTTAGAGTTTCCCCCAAAAATTATACCATATGACATGGCTGAATGAAAATAAGAGGAGTACACCTGTTTTGTTATTTTTTAATCTGTTGTTAGAGAAAGTGATTATATTGCAAAGGTAGCACTAGTTAATTTCTTCAGTAGTAAAGTGATATGTTGTTACTAATCAGCAATGAATTTTATAATCTTCCAAGCTTATGTTTTCATAATTTATATGTAAATTTTGTTGCAGATAATTTTCTAGTTAAAACATTTTTATAAAAATTTAATTTTAATGAGTTTGCTTTAAACCAATTTGTTACTACTTTGAGTTCTTCATTTGAATTCAATTCCAGATTGCTGTTCGGTGTTTTTAAATTTGGCCTAATTAGTTATTATTACTTTCAAAATATGGTAGACAATGCCGACTATAGCTGGTGATAAGAGATCGGCTGTAACTTTCCACAATTCAAAGTTATTTCAAATCTTCATGAACAAAATTAGCTCTTAAATTTTTATGGACATAATTAATACACTTAAAAATGATTCTTACGGTGAGCTTCAGTCGTTGAAATGAATGCAAGAACATCCATTCAAGTTGAAAACTACTCTACATGAAATTTATATCTCCTACATAAGCAACTTCAAAATTGAACTATAGTGTGTGTTACTACTGGGGATAGCTAGTGGAAATGCTTTTGGCGAGCTAATGGGTACCTTACAATACCCACATCCTCAATTATCTAGTTCATATATTCTAATCTCTTTCTTCCTCTACAGTTCTTACCTTTAACAGTTCCCTCCACTAACAAATTAACCAATCCAGCATGTCTCAAAATATGACCTATCAGCCTGCCTGTTCTTTCTGTAAGCTTTATCCAAAAACTTCTTTCCTTACCCATCATTTCCAAAACTTGTTCATTCCATTCTATATCTGTCCACTTAATTTTCAGCATTCTTCTGTAGCACCACATTTCAAATGCTTCAATTTTAAATCTTTCTGGTATTCCTGAAGTCCATGCTTCACTACTATAAAGTGCTGTACTCCACACACAGTTTTAAAAAGTTCTTCCCAAGTCCTAGATCAATATTTGAAACTAAATGATTTCTCTTTTCCATTTGGCTCAGTGATAACAATATCAATAGTTATGGCCCATTTCTGATGTGAACGCAGCAGATCGTCATGACACAACATCAAGAGAGCAAATGACAATAACCAGACTGTACAACCAGCTACAGATAAAGTCTAGAGCTAGCGACAACGCGAGAATGGGCAGATTGCATTATAAGCTGGTGGTTAGGAGGAAATCAAATTGGGCACTGATAGAGCAATAGATGATGTCAGGCATTGTGCCTATGATGATAGAAGTGGGAGCATGACCTGAGGTAGATTTACCACAACCATTCGCTGACAGCACAGATTTACATCTCTTTTGTGACTATTGTGGGCAAGGAATAGTCTAAGAAAACTGCAGTGGCAAAGGAGCGAGCTGCAACTTGTGTTTGAAATCTTGATGCTTTTAAGCAAGTTAAGCCCCTTTACTGTCAAACCCAAGTCAATGATGTCAACAATCCCCAAGATGAACTCGGCAGAAAACTTGCAATGGGCAGAGTACAAATAAATCCTATTTTGTATCAACACATTTGAAGCAACTCTACAAAGATCCAACTTCTAGTCCAAGCCTCAGAGTAAATTTCACCATCCAATACACCAACACTGTCATAAGATGAAGAAGTGGTGGAGGAAATGGTGGTGGACAAAGATGCCACATTCAATGATGATGAACAAATAGAGGAAAGTCTAGTCTTGCCTGTGACCATCAAGCATGATGGAAATGGATGTACAATCACCGAAAAACAAAGTTGTCAAATGATGCTGCCTGTGACATGTCCCTGACGTGCGTGACAGTGTCCAAGTAATTGCCACCCGTCCATCAGTTGTTTCTCTCCAAGCCTCCCCATGGCTCATCTCGCAAAACAGCACAGCACCAGTCATCGTGCTGTTACCAGTCTCGAGGGCCAGCCGCAGACGGCGTGCAGTGGTGGCAATAGTCAAACAGTTGATCTCCGATGTCTTTTACCATCCCTGACCATAATTTAAGTGTTGGTGGCCAAACTTATAACACAACCATTATCAGCCACCCGTAACATGCAGCTAACCTAATGCCATGCCCATGATCTATCCAGACTATGAACAGCAGAAGAAACCATGACAAAGATATATCAGCAAAGTGGTGAGGCATGAAAAAGCCTGACCATAGCACCCTGTGCCACCCCGGAGAAGCCAAAGGTGGCATAAGCCTCTATTCACAACTATGATGATGATGATGCATGTCAACAAGGCAAAAACATTAGGCTTAGAAACACCTGTGGCCAAATGACACATGATGACAACAGAAGATCCAGCTTTAAAAATATTGCATTTCACCACATCAACCAGCTACATCCATAAAGATTAAATTACTGCAGCAAGCAGGGAAAGTCTCCAATAACACTATATAAATATGGGCAAGTACATAACTTACACAATCTGAACATCTTTCCAGTAATTTACTCGAAATGTTGTCACACCTATAAGAATTTTTAAGTTTTAATTATCTCACAAGTTTATTTAATTCTGATACTATTGCCAGTGACAATTGCATCCCCATAAATCTGTTTGGGTAAACTGTCTGAATAAGCCTTATAGCATAGCCTGGGATTCTTTTCTTTAATAAATTTCTCTACACTTGAACTGAAATGTTTGTGAAATATTTCATAAAGTAGCCTTAATTGACGATGAAAAATAATATATATTTTTTTTGTCTTCTTGGTTATTTACAGATTTTCCTGTTTTGTATTTTATTCCATACAGTCTTTATTTTATTACTTGGAATTCCCTATTTTCTCTGATAAATACACGTTTCTGGCCTTCCTGTTTATATTTTTTTGTATATATTAGAGTAATGTTGATAGTGATCTTTCTATGTATAGTTAACCAGTTCTCTTACTTTTATGCAAAGTTCCCTTTTTGTTTTACTAGTAACTCCTATACCCTTTGCAATCCATCCATTACCCAGTTCATTATTTGGAATGTTGACAACTTTCCTGTTTTGAAAAACATCCTTAAAAAAAAATTAGAATCATATTTAGAAAGGGATCAAATTTTGAATTAACACCATGTGAAATGACCAGTTTTCAGTATTTAAGTAATCTATGAAATATCTTCTATTCTTTTCATTTATTTACTTTTGTATAACAAATATGTTTTTTTTTTCCGATTGAATTAGAGTGCCTCTGGATTTGATACAAAAGAGCTGGGCATCATGATCAGTGATACCATTCGTCATATTCCTGTCTTCTACATAATGTCAAGGCTACCTGAAGTACTTCTTACGCAGGTTTCTGATTATTTAATATCAACAGATCAAAAGTGTTCGAAAAACAGCTTACACTAGCACTTGTTACTGAGGTATGATCTTCAGAGAAATAAGAGTTATGGCCTTTGCTACATTAGATTTAGCAGTAAAACTGTCATGTTATATCAGGTGTCTCTACAGATGGACCTAAAAACATTTTATGTATGTATTGTCCATTGAAGATTGAATATTTGAGTAGCAACTACAGAAAAAGAAAAATGTATTTTTTCAAGCACAAGATTTCTAAAAGAGGTTGAAATATTTTTATTTTTATCTTTTAGGGGTATGGGAGGAACATTCCTGAGTTTCTATAGCTCTTGCATTTCCATTCCATCTAGTTCATTCTTTTCCCAGTATATATGTACAATTACGGTAAACTTTGATGTAATTTCCAACACAGTTATTGCACCAGTATTGGCATCTTAATAGGATGTATGTAAAATGTATGTATAATATTTTGCATTCTTTTTCTTCTTCAACTTCAGGTTTTCTATCTCAAAGTTATTAATCACCAACTTATTAATCTTTAAAAAATCAGATTAATCAAAAATCAGTTATTGATGAATCAGGAAAGGCGAAATAAGAATTTGTTTGTGTTAAATAAATCAAACATGATGCCCTTTGAAGCTTTACCTTCAATATTTGTTCTTCCCTGCAAGGTTTCCTAAAGATCTTGTGGGGTGATCTCTTCCAGTGTATTTAAAATTCATCTTTTTACCCTTGTTGTCGATTAATTTATACAAGAGCCATTTAAATATTAAATGAAATACTTTTTTAAAAAAAATAAATTTCCAAGACTTTTCTCTCTGGAATAGAAGTTGATGTTACTAATATCATATCTCAAAACATGTAAAGGAAAGTACTAATATATGTAACCCAATAATTTACGATACAGCTGACAATAGAATGAATACAAAGTGTTCAGATTAGTAGCAACTTTAAACAAACATAAAATAAAGCACGATTAGATATAGTATTCAAATTCTGCTGCTCAGTAGATGATATAACAAATCTCAACATAAGATCAGATTAGACCACCTTTAAACAGTCAATTGTGTATCTGAAATATAAACAGAAAAAAGTTTTTTTTAATGATATATTTAGCACAATTCTACGAGTGTCTCAATGTGCCAAACTATTGAAATTCAATGCTATTCCATTAATAAGTTGCTTCAGTTACAAAATAACAACATCAAATAGAGAAAATTTATGTTTCATGCAGCAAAATTTGGATTAATAAACTTCAACCATAATACAGTGAAATCCTGATTTATCTCCGATATAATAAATTTGGGAACAAAGATGATAATTTATTATGCTGATGTAAAATGACAGGTTACAAATACAGCACTGAGTGGAATCACCATTACCCTGAATTAAAAAATTGAAACAAGGTACTTTCATGATTTCCCCCCCCCCTCTCTTTTTACCCTCTTAGGTGAAATTGGTTAACGCAAACATTATATTTGTTCTTAGTTAGTAATAGATGAACAGGTTCTTTTAGTTGATTATTAACAAAAGTTCTGAACAGAAACACTGCATTTGAAGGCAAGCAGTCTGGTAGCTTGGGTCTGAAGATAGCCCCACTTTAAATTGTGGTCTAGCGTGGAAATTTTACAATCAGTTAGCATGACCTTCACCTCTGGCATGGCTTGTTTTGTGTATATATTACTATTATCCTACAGTTCTATAGTGTGTAATGATCTCTAGAATATAAAATATGTCATGATTAAATAGACAAATACATGATGAATAATAACTGTAGTGAAAACCATTATATGTTATAAAAATCAGATGTCGTCAATATTACAATTTAGATATTATATTAAATACAGTCCCAAGTTTTGTACAAATTGTTAGGAGTAAGAGGAGTTGCCAGTAAAATAAACTTAATTTTTATAAAAGCTCTTTATTATCTACGGTCTGGTTTTACTCTTAGGAAGTTTTTTTTTTTTAAGTATCTATCTCTCAGTAACTAACAACTCTTTGTAATAATGATAGTAATTTTCAGTTGTGGAAAGATTTGTTTTGTTTGCTGTGTTGATATTATATTCCTAGGTGTACAATGTAAACAACTGAAAATATTCTATGACAAAGCACAACAGAATTATATACTGAGAAGTTACTAAAAGAATATTGGTCTTTTTGAAGAGTTGTTTGCAAATTGTTCTTTGTTTTACCAAACATAGTATCCTAATAACTCTTTTCTGTTCTATAAAAATTGTTTTTATTGAAGTTCCAACCATTCCATCTCAAAAAATCAATAAAACCGAATGAAAATAATAGGTTCCACATCTGCTGTTAGGGAGACTCCTCAACATCATCCCCAATAATGTGATACATTCTGGCCAAATGAGTTTCTCATCTACTTGCATACCAAATATTTTTTACTCTACTTTTCCAGGTATGGTTGTGAGCAATTAACATGTTATATATTTCCAGAAAGATAATGTAGAATAAAAACAGAAGCGGTATTTTCTTCCATTTTAAAAAAAAACTCCACTGATGTTCCATTGTTGCAGTATATGTGTTACACTCAAAGACAAAATATGCCCACTGAGCGGGGAAAAAATCTTGAAAACAGCCACAACACATTGTGGCTTATCTGTATCCAACTATTTGTGTTGATGACGAATCAACCCAGGGTCCTTTAACGTTTCTTCTTACCCGTCGCATTACAAGTATCTAAATAAAAATTAAAAAATTGAATTGTAGTGTGTGAAGAATGTGACCTGGATGAGACATTTGCGCTGTGGACTTTTTCAGTTAACCACAACATGTTCTGGCCATTTTTTGTAAGTGCCATAACACAATTAATATTAGAAACCAGAATGCGTTGTGGTCGGGTTTTTTTTCTTCGCTCAATGAGCATTTTCGGTCTCTGAGCATAACATGTACATTACTAGGAAACACAGGGAACTAGATTGTGGAATAAATTGGATATTAGGACATGAGAATAAATCATTATTCACTACATATGTCTATAGGTTACTACAGGATGGTATCGAAACAATAAATGCACACAAATACATAAAGCATTGAAATTATCAGGTTTAAAGACCTTCATCAGTGGTATAACAAGACATGCACATAATGAATACTTGTGGCCAATCACCACACTAGGTGACTTGGGCAGAGGGAAAGGAAGTGAAGATTTTAAAATGGGCAATATGCAACATGGAGTGGGGGAGATTGGTTTAAGAGAATAAATCTGAGTATTGCAGAATTAGTAACTGTATCATAAAAATGCCATGGGCTGATAAAAGGAGTACATAATACATATTATAAAATTAAATAAAAATTTGATATTCTCATTGGATAAACAAAAATGAACAGCTAATCAGAAAAATATTGAATATTAGACTAAACATCACCTCGTACAATAACTTTGGGGAATCCCAGATTACCATGGTTGTGGATTCTAGGAGGTAGATAAAAGGTAGAAGTGGGGGTTAAGAAGTGAGACCCACTGTGGGGTAACCTTTAAAGGGATCAGTTAAACTGTACCAATTCCTGTATCTTCTTAAAGACAATTGTTGTGGGTTCACCGCTGAGGGTAGGGTAGGTATTCCTGTCTGATAATTGACAAAGGATGTCAGCCACATAGTCACCTTGATCGATAACCATTGTGGTTGAACTTGCGACTGCTTGAAGGATGATCAGGTTTGGTTTGGTTTGAAGTCCTTTAACTCTGATTTTAGCCATGCTAAGATTGGTTACTAATATGAGGTTTTTGGAAAACTATATAAAGTAAAACTAGGGAATAACAAAATGTTGTAACTTTTTCACAGTGTGGTTATAACTTTTTCACAGTGTGGTTCTAAAGACTAAAAGGTGGTGGATCATGTGTGGATTTTGACTAGAATTTCTGGAGCCTAGGTGCCAAACCACCTTGCCCTGATCTGGCTAACATACACGAGAGGCAGAATGACATATTTTTAAACTGCTTAACATCTCTTAACAGCGAGGTGTTTAGAGACAGGAAAGGAAGGGGAGCAAGGAATGGGAAGGAATTCGGCCATGGCCTTTTTGAAGGAAGTATCCCGGCATTTGCCTGGAATGATTTGGGAAACCATGGAAAACCCAAATCTGGATGCCTCGACGGGGATTCGAACAGGCGTCCTCCCGAATGCGAGGCGAGAACACTAACCATTGCACCACCATGCTCGGTGGCAGAATGACAGGTCATGGATTGAATGTTGTGGTCAAATTTTGGGGTAGTGAATAGATGAGGCCTTTTAGAGAGTACTGAACATTGAGGTTCTGTTAAAGAAGGGGAAAATAAATTCATACCTCATAGTTTGAGTTTTGGAGTGGGGACAGGCTAAAATGGTGAGCTGTGGAACTTAAAGGGGGAGGTTGAGAAATGTTGAGGAGTGGGGCAACAAATTGTTTTGAGGAGGTTGCAACATTGATTGGTGACCAGGTGACTGTTAAACAAGTGACTCGTGCAGTGAGGTGGGAATAATACAATATAGATGGTTTTGGTTATGTCTTCCCATGGAATTAACATATTGCTGCAAGATAGATTAAAGGTGTGGAATGATTTGTGATGACGAGACAAGTATTTTGTTAGGGGTTATAATGTGCCTGGAGTATTGGTTTGCCAGATCAGTGTACTGTTACAGACCAAAGAGTGTTAAAGCCAAAGACTGTCAGAAGGCGCGTAGGACAGAATGAACTTACGGGGATGGGGGTAGGGCAGGCAATGAAAAATGCAGGCAATTTTATTGTGAGGCCTTTTGGGGCTACATTGGAGGAAATAAAAAATAATGGTGCCAGATAGCAAAACATTAGGATTGGAGAATAAATCATCACCAGACTGTACTGAAACATGAGACGGATACAAATACACATCGGGTATTGAAATTATCAGGTCTAGAGCCCTTCGTCACTGGTAGAATGAGGTGGATGCCATGCTAGGCGAGTGTTGGGCATGTGCACAAAATGGGGAATTATTAAAATGGAGAAGAGGAGACATGGAGTGACAGTAATAGGTTGAAGAGAAACCAAAGCTTTGTATAATTGGTAACTGCATAAAAAAAAAACATGTCTTAGGCAGAAAAAAGGAGCCAATAGCACATATTGTAAAATAAAATGAAAAATGATAAAAGAATAGGAGGGAAATTTGTACATATCACTTGCTACTATCTCAGGTCGACGACCAGTGATTGCCTGGTGCCCAGTTGCCCCTTGAGTTCAGAGAGCCTGCTACTAGTGAGGACAGTGAAACCTCTTCAACTCACTCCACGTCCTGCCCCCCTCCCCTCCCCCCTATACTCACCCAAAGCACCTTCCAGTTAGGTCTCACATCGGTGTTGGTTTTCTACTTCAAACTTATTATTACCACCCCTCCCATGATGAAACATCTTGCCTCCCTCACTGGCATTTCAACTTCTGCCAACTATTTCACTGTTTTTCTTATTATTTTTGCCAATCACTAAATACCTATAAACATATACATAAGATACCTTCCAAATAACGAAATTACAATCACAGATCCTATTCCCAAAAACATGTCTTTCTTTGATAAACCCTCAAGTGGCCCCACTATAAAACTGTCTCCCCACCCCTCACTCCCCCCCATTTAAACCTTACAAATGCTGATACAAATACCTTTTGGCTATCACAACTAATCCTGATGTAATACACATGTTATTTCTCTGACAGGAAATATGTAAACTGTTCTGTACTTACCATTACTTTGCACATGTCCCTCTAGGATTCCACATCCATTGAAGGCAATTCCACTGTGCAAACTCCCTCCCCCACACTGATGGGTCCCACTGAACTAGACATGCCGAAATCTAGGTGCGTGTAACTTTGTGGCTACACATGGCTTTCTATAGATCCGCTATGTTGCTCAATTGGTACAGCAACACATCTCTACATTTCCAAGAGTGTTTGCTTTGTTTCTACCTGTGTTCTGCTTCCACTTTCTTACTGTATACCTTGACATTTCCAGTTTTAAAGTATTAGAATTTACCAAAATTTATATTACCAATCTTGAAACAGTCTTATATTGTCCATATCACATGATGATATGCCTGAAGTCAAGTGACAACTGAGTGGGATAAACTCTCTATTGCCACTTGGCACGGTACAGAATGAATGCTCAACACAACTTTCTAGCACTCTGCTTTCTTGCTGAATTGCTAGAGACAACAGCTCTCTGAATTTCCAAGAGAGTTTCTTCCATTTTTACCTATGTTATACTTGTACTGCTTCCAATTTCTTATCACAAATTTTCAGAATTTACTTTTATTGATATGGTTTTAATTTGTCCACCATTATGTATTAAGTAATAATATTTTGGCTCAAATCAAGCTACATTACGGCTGCTCAGCTTGTACATAGTCCCCCCGTTGCATTACTTGACCAATCATTTTCTTTCCTACATCTTAAAGTGGATGGGAGAGAGTTTGGCTAAGATATTAGTGCCTTTTGAGCTTTCTCTGTTGAATGCCATTAACTCTGTTCTCCTCCATTTGTGTAATTTTTGAGTACTAGTCATTTCAAATTGGATAGTTTTCATACACTCATGATTTAGGGAAGCTACCTGGCACCAAACATGAAAGATGTATTGATGTCAAAACCAGTATGTACTAAATTTGACCGTATAGAAAGAAGGTATAAAATCCAAAAAAAAATAATGGAGCTACCCCTTTCCTTACATTGTGGTCAATTTTGTCTATAAATTAAAAGTTCTCTGCTCTTTCATGGCTGTCTCTTAAGCGATGTCTCGTATCCGATTGTTCATTGCTACATTCAGATAATGAATTACGTAGAAATTTTTAATTAATGGGAACTCTTCGCCAACTATGAAATGCAAATTCCACTGTTTACAGGAATCTAAGGTCGAGGTACAGGAAAGAATAATCAACCTGGCAAAAAATTTCTCAAAATTTTTTTGTGCAAAACACAAATGCATGTGAAATATATACTGATGATTCTACTACCTCCAATATCTGTTGACAGTATCTCCAAATATAATTGCATAAAATAAATGGTAAAACATTATATTTTGATAATATCAATCCCCTAAAGACACCCCTCAACAGCACACAAATTATTTTATACTTTAACGGAGAATTTTATACCGAAGTAACAACTTTTGCTATTCTCATTTTTATGAAAGTGATTTACAATACAATATGCATGAGTGATAAACAAATATGTATAAAATTCGACTTCATTGACTAAACATCAAATCAGGATTTCACCATAAAGTAAATAAAACAAATTGTAATAACTGAAAGTATTTAGGAAACAGTAGACAATTATCTGTAGAGGATTTACCTAAAATATAGTATCCAAGAAAACATTTCTACTACCAGCAGATGAAAGAAAGTTATAATACTTTTCCAGTTGTCTGAATGACTATTACTGGCATGGTAAAAAATGTCTTGTGTCATTACATACAAGTATTTATTTCATATATAATATGAAATTTTTAAAATCTAAAAGGATTACCACTGGAGGCTGCTGGAATAGTTAAGCACACAGAGCCTGAAGGACTGTTGAAAGGCAGCAGTTGTGGACCACCAAGAGCCCATGTCACATAATTTTTGTTTTATTATTATTATTATTAATATTACTTCAGCACTGATACTTCTGGAAGAGTACCCCAAAAACTGACTACCATCAGCAATCTTTTTATGTGTTTAAACACTTTTACATATATATGAATCAAACAACCAAATTAATAGTAAGAATCAGAAATAAATAACAGTTGGTTACTTCAAGTAATGCTTAGTAATTTAGAACAAAATGTCCGAGTGATTACTCTAAAAATAGACTTCTAAACACAACTAAACTTTTTTACTCTCTGGCAGTTTATTTGCAGTTGTGTGCATTATTCTTCAATAAAGAGCAAATGAGAAAATATCGGTTGGTCAAAAAGTTTAGAGATGACTAAAAACTTTTAACTGGAACAGACAATTCGATTAATTACCATCTACTTTGTTCCAACTGCCAGCAGAAATTAGTGGTTTCAACCATTATTTTTTAAATTTAAAAATAGAGATGTAAGATTATTCTTTGTAATTACACAAGACCCAAAGCATTCCTTTTTTGTTTTCTTTCTTTAATTTTGTTCATTTTTGTAACCAACACACTTCCTTCATATGAAAATAAGGAATTTGACATGTTCATTGTCACTATTATCAATCACTTTCTGCATACTTACTTATAACTTTATTTATAGTGACTCTACATGAACTGAAACAAAAATATATCAGTAATTACAATTACATACAGCACTACCAAATTTCTTCCCCAGTTACTGAAAATGGTAATTTTGATGCATCCAACTTTTCTTAGTGAGAAAAATCTTGCCAATCAGTCATTATTACTGATCCTTCTTTCATACGTGCAAAAACTAGAAAATTAAAACTGTTACTACAACCAATTGCTACCACAAAACTTGGCTGTACAACACACATGGCAATAATTATGGTGAAGCAGTTCAATAATTTTAAACTCTGGTTGAAAACATTAATTTGTTTTGACCATTCTGTTTGAATAGAATAGATTGAACTCAGTTCCTAATAATTTTTTGCAGATGTGTCTACAGATTACAACTGACAAGAAATGCTGTACAAGAAAAATCTATAGTTTCATACAAGTGAAAAATCAATGTATCAGTGCAGCAATTATTCTAACTTGCTATTAAATAATGTGTAGAAATTGTTGTTCTGGTGGCTTGTTGCAATAGTGTGTAATAAAAGTAGTGGGTTTAATTATTTATAAAGGGTTCTGGTGGTTGATTACACTCTAACAACAAATTAATATTAAATGAGTTTGTTTTTGCAAGTAACTTAATACAGTCGAACAAAAGTATTAGGTTCAATTATTCAGAAAGTGTAGAGTTTGCCAAGCAGGTGTTATTGTTTTCTTCCTTCTAACATCAGTTTTAGGGAATAGTTTTTTTATAAGTAAAGGAAAGAAAAAAAAAGTGTACAAAAATATTTAGGGTTGATACAGTTGCTTTAGCAATTAGCGAATGTGGCCATTGTGAAACTTTACTTGCATAACAAAGACAGGTAATTAATAATAGATTATCTTTGCAATAATAGTAGTGTTTTAGTTTATTGTTCAAAATAGCAGGGAACTGGTGTTATCAAGCCTGTAAGCAAGTCAGTACAGTAGTCTTCTAATGTTATTTTAAATTTATAGTCAGGTGCTGCGGGTGTACTCAGGGTTTTGTATTGTTAAACTTGTTAACAAATGAGTACAGTAGTTGTCTAGTATTTTATTGTATTTATAGGTGTTTGAGAAGATAGTGTTTATAGTCTTTGGTTTTAATTGTTCTGTAGCAGAGGTAGTGCGATATAAAGCCAGTATGCCGATTAATACAGTGTCGTCTAGTATTTTGAAACAGCACTAATAATCAAGGAAATAATGTACTTTTTTTTTACAAATTGTTGGATAAAGCAGATTGTGTGTATGTGTGTGTGTTTGCGTGTGTGTCCACAGTATTTGGTTTGTACTGTATAGTATACAGTGTGCATAAGGTCTTTTGTTTTCTTGAAAACTAGATAATGTGCGGGCACAGTCTTTGTTCAATTGTTTTGCAAAGGTATGGTATTAACAAGTGAGTAAGCTGTATGGTGCAATAGTGTGTTAGTTTTATAGTACGGGAAGTGTGGTGCCTGCTGAGGGTTGTAGTGAAGGGTTTAAATTGCAGGGACTATCAGAAGTGTTTTTTTTGGGGGGGGGGGGGGGCAATGCAGTAGAGAGGATAAAGCCTCTGCAAGAATGTTGTTTCAAGAATATGAAAATTACACATAAGAAAGATTAACAAAGTGAGACAAAACAATCAGGGAGTGGGATGAAATTATCAGGCTCATCCTATAGAAACAGAAGAAAAGGTAGCAGGACAGAGGGTAAGGGAGAAAAGAATGCACGAGACCTGGCAACATGCCTAAAGGCAATTAGGATAAACTATGTGAATGTATCAGGAATTTTGGGAAGCACTAAGTTCGCAGTGGGCCTCTAGTATATTTAGTGTTTACAATCACTCTGTTTTCAGTAGTACTGACACCTCTGACAAAATGAGAGAGATTTATTCTAATAATCATTAAAAAAATGACTATTTACTATGTGGAATGAAAAGGGTGGGAGCACAAACGTACGTTTTCAATTTAATAGTGAATGATTTTGAAATATAAAACAATTCTGGACACTAAGCTGGGTTGTTTTGTGGAAGGCTGACCGCATGTAGGGGCTCTGGTAGAGAGGTGGAACACAATGATAATTGGATATTCCAGATGTTCCAACAAAACACACTATTTTGCTCAGTAGATCCAATGGAAGAGAAAGGGCTAGCATTCCAATCAAATTGTCTCAATGGTAGAACTAGCATGTGTGTGTGTGTGTGTGTGTGAGAGAGAGAGAGAGGAACGAGTTAGATTTTAAGTAGTGCACACTTGTAATTTTCATGTCTGGGTCTAATTGACGAAGACCCAGAGGCTGGTTCCTGTAGAGATCAACAAGAAGAAAGGTGAGTGTTTTCCTTTACTGGAACAGTGGGAACAAGACATGAAAATTAGGAGGACTGGCCATGTGAGATTTGTTTTTATGTCTAGAACTAATACAGAAAAGCAAACATGGACAGTGAAATCACGTTAGTATGTAACATTAGTGACTGAAGACCTATAAGTGCTCTGGGAAGTGAACTTGTCCAAGAACAGCATCTCATGTCACCATACGAATTATAAATTGACAATGAGCTTGTGAGGACAGAAAAAAATAATTTTCACATATTAAATTTTGTAATGGAGTGAATATTTGTGTTTGTATCTATATGATGTTTAGCATGTCACAAATAGTAATTTATTTCCAGAGGACATTTAAAATCTCTAATTTTATATTTCTGATTGTTTTATGATCAAATCTATACATTGGTCAAAAGAATTAATTGTATACCTGAAAATGTCTATTTGACATTTTATACGTTTACAATTTTCTTTAAATGTGTAATATTTATTTTTCTGATTCAATTGTGTTAATTGATGATTAAATTTCAGTGGAAGGAAATATATATACATATTTTTATACTGCGTTAATTGTTTGGTTGTAGTTGTTATATGAACAAAGTACTGCGGTTTGCTAACCTAATAGACACACATGAACCTCAAGTAGTTATAGGTGGAGTGTCCTGGTTAAAAGAAAAAGAAGGAGTACTAAACAAGGAGGTTTTTTTCTGATGGCTACAGAGTGTACCACAGAGATATAGAGCAACTGGGGGAGAGGTATTCATACTGGTTAGAAAAGACTACTACAGTTCACTGGTGTTCAGGGATCATGACCATGAGTCACTTGGGGTAGATTTCTGGGGAAATAAAAAAGAAATAGTCAGGGTGTTGGCTGCATACTGTAGTGGAAGGACGAGTGAAAAAAGATGAGGCACTTGGGGAGAAACTAAATTCACATTCACAGTTCAGAAGTGAGCATAGAATAATCATTATTGGTGGGATTTGAACTCAACAACTTTGATGTCAACTGGGTAGGAAATAAGATTAATAACACAAAGATACAGAGATTTGCAAATATCTTAGTAAGGGAAGGAGGCTTTACACAGGTGGTTGAGTAGAATACAAGGGGAACAAACATGTTGCATATCTTCATAATAAAGCCTGATGATAACTTTACCAGGTGTCAAGTAACTGAAGTAATAACTGACCACAATGCAGTTCTCTAGGATATAAGGGGATTCAGTGAACCAGTAACCAGAATTGAAGGTGGAAATAGTAGATACAATTATAAAAAGGCACAAATTTTGGAAATTAAAGTATATTTCATGGTTAATTTCATTAAATGGAAGAATGGGACAAGTACAGTGGAGACGAAGTGGGAAGATTTCAAGGAAATAATAAAAAAGGAAGAAGAAGTGTTTATTCCAAAACAGAAAATAAAGAGAAGTACAGAACCTACATATTATAACAGTAAAATGAGGAGGTTAAAGAGATTGGTGAGACGGGAACATAAAAGAGTTAAGAAACAGCAAGGCAGTAGGGAATTCTTGAAACAACTAACCAAGTAATATATAATGTCAAAGAAACAGGCTAAAGATAAGCTTATGAAGAATCAGGGCCGCTGTAAGCGGGCGTGCAAAGCGTGCACCGCACGCGGGCGGCACATCGAGGGGGGCGGCAAAACGTGCGATAGACAGTCACCGCCCCGCGATAGTTGCCACTCCATTGTCGCCGCGACGAAATCTGCGGCGTATTGTGTACCGGGCGACCTTTTTTTTTTAGCTCAACAGCTGCTTCGGGCGGCTGGCGACACTCGGGATGGCAACAATGGGGGCGGCAAATGTTCGAAGGGGCGGCAATCTCACAGTTTTTTGACCCGGTTCGGAAATTTCCTAAATCCACCACTGGCTGTAGTTAGACAGGGGGCAGCATAATCGGTATTGCACGCGGGCGCTGAAACAGCTAGTGGCGGGCCTGTGAAGAATATAACTGGTGCAGGGGGACCTCTGACTGATGCATCTAGATATTTCTATATCTATATCAAAAAACTGAGGGGAAGAGTGTTGAGACAATTATAGATAAGGATAGAGAAGATAACTGAGGATTTAAAAAAGGAACAGTTATTGAGTAACTGGTTCAGTGAGACCATTATGGACAATAATTCAGGAATGGTAGGGGTTATATCAGAAAACAAACCTATCTGCAAAGTTGGAAGTGAGCAAATTAGAAAATTTGATATTAAATGTGAAGATATCATGAAGGAACTAAGGAATCTAAAAAAGTATAAAGGGGCAGGTGTGAATAATATTACTACCAGAAGCGTAAGGCATGGGCGAAGTGGGCGACCGCCTACGGCCTCACAGTCCAAGGGGCCTCGCGCCGCCAAAGTTTATGCAACTTCATTTAACTCGTAAAATAGATTAGAACCATCAAATGCTGTAACTGTGACCAAATATTAAACTTATCATAAAATGATAAATCTAACGGCTAGCAAGCATCTGGAAATACTAATAGTCCAGCAAATTAAATTCATAGTCATATTTCAGAGGTTTGAATAGAATGATCATTATTGGGAGGATTTAAATTTATAAGATGTTAACTGGGTATGAAATATGATTAATAACACAAGGGAACAGAGATTTGCAAGTACCTTAATAAGGGAAGGAGACTTTGCAAAAGTCGTAGAGCAGAACTCAAGGGGACAAAACATGATGGATATCTTCCTAATAAAGCCGGATGATAACCTTGAGGAATGTCAAGTAACTGAAGGAATAAGTGATCACAAAGAAGTTCTGATAGATATTAGAGGATTCAGTAAACCAGCAGTCAAAATTGGAGGGGGAAGTAGGTACAGTTATAAAGGCACAGATCTTGAACTTGAAGAGATAGTCCACGGAAAGTTTCAGCAAATGAAAGGATGGTACAAGTACAGTAAATACGAGGTGGGAAGAGGTCAAGGAGATGATTAAAAATGGGGAAGAAATTTTTATTCCAAGATAAAAAATAAAGAGAAATAGAGAACCTGTGTACTATGATAGGGAAGTGAGGAGGTTAAAGAGGTTGGTCAGAAGAGAACATAACAGAGTTAAGAGACAGCGGGATAGTAGGGATTATTTGAAATAACTAAAAAAGGAATTAATAACAACTAAGAAGGTGGCTAAAGATGGGTTCAAGAAGAGAATTAGCAGTGAATTAGGATCACTGACTGATGCATCGAGAAACTTCTATGGCAATGTTAGAAAACAGGGGGAAAAGGAGAGTGTTGAGACAATTATAGATAAAGATGGAGAAGTTACTGTGGATTTGAAACATGCAGAGGTTTTAAATAACTGGTTTAGTGAGACAATTTGGGACAGCGAATCTGAAATGGGATGGTGTAAATCGGAGAATGAGCTTAACAACGCAATTAAAAATGAGAAGACAAAAAATTTAAACTAAGAATGCTCAAAAATGTAAAGGGGCTGGTGTAGATAATATTACTTCAGATGTCTTAAAGGTAGCAGGATGTGATACTGCACCTTTTCTTGTAATGTTATTTAAATTGAGTCTGGATACTTGCTGCTTGCCAGAGGACTGGAAAAGTGTGATAGTGGTACCAGTATGTAAAGGAGAGGTGAGAAATTGTGTCAAAAATTACAGGCCAATTAATTTGACATCAGAGGTAGGTATATTAATGACGAGATTGATATTCAATCACATCAGAAATTTATGTGAGGAGCTTAAGTGGTTTTCAAGTCGGCCACAAGTCTTTAGGCAATATGTTCAGCAATTGTTCCGATTGTCTGTCTGATGTAAACCTTGCCACGTTCAGAAGGTATGGAAAAGATTCCAGGAATTCTTAGGCCTAAATCACCCTTAACCGAACGAAGAACATCACGTATCTTGGCAGGCAGCCGGAAAATGCTTTTTATACAAGACTGCGCCAAGAGTCTTCCAATCTTTCCTGAAGTATTCCCAGCATATGGCAGAAAAGCAAGAGTTTTTGATGGTTCTTCTTGTTCAGTCAGTGGTCTAGGTAGCTTCTGAATAAAGGCATGCTGTATCTGTCACTGAGAGTACCCATTCTGTTCAAAAACAGTCCTTAGATGATTCAACTCCATCGGTAGGCTCTCACAATCGGAACTGGCTCTCGCTCTGTGTACCAATATGGTCAATACAGAGTTACGTTATGCCGGGTGATGCAAACTGGTTGCACCCAAGTAACAATCAGTGTGGGTGGGTTTGTGGTACACACTATGTGCCAGTGATCCATCAGTTTTACGCTTGATTAAGATGTCCAGGAACGGGAGGTCTTTCTCAACTTATTTCGTAAACTGTATATTGGGATGGGTCTCATTAAGATGGTTGAGAAACTCATCCAACGTTTCCATACCATGTGGCCACACGGCAAAAGTGTCATAAATGTAGCGGTAGAAGCAGGTGGGTTTGAGGGTAGCACTCTCAAGAGCCGTCTCTTCAAAATCCTCCAAGTAGGGGTTAGCCACTACCAGTGAGAGCAGAGAACCCATGGCCCTTCCATCGGATTGTTCATAGTACTTCCCTCCATACATGAAATAAGTGGAAGTAAGTACATGATCAAAGAGGTCTGCGGTACTTGGCTCAAAATGACGGCAAATCAAGTCCAGAGTGTCCTTAACCAGCACTCGGGTTAAGAGAGAGACTACGTCAAAGCTAACAAGGATGTCAGAATCTGAAACTTTTAAGAGACTGTATGGTTTTCACGAATTCAGCCGAGTTCTTGACATAGTGGCAGTGATGCCCCACAAAGGGCCTGAGAAGATGCATCAGGTACTTAGCAAGCTGGTAAGTTAGTGACCCAATAGCACTGACGATCGGACATAAAGCCACACCCTGTTTATGGATCTTGGGTAAACCATCCGGCTGAACTCCTGTGAACAATTCATTGCATCAATATGCCAGGAAAGTCTCCACTCAAATATTAGATACCTTTACGTGGAGAATATGTTTCATGTCAGGCAGTTTGAGAAACTGTGCACGAGGAAAGCAAGACTGCTTAGCTCCTCGACATCTCTTTTGAGGTGCCGAGGCCATGATATCATGCCTCTTTTTGCTATGGTAAAACATCATATCGACAGCATTGGCACTAAGAAAATATTATGTCAAGCCAGCCTATCGCTACTTGAGGAGTGCATCCGATTTACACATTCCTGGATATCCTGATAAAGTGGAAACCCGATGGTACTTTGTCACACAGCATATACCGCAAGCCTACCCACATTGAGTGCTACTTGGGTGCAGCCAGGTTCCATCATTCGGCACAATGCAACGCTGTACTGGCCACACTGGTACACAGAGCGAGAGCTATCTCCAACCGCGAACACCTGCCGATAGTAATGAAACATCTTAAGACCGTCTTCGAACAGAACGGTTATTCTCGGGGGCATATAGTGTGTGCCTTTACTCAGAAGCCACTAAGACCACCGTTGGAACAAGAAGAAACACCGAAAACTCTTGCTTTTCTTCCATATGCAGGAAACACAGCGGGAAAAATTGGGAGACTCCTGGCGCGGTATGGAATTAAAAGTATCTTCCGGCCTCCCGCCAAGATACATGATATGCTACGGTCGGTGAAAGATGACTTAGGCTTGAGGACACCTGGGATTTATTCCATACTGTGTGAATGCGGTAAAGTGTATATCGGTCAGACAATCAGAAAGATCGAAGAGCGCCTTATTGAACACAAATGACACCTGAGACTGATGCAACTGGACAAGTCTGCGATAACCGAGCATGCCTTCGACGAAGAACACAGGATAGAGTTCGATAAAACGGCAGTGCCGGCCAGGTCCTCTTCCTTCTAGGACTCAGTCATAAGCGAGGCGTTGGAGATCCGGCTTAACAACATAAATAGGGACAGCGGGCTCTTTTTGAGCAAAGCCTGGAAACCTATCAGTAGTGATCTCCGACGAGAGCATAGCAGATCCTCACCAGCAAATGACACCAGTTGGGCACCACAGCGGTCCATGGATTAAGCCAGCAGTCATGGCCAATCAGAAGTGGACACAACAGCATCTCAGACCACCAGCACATCCGGGCGGGAAGGAACAAGTGGTGCCAGTGGTGACCGCAGCGGGCCACGTATAAAGCCAACGCTCTTGACCAACCAGAGCGAGCGGGCCTTCCAGCTGAAGGTAGAAAGGGGGTTCGATGGGTGGCCAAGCCAGTCGACGCAGACACAGTCAGCTGAGAACAACTGCCAGATACTTGATGAAGACAGCAGAGTCAGCTGTCGAAACATCGTGTTTTTACACCACCATCCGGTGGGACACCTGAGAAGATTTTATTGCAGAAGTTAGATTGTTTGCAGATGACATAATATAATAGGATCAAAACAATACAAGACTGTAGATAGCTGCAGGGTGATCTAAATAGGGTAACTAGCTGGGCGAGTCAACATGGGATGAAGATAAATGCAAAGAAGAGCCAGTTTATCAGGCACACAGATAAAAAGCTAAATGATTATAAAGTGGGGAAGGAGCTGCCTATTGAAGACTCAAAATGTAAATACCTCAGCATAACATTTGCTTGCCAACTTAACTGGGCAGGACACATTAGACTGGTAGTAGGGAAAGGGTTCAAAATCATTCACCTGTTGGAAAGAGTGATGAGGGGATGCACTAGAGAAGTAAGGGAATTGGGGTACAAAACTTTGGTCAGACCACCGTTGGAATATGGTGGTGCCGTATGGGACCCACATTTTGGGTATCAAATACATGAATTGGAGGTGGTTCAGAGAAAATTTGTGTTTGGAAATTAACTCAAAACACAAACGGTAACTAATATGATAAAGGAGCTGGAGTGGGATTCATTGGAGGATAGGAGGAGGGTGAAGTGAGTCATGGGAGTTTACAGGGCATATAGTGGTGATGAAGCTTGGAAAGATATTGGTGGTAAAATTAAGAGAGGTCAATGGAAGGGTAAATATGACCATGTCCACAAGCTGGTCCATTTTCAGGCATAAGGCTGTACGAAAATTTTCTTTTGTAGGGAAGGGTGTAAGGGATTGGAATAAATTGCCAAGAGAATTGATGAATAATTTACCAAAAACACTGAAAGGATTTAAAGTAAAAATTAATTGAGGGGTGTGTAGGGAGATTCCCACCGGAGTGTGCACTCCAGTTCAATTTTTATCAATTATCATAATTTTTACGGTTATTGCTTTTTGTGGTACATTCAGTTCTTTTATTTGACAAGTTGTCCTGAAAAACAATTTTGTTTTAGTGCATTTGCACATATCACTGTTTTGCTTATAGTTTGTTGGGGGATTAAAGATGAATGTAAGTTGGATTTTTTTGTTTTAATAGTCATGTTAATATGCTGTTACCTTCAAGCATAATGATAATTCTCAACAATAAGGTTATACATAAATCTGCAGTTACTTATTGTTATTATTATCATTATTATTAATAATTTTTTACTCTTCATCCACAGATCCTGCAGAAGAATGACCTTTTGGATGTGGAACATTTCACAGTTAATAAATGTACACACAAGATAAATAATAATTATAGTAAATACATATCAGTGTTGCACATAAAAAACCCAGATAATTAAACATTAATACATGCAACGGAGTTATTGTATACAGTTAGATCCTTTTTTTAAAAATTATTGGATGGAGTAGAAGGAGTTGCCAGTAAGATTGAACAGATATGTCCTAGAATAATTAACTACTATTGTACTATTGGAAATGATGTTTGTGTTTCGTATTTTTTTTCCTTGTACTGAAATTGTGAACCTGTGAATTTTATATAAATGAATTAAAATGTTCTGTAACAAAGCATATGACAGAATATACATACTGGGAAGACACTGTAAAAAATTGAGCTTCATCAAACGTTGCCTTCAAGAATATCTTTCTTTTAACCTACATAACATCCTAATAGTTCTTATTTTACACTTGTTAAAACTTTTCTACTTCGTTCAGATTTTTTACAAAACAAAATGCTATGACATGAATGAATGAAAATATCTGTTATATTAATTCTAAAACATTTAATTTGTGAAGATGGCACTACTTATCTGTTTTAGTAGTAATGTGATAATGTCTTGCTTATTCAGTTTATCATTTGTTTGTATACCAGGGAATTTTCCAGTTTCTGTTTACAAGATTTAAAAAAATATATAATTCGTATGTAAACTCTACAAACCAACTACACTGTTGTAGCAGGGGGTGAGGTGATACTCCCGCCTGGCACAACCTAGGAGGCAGATATGGGGGTCCTCACTAGTTTACCGGTGGACTTGAGTGAAATAAAATAGCTCTCGCAGACTAAACACACATACAGTATGACGGATGAAGGTAAAAGGAGCCAGGGAAACCATGAGGCAACATCTAGGGCTAACAACCCTATTTGTAACACGGATGTACAGACATCCAAAACATTGAAGCCAAACAAGCATGATGGCAACCCTTCTAAAGAATATTACCACAGGGGGTAAATCTTTAGATAAATTCCTCATCATGAAAGCCGCAGTGCCAGAGTCTCATTCAGATTCTAGGGAGACTCAGCATAATACAAAAGACAAGTCAGAGCATCTCGGAAAGTCCCTAACAGTCACTAACTCAGAACAAAATTCAAAACATTTCTAGTAACATTCAATATAAATTCACTCACCCAAACAGTTAAGATGAAAACCCTTACTAGAGGCCTCCAAGAAAATCAGATATCCACAATAGCACTGCAAGAAACACTGTACATAGGTGATGAGATTTTCAATTCTGTAGGTTATTGTTTCTTCAAGAGTTGAGCCAAGAAAATGATTCTCAATAGGTCTCTGATGCTTGCAACATGTTTTCCTATGAAAAGTACAATCCTTGAATCAGTTGAAAACTTTAAACCAGTAAACAACAGGTTATCCAATCTAACTATTAAGTGCACCAACAAATCCTACACCCTGATAAATGCACATGTACCCACAAATGATAAAAGCAAATCAGATTCATATGAAGTGGATTTTTTTTTTTTGATCTGCTAGATGAAAAGCTAGCCAAGGTTTCCAAGTACCATGCAAAAATTCTTTTGGGAGACTTCAACTCCCAACTCGGGTAAGAAAAGAATACTAGAAAATTACTAGATATTATCCCGCTCACAAGAAAACCAATCAAAATGGCAAGAGATTTAGTCTCCCTTTGTGAAAAACATAGCAATCAGGTCATGTCAAAACATTTTCCAAGGAAAAAACCTTGCAATCTCCTGTCCAAGGCATTGGAGAATTCAAAATATATCACGTTGCTATCTCCTGGAAAAATAGATTATGAATGTTAGAATAAAAAAAAAAAGAGCATAAATGTAGACTCAGATCACTATATGCCAATAATCAAGTCCAAACCCATTCATGCAAACAATAGGGATGCACCCAAACATATCACACGCTTCGACAATAATAAACTCAGGCAAAAAATCAGGACAAGGCCAGACCCAGTGATTGCAACTTTAACAACACAAAAGTCACCTGTTTGAGGCAGCAAATGAACTCGCAGAAGTCAAAAGAAAGAAAAAACATGACTGGTGGAATGACACCTGTGAATCGGTGTTCAAAGAAAGACTCCAAGCATGGAAAAATTCTACCCAACTAAAAAAGAAACCTGCAAAACCCAACGGGCCCAAACCACTAGAGTGATCCGAGCCAAGAAATGTAGTTATGAAAAATCTCTTACTGAAAACACAGAACAAAATTTTAAGAAAAACAACATCAGAAAGTGGTACTACAAAACGTTCAAAATAAAACTGGCAGGACATAAACTACCATCGCTGTGCTTTCAAACGAAAGATTATACACTGGCCACATCAAATGAAGAAAACTGTAGGATCCTTTATGGCAATTTTAAGAACCTACTTAACTGAAAAAAGACAGTAAATCCTATTAAGACCCAGCAACCCTTATTCAGATACCTGGTTTCTTCACCAAATGAGAAAAATGAAATCAAGTGCCACATCGCCAGACTCAAAAACAATAAGGCATCTGGAGAAGACTCCATAACCGCAGAATTATGGAAATATGCCCATACAGAATCAATAGAAATCTTGCAGAAACAAATAGAAGAAAGTTTGAATGAGGGAACTGCACACAAAGATCCACCTGTTGCACAAAAAAAAGACAGTAGGAAGAGCATTAACAACTACAGAGGAATTTTCCTGCTGCTTCCGGTAAACTATAAAATTCTCTCACTGGCCATCCTGGAGAGATTAGAGTCTCAAGAGGGCTCAACAGCCAAACAGATCCGCAGCCTCAAGACGAATATCAGGAACTGTACACTCAGGTCAAAGCAATATGTTTCAGTGTTCATGGATTTTAAGAAAGCTTACGACTAGATGATTGGGAGGTGTTATCAAATATGCTTAGTGAATTTGGAGTTGAACTAAAACTATTGGCTAAAATTAGAGCCAATGCTGTAAAACACAAAATCGAAATTAAGTTTTCCGGATGCCTGTCAGATTCTTTTGAGGTCACAACTGGTGTCTGGCAAGATGACGGTCTGTCTCCACTACTTTTTAACTGTGTTCTCGAAAAGATCATTCGGACCTGGCAAGTGAAGTTAAAGGAAAGTGACTACATACTGCATGAAGTTCTACTGCTTACCATACACATGATTCTTATTACTCCACAGAGTTTTCATTTTATTACTGGAATTCAAAATTTTCTTTGCTACATACATGTTCTTGGTCTTCCTGTTTATGTGTCTTAGTATTTTGGGATAAAGTTTATTGCTATCTCATTCTCTTACTTTTGTGTAAAGGTCCCACTAGGTTTCACTAGAAACTTTAATTACCACTTACCCAGTTCATTTATCAAAAAATGTTGGAAATATATTTAGAAAAGAATAAATTTTTTATCGCCCTGTAAAGGCTATACTTCTGACAAACTTTCAATATTTAAGTAGTCTATGGAATGTTTTATATTGTTTTCATTAATGTTCTTGTGTATATCCTATTTTTTTATAACTACTTCAGAGAGCTTCTGGACTTGATACAAAATAGTTGGGCATCATAATCGGAAATACCATTTATTACTGGTATTATACTGTTATTACCGTCCTGAGAGATATAAACTACATCAATTGCAGTTTTGCCATTATGTCATATTCTTGCAGCAAAATTTACAATTGCAGTTAAATAAAAATAAATCACTAGTCTCTCACTGCTGTGATTGAGAAAATTTATATTGAAATCTCTAAATAACACTGTTTGTTATTTGAAAGATATAGTAGCAATGACTGTAGAACAGGCAATTTTCTGGACCGAGACCTGTAGTTTGCTATAACAATGAGCAGTTCTGAAGCATATTTCATTTTTGTAAAACAAGCATTCAAAGTGTTGTTTTATACAGTACTTACTTACACCGAACAGCTAAATTGAATGTTATTTCTAACAATAATGGCAACTCCCTCTTTCTCCATACCAAATTAAAAAAAAAAAAGAACTTAATTACTGAATTGGATAGTTAGGAAATTTCTGTGTCAGACAGAAGATGTTCAGAGAAACACAAAACATCTACATCGAACTTTCTCAAATTTTTAATTTCTTCTACTTATGAGATAATTTCATCTATTTCACTAAAAGTACCATTTAAATTTTTAAGTAGACTAGTGACCTAAAGACCTTGATTCAATGAATCTGAGTATTTTACATTATCAGTATATACTGCCATGTCAGATACAGTTTCTGATTTAGATAAGTATTCGTTTTTGTTGGAGAAATTTTGACTATTGGACAGTTTAATTTCCTTCAGTGATCTTTATTTTTTAGATTAAATGAAGAAATTTAATCATGTGACTAAACCTTACTTATGAGAATAATGTCTCTTTCACTCACCTGCAATCTCTGATTTCATCAGCAATAAGAAGCAAAAGCTTCTTTTTGCTCCAGAAATTCAGATAGAGTCCATGGTGAGTTTAAATCCCAGATCAATCAAACAAATATTAAAATTTGCAGTATACCAAAGAACCCTTTCCAATAACGTATTTATATACATCCAAGGTTTATCATAATGCTCAAACATACCCACAAATTCCAAATTTGTCCCACATTTTTTCCTGGAAATTTAAGCAATGTCTTTCTCAACTGAATAATTGAGGTCCTTACAATGACTATTTCCTGGTCCCCCCATAATTACAATAAGAACTTCAATTAAGAAGTTTTCCCTAAATCCTTTACATTTGCTACTATACTTCCAAGATCTACATTTGGCTTGTAAATACTGCAGACTTCATGATTAGCAGCTAAGTTGGACTGAACTATCTCATCGATTCCCCTCTTGTGACTGTTCCCAAGTAACAGTGCTTAACATTTGTTTTTTCTACCCTCTGAAAAGTTCTTTTAAGATTACTAGAAGCCAGATCATTCAGTTCAGTTCCTCAGAATCACTATCCAGATTTTACAATGGTCAAAAAACACTGGAAGTCTCCAACTGGAATCCACCAGACAGACAGTGTCCCATAACCCTCCTTCCAGAGCCAACTTCTTTCCTCTCACTACTCTACCTAAGCTTAAGAATAGTCTTTTATACCACAAAGGCCCTCCAATTCCTTTCAGCAGATGCTATATCTGACTGGAGTTTTAGAATTCGCTGCTCCTCGTAATTTATTCTACGGGGTGACAGAGACCATTCAAATGCAAGAATCACCGTTGGCTACACTGCTGCAGCCCCAAGCTGTAACTCCTTCCTTTACTATTCTCCACCCTTAATATCCATTATGATACCATAAAATATCAATTAAGAATTTAAAAAGAAAATAGCCTTAAATCATTTCCTTTTGAACTGCCTACTTGTGAATCAGTAGTACAAGAAAAGAAAAACTAGGCTTAATCCAAGAATGCTACAACTTACGTAAATCACTATCTTTCTGAACTGTGAATTAAATGAAACACTTAACAACCACAAAACTTACAACAAAACAACAATACTAAAGATTTTATAAAAGATTACAATGAAATCTATTCACAGAAGGACAATCTCTAATTTAGACCCAACATTTGTTCAACATGTAAACAAGAAAATTCTGGATTACAATTTATTGATTTGTATTAAGTAGAAATGTTCACTAACACTTAATAATTATACAATCTACTTTAATACAACTCTTACTATAGTAAAAAGAACTTACAATGAGATTTAGTCATGCTATTAAAAATTATACTCATAAGAGCTAACCACGAAGTGTTAACAGTCAACTATGAGCACTAAAATTACAATTTACGCATTTGTATTAAATATAATGGATCACTAACATTCATGCTAGTAACATATGTTATTATTAGTGTTTTAACTAACCTCACACTCAAAACGTAGCTTTTAAACTGTAATAATTGCAAATTAACACCATACTACATGATAAGTGTGTGTAGGCGAATTAGGAAATAAAGTTAAGATGGTAGAGCAGGGAGAAACAGGTTATTTGAAATCAGGGGAGTGCAGAAACACTGAGGATGATGACAAGTGGAAAAGAGAAAGAAGACCTGCTGGACAATGTCATAGTTCAAAGTCCATTTTCATTTAGTCAAACAACAATAGAAACACAAACAAGTATCTATATTTATTTTTTACTATTAGAAATATTTTATTGTAAATGTGTAACTAGATCATAAGACAACAGTGCTGAAGTGCATAACAAGATGCAACAAGAAGTTATTCTGCAGTCCCATATATCCAGCATTGCTCTATGTATAGAAAGCCTGCCAATTTATCCATAATGCAGCGGTTCAGGGTACCTTCGATGTAGCATCAGGAAGGATACCAACATTCCCTCTCATTATTACACCAGCTAGGAAAGATAACTTGAAGATTATCTTTATCTAACATGCTCACACCACACAAAGACATTATGGTTAGCTTATCAATGGACACAGTTACAAAACCACACCAGGGTAATTACCTTCAGTGGCTAGCATTGGGAACAGTCTTCTTGTCAGATCTGGCATTTATCTTGCCTGATGTTGTATGCACAGCTTTCATGCAATGGCAATAAATAAGATTTTACCCAAATAAATTCTCATTTCAACAATTAACAGGGCTTTAAAGCTAAAATACACTAAATCCCAATGGCTCATGTAAGCTTGTACTTAACTGTCTGTTAAATGTTATAGTAGAAGAAATAGATCATCCAGAAGGAAGAAGCACATCAAGCAAGAAGTAGCAGCGATATTTGAACAGGTTAATCATATTTTGTCCCCAAACACAGATTTCTCATAAGTGGAATTTCCAGTTCAATTATTACACCGGAAATAGTGATTCACAAAACTTCTAAAATCCATTCCAATGCTGTAATTGATGTTTTACAACACAATAAAGAAGTTGAGCATATTGATGGAGACCTGTTATGGCACACAGAAGATGAAGAAAAATTTACCTACATACCGGTACCTAATAACAATTTGTTAATACTTTTAGCTTAACATCATTCACAGTCTGTGGTACATTTTTAATTATGTCCTTCGGTAATTTTTTCTAGTCTCTCACTCACCTACCTGCAAATTAAAACTTCCCTACTCCATTATGCTAAAAATTACTGTCATGGTCCTCTCTTCCCTTTCACATGCCAATTCTAAATTATCTAGCTTCTTTTAGCTAGGCCTCATTGCCAGTATATTCCTTGTATGTGCATACTATTCTTCTAACTTGTATTCTATCCTGAAATGAGCACCAACCCAAATCATTAACCATTTGTTTCTGAATCTATACTTTGGTAATTTCCACAGAAGGATCTATCAGCCCTCTTCTGTATCCACTCCGTAACGTGGGTCCTGTATCACACCCCAAAATTCTAGAAAGGCAGTGACCAAAGTTTTATAACCCATCTCTCTTACTTCCCTGGTACATCCCCTAAATATCCTCTCTAAGAGATGTAATACTCTGAATCCTTTACCTACAATTTACCCAATCTGCCCTGCCTAGTTTGGCTTACTGTCGATATTCCCAGGTACTTACATCTTATTCGTTCAACATCCAATTCTCCTTCCACTGAATAATTGTAAAAAAACTTTATTTCTCTATCTGTACGCAATAACTTAATTCTTCTTGGCATTGGTCTGTATCCCAAACTGGAGACATATTATCTATATCCCTTTGGATTTGCTCTCAATCCTCTCTCGATGTAATCCTATTAGACAGCATTATGCCATCCACAAATGGTCATTCATAAGATTTTTAAGAAATCACACAAAGAACCATGGAAACCTTGGAAGTGGTCACACACACTAACTGTCATTATGGCAAATGATAATTATATAAAAAAACTCTTCCAACTAGACTAATACTTAGCAGCAGAACTTTTTTCTTCTTGTTTTGTACAGTCACGAATTTACAGATGTGTTAAGAAACCATTCAGATATATATATTAACTCAGATATTAACTAGATTATATCAGAGTAAAACAAAGATTCAGGAATAAAGATATAGACTGTAAAGCATACCCAGGAGCTGATCAACACTGAGGACAATCTGATAGTTATGAAGTGCAGGCTGAAATTCAATAGAATACTGAAGCAATACAAGCATAACAAACTGGAAGTGAATAAACTGAAACAATCTAACACAAGAGGACAATATGCAAAGAAGATAGAGGTGGATCTAAGAAATAACTCTGAAAGCAACCAAGGATGAATGATATGTATTAGAGGTGGGCAAAGTGACTAACTAAAAAGAGCGGCGCTCATTTGATCACTCTATGAAAAGAACTAGTTCTTTTCAACGGTTCACCAGTTCATGAGCTCAGTTTAAACAAAAAGAGCAGTTATAACCATTCTGAGTGTAGTATCTGTTCGTTTTATTTACATTTAGACTATTTCTTAGGTTAATATCACTTCGGTTATTTTCATTTATTTTTGTATTTATTTTGAAACATTTTTGTTTCTTAAATACTACCGGATTACATTCACACAGAAAAGCCCTTTCAAAGCATCAATGAAATATTGTTCGGAATACTGGGAAAATTTGAGAGATAGTTTGAGGATAGTTAGTTTTACATTAATTTACTTACAGACACAAAGTACAATCAATTTTAAAGAACTTTTTGCTTTAAATGAAATGAAAGTTACTGTTCACAAATAAAATTTTACTTATTTGGCCATTCAGTACCCTACTTCATTTTTCAATGCAAATTTGTCGAGAATTTGAGAATAATCTTTCACAAGGCATGCTTGTAGTCGTTATACACAAAGAGAAGGAGAAAGAGAAGCGGAGCGGGACGTCAGATTCGAAAGAACTAGCTCCCCAGTGGCACTGTTCAGCACTGTGCTGAGTGCAGGAATTGGAGAATGTCACGAATGAACTAGCTCTCCCCATGCCGAGTGCTTGGGATCGGAGAATGACGTGAACTACTAGCTCTTTCCACGCTGTAATTGGAGAACATCATGAACATACTAGCTCTTCTCAATCTTTGGGATTTCTTATTTTTTCAGAGCAGAGTGGATTAACAATGAACGGCATGGAACTAAGAATAAACATGGGTCGGGCGAGAGTGTCAAAGCTGAAACCGACTTATTATTGGCCCACACTCAACTGAAGTTAAGTTCAATCGAGGCCGAGACACCACCATCATCACCGCTTCCAAGAACTACTGTTCTTTTTAGTGAGTGACTGCTCACTCGCTCTTTCAATAGAACTGTTTAAAGAACTGGTTCACTCATGAACGACCCAACTCTAATATGCATTGAAGAGAGAAATCATCAAAGCTGGTGAAAATCATTAGGCTTTAAGAGACAAGCTGCACAAAAACCTTGGATCACAGAAGAAATTTTGGAGTTGATGGATGAGAGGAGAAGGCAAAAAAATGCTCAGGAAGAAGCAGGAAGAGAACAGAACAGACATTTTAGAAATCAAATAAACAGAAAATACAAGAAAGCAAAAGAAACGTAGCCGCAAGAAAAGTGTGAAGAAGCAGATAAGGGAATGGTCATAAGTAAAGTATGTGTGGTCTATAGGAAGTTCAAACAAGACTTTAAAGAAATGAAGAGACGCTGTATAAACATTAAAGCTGCTGATGGGAAACCTCTTTTTAACTCAGAAGAAAGAACAAACTAATGGAAGGAATACATAAACAAACTGAATGATGGGGATGATTTAAACAACAGTGTACTGGAAAAAGAGGGAGATGTAGACACTGATGACTCAGGAGATTCTGTTTTAAGAACAGAATTTGACAGAGCTTTGAAAACCCTGAGATCAAATAAGGCACTTTGAAACTGATGTGATTCCTACAGAACTTCTGAAATCTCTAGGAGAAGAAAGAATCCAAAGATTATTCAAACTGATTTCAAAAAGTTATAGGAGAGATTCCAACCAATTTTAATAAAATTATCATTTTACACTTCTGGAAAAAGCACAAGCTGATAAATGTGAGAATTATCGCATCATAAGACCAACATCTCATGCGTCAAAATTACTGACCAGGATAATATACAGAAGTATAGAAAGGATAGCAGAAGAGATAATAAGTGAAGATCAGTTTGAGTTTGAGCATGGTACAAGAAAAGCAATTCTGGCTTTAAGATGAATATTGTATAGGTGGATCAAGAAAAACAAACATATTTTTATGGCATTTCTTGATTTTGAAAAAGCTTTTGATAATGGTAGGTGGGAAAAGATGTTCAAAACTTTAAAGAAGTCAGGTGTTAAATATCAAGATAGAAGAATACTTTATAATCTACAATAAAATATAATAAAAGTAGACAATCAAGAGAGACAGGCATCAGTTAAAAAGGGTGTGAGGGAAAGTTGTAGTATATCTCCATCAGTATTCAATTTATATTTAGAGGAAGCAATAAATGAAGTAAAAGAAAAATTTGAATGTGGTATAAGTGTAGAAGAGAGAACATTTTTGTACTAATGGATTAAAAAAAAAAATCAGTATGCTATGATTTGTTGATGATATTGTCCTGTTAGTAGAACAAACTGAGGATATTGGGCAGTTACTCAATGTCATGAATAAAATACTGGAGGAAGAATTTGGACTAAATAGAAACCAAAGCAACATCAAAGTGATGAAGTGAAAGCAGTAATAGTGGACTAGATATAATAATAGGATCGGATGTGATTTTAGAAGTGAATTCTGTTTATTTTATTTTATTATTTTTATTTATCTATCTTGTTTCATGGATCCATGCTGAGGAAAGATCTCTGGGCTGTACATACAATATGTGTCAAATCATAGTGAAAACAATCATATGTTACACAGACAAAGAGAATAAAAATAAACATTAATTTTTAAAACTGAGTTTTGCAAAAGGTCATATTGAATACAGTTAATTATTTCGTTCAAATTCTTGAATGGAATGAATAGAAGGAGTTTCCAATAAGATAATTTCTCAGTTTTCTTTAAATCTTTATTATCTGCAAACTGTTTTATACTCTTGGGAAGTTTATTGAACAGGTGTATCCCAGAATAATTAATTCCTCTTTGTACTAATGACAGAGATGTTTGTGATTTGTGCAAGTAATTTCTGTTTCTTGTATTGAAATTGTGTACCTGTGAATTAGAAAGCCAATGCAGGAATGATGTTAAAAGCAGAATAGCAAAAAGAGTTTTCATGAAAAAGAGAAATCTTTTAGTTTCAAATATTGATGTAAGACTCGGAAAGAAATTTTTAAAACTATGTGTCTAGCACAGCACTTTATGGTAGTGAAACATGGACTTTCCAAATATATATATATAAATAATAATAATAATAATAAAATTGAAGCACTTGAAATGTGGTGCTACAGAAGAATGTTCAAAATTAAATGGACAGATAAAGTACAACATGAACAGAGCAAAGAGGAAAGTGGCTTGTGGAAGAGTATTACAAAAAGAAAATACAGGATGGTGTCTCATATTTTGAGACATGCAGGATTGTTAGTGGAACAGTCGAATGAAATAACTGTAGAGGAAGACAAAGATAAGAATACATGAAGCAGATAAATGAAGATGTAGGATGAAAAGGGTATGTTTAGATGAAGAGGTTAATGGTAAATAGGAAGGGCTGTTGTTGTTGTTGATGTTTAAGGGCGCGTCGACAACGAGGTCATTAGCGCCCTAACGATTACCAGCTACAACTGTGGCTAAAAAATATACTAAGATCCTGTCTGCATGGTCGGCTGTAAAAGGGTCGACCATGCTGACAGCAAATAAAATAAATCACAAAATAAAAACGTAGCCTTAAAGGGGCCACCACGACCTAAGGCTGCAGAACACCTGGATGGCTGTAGAGGGGCCAAACAGGTTTGCAGAAGAATTAAAAACCACTACATGTCTCGCTGGCTGTATAATGGCCAGCGAGACAGGGATTATGACCATTTAAAAAATATAAACAGTACACATGGAAGGGTGGCTGTAAAGAGGCCACCCAACCATCTTAAAACTAGGCCGATCTGCCTAAAATTTTAGGCACTAGACCGGCCAAAACACAAAATTTTCAAACAGTCGCCACGTTGCTGGTCTCGTTGTTTAAAATAAGGGACAGATCGTTGGCCAAGCCAACGTCTGCCCTTAAGTCTAAAAACAGTACATAGTCTATTAAAATGTGGCGTACCGTCAAAGGTACGCCACATGCATCACACTCCGGAGGGTCCTCTCGGCGGAGAAGGAAACCATGTGTCAGAGGACAGTGCCCTATACGGAGGCGAGTAAGGAGAACCTCATCCCTCCTCGCCCGCTGGAAGGAGCTGCTCCACGGCTGAACGGTCGGTTTGACCAGCCGGAGCTTATTATGCTCTACCTCCAGCCACTGCCTCTGCCAAATGTCAAGAATAAATCTTTTCCCCACCGAGGCAAGGTCAGCCTTTGGGACCGGATCAAAGTCAACTCTGACCTTGTTGCAGGCTAACTTGGCTGCTTCATCAGCTGCCTCGTTCCCCCTGATTCCCACATGACCAGGTACCCAGCAGAATATGACCTCCTTTCCAGAAGATTGAAGGGATCAGAGGGTGTCCTGTGTATCCTGGACAAGACGATCTGCTGGGTACATGCTTCCCAAGGCCTGGATGCAGCTGAGGGAATCACAGCATATGATATATTTTTGGCCCCTACTTGCTTTCATATGCTGGAGCGACTTTAACAAGGCGTAACACTCCGCAGTGTATATGCTGCACATGCTGTTTAGCTTGAATGTGTAAGTCACTCGAGGGAACACTACTGAGCAGCCTACTTCGTTAGCCTGCTTAGGCCCATCCGTATACACCGGGGTAAAATCGTGAAACTGATTTAAAACATCACTAAAAAGACTGATAAATACCCTGTCAGCGGTATACAGCTTACTGTACCGTGACAGGTCTAAAATCATTCTGGGCCTCTTTAAAAGCCAGGGGGGAGATTTACTCCAACCCTGGTGAATAAGAGAGGGCATCTCAAACCCATATTCATCTAAAATAGCCTTTGTACGGTAGCTGAATGGTCTGGTTGCTCTTAGGCGGTTGGTGTAAAACCGTTCATAGTTAGGATGAATAACTACGTCGTACACGGGACTGCCAGGAGTTGCAGCAATATGAATGTAGTGTCGCACCATGAGGAGACGCCGTCGGATGGAGAGCGGCGGCTCGCCAGACTCAGCACAAATGCTGGGTATAGTACTGGTGCGGTATGCACCTGTGGCGAGACGAATTCCTGCAAGGTGGACACTATCAAGTATACGGAGATAACTGTCCCGTGCCGAACCGTAGACAATACAACCGTATTCCAACCGCGACCGTACAAAGGCTCTATAAAACTGTAGCAGGCAGGAGCGGTCAGCACCCCACGACCTGCCACACAGACACTTTAAAACATTAAGGGCTTTCATGGCTCTGGCTTTAACATCTTTAAGATGTGGCAGCCATGTAAGCCTACTGTCGAAAATGAGGCCCAGAAATCTAACAGTTTCACTAAAACTTAAAACGGTGCTCCTCAAGGTGAGATGAGGTTCTGCTAAAAGACTTCTACTGCGGCTAAAAAGAACACACCGGGTTTTCTCAGCAGAGAAACGGAAACCGGTGTGGACTGACCATTCATCCAGCCTGTTCAGCGTGAGTTGCAGCTGCCGTTCAGCGCTTCTCAGGCTGGACGATGCGATAAAAATTAAAAAGTCGTCAACGTATAAGGAGTACCGGATGGGCCTCCTTATAACGAATGAAATGCTATTTATTGCTATAGCAAAAAGTGTGACACTTAAAACTGACCCTTGAGGAACACCGTTTTCCTGAATAAAAAGATCTGACACTTCATTCCCGACTCGGTACCGGAAGCAACGCCCACATAAAAATGATTTTAAAAAACGGGGCAGGTTACCCCTGAAACCCCAATAATGTAATTGCTTTAAAATAACATGCCGCCAGGTAGTATCGTAGGCCTTTTCAATATCAAAGAAGACACCCACAAGATGTTGGCTGCGGATAAACGCATCTTGTACTGCCGCCTCCAGCAGGATCAGGTTGTCCAAGGTGGAACGGGACTTTCTGAATCCACACTGAAAGCGGCTCAACAGATTGCGGGATTCAAGACACCAGACGAGGCGGCGATTGACCATCCTCTCCAGTGTCTTGCCCACGCAGCTCGTAAGGGCGATGCTACGATAGCTACCTGGCAACAACTTGTCCTTACCAGGCTTTAAAATAGGGATAAGCGTTGCTTCTTTCCACGAGTCAGGGAAGTGTCCTTCGGTCCAAATATGATTAAAAATATCTAAAAGGTACTCTTTAGCGTCTTCACTAAGATGCATCAGCATCTGGTACTGGATCATATCAGGCCCTGGGACGGTGTCGTTAGCACTGTTTAAGGCCGACTCCAGCTCCCAAGATGAAAATGGGCTGTTATATGTCTCTGTACCCAACGAATCGAAGCACAGCATACGTCTCTCGGCAGCAATCCTACGCTGCTGGAACCGAGGATCGAAATTGGCCGAGGAGGTGATGGCAGAAAAGTTCTCTGCCAACAGCTGCGCTATGCTTCGTTCGTCAGTAACTACACGTCCCTGATCCAGTAACCCAGATACTGGTGTGCGAGAGCACCTTCCAGATATACGGCAGATTGACTCCCATACTTTTGATGAACTAGTGGAACGATTGATAGTGCTCACAAAGTTCTGCCATGACCTTTTCTTGCTCTCCTTAATAACTCGACGCGCCTTAGCTCTGGCGATACGGAACGCTGCCAGGTTGTCAAGTGTTGGACACAACCTGAAGCGACGCAACACCCTTCTGCGACCCTGGATAGCGGAACGACAATCGCCGTTCCACCAGGGGATGGGCGTCCTTCGCAGCGTTCCGGAGCCTATCGGCATTGAAACGTCAGCTGCACAGTGGATCACTTCAGTGAAGTGATTCACCTTCTCCTGTATGTTCTCACAGGGCTCCAGTGATACGGAACGGCAGAAGAGCTGCCTCCTCCTCGTTCACACTCTACGTGCATCCAAATAGGGAAGTGGTCGCTTCCATGAAGGTCGCGATCCACCTCCCAATACACGGAGTCTGTGATTGAAGGAGAGCACAAAGAAAGGTCAATGGCAGAGGACGAACCGGAAGCAGTGGTGAAGTGGGTCATTTGTCCTGTATTCAGGATACAGACGTTCTCCTGCTCCATTAATCTACCAACCACTCGGCCTCTGGGGCTCTCGGCGTTCGAACCCCACAATGCACTATGTGCGTTGAAGTCTCCTAGGAGGAGGAATGGCCGTGTGAGCTGCCGCAATAAGCCGACAAGATCGTCATATTCAACGGGCGCATTTGGTGGTAGATAAATGGAGCATACGGTCAGTTTAATAGGACCGTGTATCCTCACTGCCACTGCTTGTAGATCAGAGGTGAGAGCGACAGGTTCGGAATGGACAGTGTTTCGGACAAACACCGCCACTCCCCCCTTCGCTCGATCACCCTCGGTTTCGTCTTTACGGTACACGTCATATCCTCTTAGCACAGGTTGGTGTGTTGGTCTGAAATGTGTCTCTTGGAGGCAGAGACACAAAGGATCAGACCGTGCTAAGAGGTATAACTCCTCTTTGTGAGCTGTAAAACCATTGATGTTCCACTGAAGTATGGAAGCCATCCTTACCTATTTAACCTCACCCGCCCCGGTTCGGGTGGGTCTTCGGTCACTTCCTGCTGAGGAACGGGACCTGAGTCGTCCACCAGCATCTCGATTTCTTCCTGCCCGGAAGCGGAGACAGACATCTCCGACCCAGAGGACTCCTCAAAATCCTCCCCATCCTTTTTCTTCTTCTTCTTCTGCTTCTTGCCCTTCTCTCCCTACCGCTGGGCAGTCTGGGAGGAGAAGAAGAGGGGGACTTAACAAACTGGGTCAGATCAGTCTGTCTAAACTTTTTACCACGGATCTTATGGTCACCTCTGTTTCCATTGGTAGCAAGTGGTATTGCTACCATTTCCACTGAACGTGGTGGAATAGGAGGTGGATTTAATTTAACTGCTATATTTGATGCTGGTGGAGACTTTGTTACTACTGCTGGAGTGGTCGAGGTTGCAGATATGTTACTAGCGACATCCGTGGTCCTAGGTGTCATGACCTTGGTGGATTTTGCACCACACTTGCACTGACATGAGCACGTAGTGCTTGTGCCCATGTCTGCAAAGGATGTCTGCGTAGCAACACTTTCTTTCCTGACGGGAGTCGAGACCATTTTGGCAAAGCTACTTCCAAAAATTGGAGCGGCGAGCGATTTCGCCTTCTTCTTAGCTTCTCCATACGGTATCCGCTCTTTGGTCTTCAACTCCTGTATCTTGCGCTCTTCAAGATACACTTGACACTCCCTACTCCAGGCCGGATGCGCCCCGGAGCAGTTGACGCACACCTGTGGGAGCGTGCAAGTGGCACCCGGTTCATGTGCCCCCTTGCCGCATCTACCACAGGTGGGGTTGCCCTTGCATGACGCCGTCGTATGTCCGAACCTCTGGCACTGGAAGCAGCGCATTGGGTCCGGAACATACGGACGGACGTTCAAGTTAATGTAGCCAGCTTTAATACACTTGGGCAACACTGGAGTGTCAAACATCAGGACGAAGGTGGCAGTCTTTTCAAGACTGCCATTTACCCTCCGTGTAATCTGACGCACCTCGACCACTTGCCGCTCTTCCCACTCCTTAGCCAGTTCCTCGGTCCCTAAATCCATAATGTCCCGGCAGGTGACAACGCCTTTACTACAATTTAGGGTTCTGTGGAGTTCGCTTTTAACGGCGAACTCCCCGAGCTTCTGGCAATTAAGGAGCTGGGATGCCTGTCTACTGGTGGTTGTTTCCAGCAGCAGCGTCCCGTTCCTCAGCTTTTTAACAGATCTCAAGGTTCCAACCAAACCCTCCAACCCTTTATTAATATAAAATGGGGACACTTTTTCAAATGTCCCCTCTACCCTCTCCATTACAACGAAAGCGTTCGGTATCGAACAGACTTTCCTGTCACTTTGACTCTCCGAAGCGGGAGGGCTATCAACCCTGGCCCGCTTCTTAGTACTGGGTGTATTGGGTTTAGCCTGCGGCACACCCGTACCCCAGGGTTTTGTGGTTTTTGTGGAAGACTTCGTTTTGGTCCCACGAGTAAAACCAGTTTAAAAAGAAGCGCTAATACAACAGGGGTGCGCAGGTGCCCCTGAGGTTGCACGTTAGCGAGTGATTTCCCTCATCACCCATTCGCCTCCTCGGCACGTGGCTGACCTTGAGGTTGAGGGGTTTTTTATAGAGGTTTCTTCCGTCCTCGCGATCCGGGCGGTGAAGCCAAGATCCCCGTTCTCCTAGGCACACAACGTTCCACCGCCACACCCTACGGTGGTCGTTGAAGCATGGTAGGAGTTTACGGTGTGGGAAACTTGCGGCGCTCACAAGTTTCCAGCTCGGGCACCGCGGGTTCGCCAAACCCATACCTGGCACTTGCGTACCAGGCCCCTGCGGGGAATAGGAAGGGATAGAGGATTGCATCAAACCAGTCAAGAGACTGATGACAGCAAAAAAAGGTGTACAAGACACATATGCATCCAAATTTGGACTACTGCTTTGATACTTGGGATCCATATTGCAAGGAATCAACTGACATTATAGAGAAAGTACAGAAAAGAGCTTCTTGATTCATGCCTGCTGGAACTGACTGGCAGACAGAAAATATATGTTTCATTTTAATGTGTTGGCAAACATGCAAACAGCTCCTTTCAATTACAAGAGTGATTAAATACTTCATACACCTACATGTTTGGGTCACAATGACAGGGTAGATAAGAACAGAGAAATTAGGCAATGTAGTGATGCTTATATGAATTCTTTCTGTCCTCATTCTATTCAGGATTGAAATTCACAGTAATATTTTTGGTCCAAAGAATCCTCTACCACTCATATCTTTGTGAACTGCAAAGTATAGATGTAGATGTAGACAGGCAAAAAATGTAACAGGGGAAACAAACTGTGAATTTTTTAGATATTTGGGCCCTGTATTAGACTGACAAGAAGATTATTGGTGCCTTTCAGTCAAAAATTAAAAAAAAGGGAAAAATAAACTACATTCAACATGTGAACATAACTTTTTATGAGATCAGCAGGCCTTAGTCTGCATTTGAAACAGGCATCAAGAGACTGCAGAGAGTTATTTCTGTACTATGGCAGTATAGAAACAATACTGACTGAAGGAAAGCTTGGTCGTGGCCTTGGTGTTTGCAGCAGCCAGGGATGTTATTGGTAGCTAAGAACTTAGAATACCAACTTATATTTTCTATAAGTGTTCAAAACCCACCACAAAGAAAAGTATATAATCCATTTAAATCCACATATTAATAATTAGTTGCTTTTTTTCATTTATATTCAATCGATGTAGATGTTTTTGTCATATTCTCTGATGTACGCTAGAATATATGGGATCGAGCTTAAATCGTGATACAGTCTGGGCCGGAATGACAACAAGGAAGTAAGTAATTTCAGTTTTTACAGAATAATTTGTTTTCATAAACACCATGTTACTTAAGTAATTACTTAAAGGATGGAAATAGTACCATATTTATGGTGATGTAGGTGGCTAGGACTGGGATTAAGGCTAAATTTACCTGGTCTAACATAAGTTGTTAAGATTTAATTTTAATCTGTTTTGATTTTAAGGACTCCATATTACTGATGTCATTATTTCAACCACTTGTAAGTAGTTCCATCTGTATCACAATGTAAACCATAACCACAATATGTACAACATTAAAAACAATTCTATTTAGCTAAGCAACTATGCAGAACACTGTGTTCTTCCCATCATGGAAGTTAGTGGTAATAATTACCTTTCTCTAGACACAAGCCACCTTGGACTCTCTGGCATCCCAAGAAAGCCCATAAATTGAATAAATGCAGGTATAGCAGCAAGTCCTAGCATATACCTGCAAGGAAAGAAACTAATAAAAGTCTCAAAAATTCTTTTTGTAATCTTAGAAATAAATGTTACCTTAAACTGAATAAATTTGTGGTACTATTAATAAACAGTGTTACTAAAATTAAGCTTTCAGCAATACAAATGATGTGCATTTGTAGAATTTAAATTTGCTGTAAGAAAACTGGCTTTAATACAAAAGCTGATTATGCTATTGTTTGTGTTTTTTGTGTTCTTTACATGTTCATCTTGCCCTCCTGTCTTCATGTGTAAGTGACAAGTTATTTTTTCCCTATACTATATATGTTCTTTTACGCAAATTCTTGGATGGACTTGAAGGAGTTGCCAGCATAATGATTTCTTAGTCTTACCCTTACCTAAATCTTTATTATCTGCAAACTGATTTACACTTTTTTCATAAGTTTTTTTAAACTCCTCTTTGTCAAAGAATTAGGAATAGTGCATGGAAGGGGAAAGGCAACCGCAACCACAACCACAAGCTGGCACTCGATTTCATGCATAAGGGAGTGGAAAAATTTTCTTTCATTATTATGGGTGTCAGGGAATGGAACAAATTAGTAAGTGAAGTGATGATTAATTTACTAAAAACACTTAAGGAATTTAAAATTAAAATTTGTAAATCAGGAAAGATGGGGGAGGAATTTAACACTCCAATTATAAAAGAAAATTTAAAAAAATAATAAAAAAAGAGGTAATTAGATGACTAGGGTAATTGCCACTGGAGCTTTAGCTCCATCAAAATTAATAAAATAGTAGGGCACTTCTGCACCAATTGATGACTATAGAAACATTAACTTATTCAAATGTGGCCGAATCGCTCTTTGGTCACTAAACCAATCGTAATAGTCTCTCACCATCACATACTACTTCTCAGCCTATCAGGAATTTATACCTCAGTGACAGAATCTTTTCTACACAAGTCTCTTCACTCTCTACCTTATTCTCTGTATAGAATCGATTTGTATTGTTCTATCTTTCAGGTTGGTGCTCTCTGCTCAATTGCTACCTGTACCAAAATAGTTTGTCGCTCTTTGCTCAATTGGTTGGAGTTTTAACACTCTCATTACACGCTCTCCGAGGACACCAGAACAAAGTGAATTACTCAAGGCAACCTACTGTTGTGTTGTTTCGAAAAGCAAAGCAACTAGTCTAATCAAACTTTTTTCTGTTGAAAAATTTCATTATTGTTCAGCTGAAGATCAACCAGAGGAATAATTGGTATTCAGACCATGGCCCTGAAAATGGCTTGAATACTGCCAGGAAAAAACAAAAATTCTGGGTGGTTTTCATGTGCCAGTGAGGGAGTGGTCATGCAGCTACACTTTTTTGAGAGACAGCAAACTATCAGAAAGAAAATTTCTGTGTGTATTCTGTGAAATGTGGTGAAACAGAGAATGGAAACTGTGGCCTTGAGAGCCAATATGTTTCTAGTTGGATGGTGTAAAAGCACACGTGAGGCATTTAGTCCTAAGCTGGTATATAATGTGGACTTATTCCAGTCTAGAGAGTTCAGCCCTTCTGAATAGCCCAAAATTGAACCCCTTCAACTACCAAATTTCGAGTATAATTTAAAAAGTTACTAACTAGTCCACACACCCTGATGTCAAATATTTATAGACTATATTCGAAATTGCATTTGCATATTTTGACAGCCCTGATTTACAGAGAGTGTGCCAAGGTTTCAGGCCTAGGCAGTAACAGCAGATGAAGGATGTTATACTGAATTAAACCACTGTCGACAAGTCACAAATATGATATGAAAAAAGAATTTTTGTAACTATAATTTTTTGAAAAATGAAACTTTATTTAAGAAAAAAAATGTCACCGCTGAGGAACAGGGGGAGAGAAAGCTATTACAAATAAAGCTACAGGTCACATGAAAGATAATCAAAAGAATTTTTTTTGAAATTGTAATTTTCTGACTAGTATAACTTTGTTTATCAAAAGGACTAGCCATATTGCTCAGTTGGTAGAGCACCTAACCTCAGCTCAGATGACCGGGAGCCAATCCCTGATGAAGCTGAGGATTTTTTTTTCGAAGTTGGAAGTCCAGAACGATTCCCCGGGCCCACTCGACCTGTTATCCATCGATTACAGTGGAGGAAACTAAGCAGGAAGGCAAGGAATGGCCAGAGTGTGGCTCTGAACACATCACATCCTTCTAGTGGCAATGGTTGTGAATGGGAATGTACAGCTCTACCTCTATTAATCCTAGGGAAAGCAGCAACCAGCTACAAAAGCACTGTGACCTTTTACCTTATTTTTCAAGAAAGTCTCAATTTCTGGATTTCGGTACCACACCCTGATACACTGAGAAGTCATAGTAAGAACATTGAGTGTTTTAAAGAGTTGTCTTTAAGAAGTTCTTGGTTTTGCCATATACAGTATCCTAATAGCTCTTTTCTGCTGTATGAAAACATTTTTATTTTGTAAAGAGTTTCACAAAAAATTATTCCATACAAAATGACTGAGTGAAAATAAGAGGAGTGCACCTCTATCATTAATTTAAGATCTGTTGTTTAAGAACATTTTCTTAATGCAAAGCTGGAACTACTTAACTTTTTCATTAGTAATGTAAAATATTCATGCCAATTGAGTTTCTATAATCTATTTGATTGCTAAAGAATTTTATCTCTTTGTTTACAAGATTGTGTTACTTTTATAGTTGCTATTTAAATCTTAATGTGTGTAATTCTGTTTTAAACCGAACTTAATGTGTTTTATCGAAATTTAATTTCAGAGAGTTTTAAAGTACAATAAGGGTGATTTTTTTTATGTATTCAACTTTCCATGTATGAATTGAATCATTTACTTACAGTTCCATAGATACCACAGTCTTCCAATTTTTCCCAATTTTAATTCATGGTTAGCACAGTAAAATACTTTTGTAAGAATACAATAAATTCCTACATTGCACTTTTTATTCTTTAGTTCCACAAATATGTTATGTAATGGTCCAAATACATTGCCCTGTGAAAACTTATTCCCACTTCCATCTCATTTGTTACTGTATTATGTTTCAATATGAGAATGTGAAAAGCTAATGAAGGATCTTGAATTGGCTCACAGCAAACAAGAAAATGAAATATTCATTATACTGATTCTTAAGAGACACATACAAAAAATGCTACAAGATTATATATGAAAGAATGTGATATTAATAAAATTCAGTCTGTAAAGTCAAAATTGTGAAATTAATGATAAGAGCAAATACTGTGTGCAATTACTGCAACACTTCCCAATTGCAAATACACAAAATATTCATGAGAGGCTGTTTGCAAAGATCTCAGCAATTTGCACGAGTGACAGTGGACCATTCTACAAGAAGGCAGAATGAGGGAGTCATTCTCTGAGATACGTCATTTAAGAACCAGGTACAGCCACATAGAAAAGTGAGTTGAGTACCAGTGAAGTTACCGAAACAACTGGTAATTTGCACAACAGTGAGCGTTTACAGTAAACAATTGTTAGCAGAGAGAGGCGACTGATTGAAGGAAGTGTACAAATATATTATCAAACCTGGCACCACTGCAGGTCAGCTTTACTCAGAATTAATTTTTTTTAATATCTTTGCAGACCAAATACTGAGAATCTCTGCTTTTTGCCATTATTTAAATTCTGGGGTTGAGGTTACTAGCCTGAGGCCAAGTAATATTTTCTTGATGATGTAAAACCATTCTATACTGCAAAAATATGAAGTTGTTTGGCAATTTTTATATTTACTACAGTGTTATATGTCAGCTTAATAAAATAATAGATGAGAGTTGTGTAAAGTTTTTTTTTTCAATTTCTATTATCCCTTTTGTTGTGATAACAAATATCATAGTAATAAATTATTGATTCAGATTAATATTTCCAGAAAATTAATAATCAAGGTAGTGATTAAGAATAATGTGATACAGCATTATTATAGCACAGATTTTATCATTATCAAACATTAATATGAACAAATGGATAAAAGTAAAAGTGTGGAGTAAACATTCGACATCAAATTCAAATACTGTAATACAAGTCAGCAAATACTTCTAATTACAGTGAAAAGAGCTAAACCCTCAAGTTTAATTATTATTAGATAGATAGCCACAGTAGAGGTTATACGGTAATTATACAGAATGTAGATTTGAAAAATTGCTATATCAAGAACTGCAGTGACCGAAGTACTAAAAAACTGTAGTGATAAAACAAAGCTTATGATGTAAGATCATGTAATTATTAGGACAGATGTTAACAATATAACAATCTGAGTCATAAAAAGCAATATAGTAACTCTGCAAACAACAAATAACCGTAAAAATTAATGGTAGATCTACCCCATTGCCAGATTTACCTGAATGGTCATGTCTTAATGAAGAAGTAAAAGAAACCAACTGAAACTGGATAAACTAGTGAAAGTTCATTAGTATGCAGACAAATAGAGAATGTTATAGTAGTTGTAGTGAACAAATTAAAACAAGTAAAAAGAAAATGATACAAAAATACTTTCTGACATATCTAAATGAAACTAAAGCCAAATTGAAATCAATTTAACAGCAATGGAGCATATGGCCTAGTGATAATTTCCCTAAAACCTATTTTCTATTACAGAAGGTTTTTTTTAACATCTAATTCTTTTAGACCTATTTCTCCATCCACCTACATTTGCCTTAAAGAATTTTAATTTCTCGACCTGTCTTTCCCCTTTATGTACTGGCACTATTACATCACATTCCTTTATTATTCTCTATCTGCAGACGTGGTCTAAATAATTTTATAAGGTTTTCTTCAATTATCTGCATTAAAAACTAACCCTACCAGCCTGTTTTACCTTTCCTGATTCCCTCACAACATTCTCAAGATTACACCCATCGTTTAAGTTTTCCCATTATTACTTGTGTGGAAAAACTACTACCCTGATTTTTTCCCTATAATCCCTGAATGATAGTCCCTAATGGTATCATTAAACTAGTTACTTAATATCTCAGACTTTCTCAAATCTTTTGTAACTTTCCCCCCCTCCCCCCCATCTTATTTACAAAGATCTGAACACCTTCCCCTCCCCTCAGTTTTCTAACAATACCCACAGAAATTTCCAGATCTGTTAATTAGTGGTCCCCTTACAGCAAAAAAAATAAAAAAATTATAAATCTATTTTTAGCTTAACTAATTACTGCTGTTGTTTGATGCTGCTCTGTCTATTGTATACTATTCTTACTAACCTATTTAACTCGCCACTCTTTTATAGTATATGGCTCTGTAGTTTTATTTCCTACTTTGAAATAAACTTTTTTTCACCTACTAAACTCCTTGAACTCTTCCGATATCCTCTCAACTGTATTGAACTCACCTTCCACATACTGAACTTTCGTCTGAAATATCTTTTGAATTCTGAGATATATACCCTTTTATAATTACCACCTTTAATTTTGGTGACTGATTTAATGAACATTCTAGTAACCATCACTATTGATTTATAACAACTTATTCTTTCGGTTACTGTAGACCTCTCAAGGTTACCAGCAGTATTTGTTATCTAACATGTTTGGTCCATTTGTGCCCTACTATATTACTCACTAATATATATAAAAAAATCTGTTCCCGTTCATTATTAATCTTATTTCCCTTCCAGCCAACATGTAGTAAATTCATGTACCATCAATATCTGCTCACCTCTCAAGTGTTAATATGAATTTAATTTCATCTTCCTACATGACACTATGAAGCTTGAATATAAGAGAAAGAGATGTTACATATATTCAGGAATATGCAATGCTAAATAAGGAAATACATAAATATGAAACATAGGAATGATTTTCATATAGAGTGGCACAAGAAAGATCTATACCAAAATAGTGTACTATATCAACCTAAAATTCTGTACAACTCTCTTCCTGAAGACATAAAACAAATATCAAATATACATAATTTTAAATATAAGGATATTTTTTATTATTATTCAATAGCTTCTATAGTGTCACTGAATATATGAACCATCAAGAAATGAACAAATAAGATTGAATTATTTTGTATTGTAACTTGTAAAACATCAAAATATTCATTTTACTTCAGTTGAGCAGATATATTTTCATATGCTGCTTGTAATGAGTGTGCAATTTTAATTATGAAAGTTATAATAATAATTGTATATAATCCTGAATTTTGTGAAAAACTAATATTGAAATGCTGAATTTTATGAAAACTAATATTGTAATGCTTATTGTAATTACTGATGACTTGTCCTATGTCATAAATTATGACTTCATGGTTCAAATAAAATGCAATACAATACAACTGACTTAACAGAACTACTAAATGTGTGTGTTTTTGTGTGTGTGTGTGTGTGTGGGAGGGGGGGGGGCATTGTAAGAGCAACTGGTTTAGTGAAAAATATTGCAAACAAAAATTCACGTTTAAGTATAATTACTTATCTTTTACATGCACTAGACAAAGTGAGTACATGCAATGAATTGTGTACCTGTGAATTTAAGGTAAACAAGTTAAAACATTCTGTAACAAAGCACATAAGAGAATATTTATATATACTGAGAAGTCATTGAAAGAATATTGAGCTTTCAAAAAGAGTTGCTTGGAAGAAGTTCTTGGATTTACCCTACACAACAGATTAACAGTTTTTTTTCTGTGCTATGGAAACTTTACGTTTTGAAGAGTTTTCCCATAAACTTATGCCTTATGACATGAGTAAATGAAGCAAAAGAGGAATACACCTGTTCCATTAAGTAACAATCTGCAGTTAGAGAAAAGTGTTCTTACTGTAAAGGTATCACTATTCAGGGGCGCCGACTCTGTGGATGATCGGGGGCTCCAGCACCCATGAGAGGCATACAGTGGGTGCGGAGCACCCATGAGCAGTGGTGGCCGAAGTGATTTCCTCAGGTTGTGACAACAACAAAATGTTTCTAGTGGCGGATCCAGCATTTTGGTTTGATTTGGGGGGGGGGGCTAGGATTTGGTTTGGGGGGCTCATAACTCCAGAATGCCGCCCTTATAAGAACAGCATAAAAAAAGGTTCCCAAATTCCATGTCGTCGGGGGTGACCTTGGTGCTTTTGGTGGTGCGGGGCGCCTAAGCCCCCTAGCCCTCTCCTTCCCTGGATCCGCCACTGAATGTTTACGCGGCTTACGTTGTTTTTTTTTTGTTTTTTTGTTTTTTTTTTAACTGCTTTACGTCTCTTAACAGCGAGGTCTTTAGAGACGGGAAAGGATGGGGGCAAGGAATGGGAAGGAATTCGGGCATGGCCTTTAAAAGGAAGCATCCCGGCATTTGCCTGGAGTGATTTGGGAAACCATGGAAAACCCAAATCTGGATGCCCGGACGGGGATTCGAACCGCCGTCCTCCCGAATGCGAGGGCAGAACGCTATCCGTTACACCACCACGGTCGGTACCGCGGCTTACTGATCATCATTGAAGTGGAAGGTGAAAAACAGCTCAGAGTAAGAATCTCGCTATATAAAGATTTGTAACGTGTGAAAGTCTCATTACCTGCAATTACTACCGGATTAATTAAATGATTTTGAAATTAATCAATGATAAATGTTTTAAAATTGACCAAATGGTAAACATTTAGTGATTAACCAAAAACCGACAAGTTGATCTACAACCAGTGTTGGCTTACCCAAAAGGAAGGACTAGGCACGACTAGGCAGTAGCCTGGAGCCCATGATTTTTGAAGGCTCCCTGAAAGTTCACTTTTTTCACTAAATAAAATCATCCAGAATAAAACAATCAAAATTATATGAAAAGCATGGAAATTAATTTTTTTGTTTCATAGTAGTGTACGATAAATAAAAGTAATTTTCAAAATATGATAAATTGTAAAATTCGTTTGTTAATTGAATATAAATATGATATATTCTATTAGTCATCTACAAAACCTTTTCTTTGAACTTATAAAATACATATAATTAATTTCAAAAACAGAAGGAATCAAAATTTTTTAGAGTGCTTAGGACTCCATACTTTCTTATCTGGCACTATCTTCGATGACCACGACGGCAGTGGAACACATTTCTCTTGAGAATCGTTACCTGTTACGCGCATTCATGAATTCCAAGATCACAAACAAACAAACAAAATGATGTTGTGGAGTGATTGTCGTGCAATGCACTTATTAAACCAACTGACAAAGTTATTGACATTCACTAAAATAGTTAATGAATTTCTTTTTGTTGAGACGATTTACAAATGCAGCAATTAGAGTATCTGTAAACCGCATTCGTACATATAATAAACATCATGGGTTATTATATATTAGCAGTTAACATTCTAAATTGAATATACTAATGGTATGTGAAGTAACTAATCGGTAATTTCGTGGGACCCACGTTGGGAAACACTGGTATATACGGTTTCTGTATTTGCAGCAAATGTACGGATAGTATCCTCCGCGAATACGCTTTGACTGTGTAGTAACACTAGACATTCTTTATGTTCACAGGGTATAGAAATTTTGTGTTGTGCATAAATATTTTTTTATATCGACTGAGAATAATTTATCTTAGATATGGTTTTAGCTTATTTAGAACAAGGATAAATATTTATATTATTTTATAATGTGCATTGTTTGAGTTACGTGCGTGCCTTTTCCAAAATGTCTGGCGGTCAAAGAAAACTATCTGGTTACCAGTACAAAAAAAGAAAAGAAGGTTGGGAAAGGAAGCGGAAAGGCAGAATTAATCTGGCGCGTTAAAAAAATTTGCTGTGTTCAAGGTTTACCAAAACAAATCTTAGAATCCAATATCAGGTCGGGATACAAAAGAAGTACAGAATCGTCAGAGAATAATAGCAAACAAATGAACAAAGTTTCTAAACCAACTGGAACTGACACCAACGTGAGACTCACAGAAGGCGTTCTAAAACTTTGTGGCCAAGAATTTTACGAGACGCCGTAAGAAGCTTTTTAGTAAGCCAAGGTCCACCTAAACTATTGCGTAATTACAAATTTCCTTCCAATGACACAGATCGAAATTTTAGCGCAAAATATTATGCACGAGTTTTAAGCAACGGAGAGCAAATATTGCGAGATTAGCTACTATCTTTCACAAAACTGCGTTTACTGCTTCTGTTGCAAAATTTTCGGCTGTTTAGTTAGTTCTCTCAAAAGGAGGGTTTTAAAAATTGGAAGCACCTCGACGAAACTTTAAAAGAGCATGAAATTTCGAAAAATCATATTCAGGCAAAAAAGATTAAATTGTTTTAAAACTGTAGATGCTGCCACTCAAAGAGTTATTAATGCCGAAATAAATCATTGGAATGAGGTGCTTCTAAGAATTGTTGCAATTACCAAAATGCTTGGTAAAAGTTGACTGGTTTTTCAAGGTACAAGCGACAAGTTGTTTGAGCATAATAACGGTAAATTCTTAAAAATAGTTGAGTTACTTTCTGAATACGATCCCATTATGGAAGAGCACGTCCGCTGAGTGCTCTAAAAAGTAGAGACTAAAGCTCAATATCTTGGGGAAAATATACAAACCGGGATAGTAGATCTGCTGCATCAAAGCGTAAAGTCTCATGTTATTAATGAAATAAAAAATTTGAAATATTTTCCATAATTTTAAACTGTATTCCTGACTTTAGTAAGATACAGCAAATTACTCTTGTAATCAGATACGTTTCAACCAATAAATTTAATCCTGATGTTGAAATTAAAATTAATGAAATTAAAATTAATGACTTGTGTTTAAATTTGCAGGATATCAGAGGACAGGGACTGACAACGGCTCCAATATGAGGGGCAATAAAGCAGGAGTGCAATCTAGAATTAAACAATACAGTTCGCGAGCATTCAATGTTCCGTGTAGTAGCCATTCTCTCAATCTTGTTATTAATAGCAAAAGCATCCTTGGAAGCCGCTAATTTCTTCAACATGCTCCAAAAAATATATTTATTCTTTTTGGCATTTACTTTTCGATGGGCAATACTTTTAAAGCATGTTCAGGGTTCAACTCTGAAAACATGGAGTGACACTAGATGGGAGAATAGGATAGAGGCATTAAACCCTTTAAAATTTCATTTGGGAGATGTATACGACGCCTTGGTAAGCATTTACGAAAACCAAGAAATTGATAATTTAATGATTCAGCCATTTTGGCAATTGAGTATGAAATTGCTGATGAAGTAAATTTTAAGATGTAATAAAAAATTCGCAACCTGAAAGTAAGAAAAAAAGTTTTTTTTTTTATTTTAGCTTATCTGATGTAATCTCGTTTTATTTTCAAAATAATGGCATTTAGATTGTTTGTGTGATAATATCCATCTGTAATAGCATTTAATTATGTGAAAAATATGGTTAATTTGTGGCTATGTACAGATATTTCATAATTAATTTCTCTATTTTGTGCCGCTAAATCAAAATTCAATAAGTTTATTTATGAATATATGATTTTATTAAAATTTAATATTTTATTCGATTAAAAATTAATTATTTTTTTAAAAAATATATAATTCTACATAATCTTAAGGGGCGGCAATTTATTTATTTGTCCGTGGCGGCAAAACCGCTAGAGCGGGCCCTGATCGAGGCCTTTAGAGACGGGAAAGGATGGGGGCAAGGAATGGGAAGGAATTCGGCCATGGCCTTTTGAAGGAAGCATCCCGGCATTTGCCTGGAGTGATTAGGGAAACCATGGAAAACCCAAATCTGCATGCCTGGACGGGGATTCGAACAAAGCAAGACAAAAGCGAAAGCTATATATCATTAGCAAAAAGAGCTTTCATGAAAAAGAGAATCTTTTAGTTTCAAATATTGATATAGGAGTTAGAAAGAACATTGTAAACATCTATGAGTGGAGCACAGCACTTTATGGTAGCGAAGCATTAACTTTAGGAATACCAGAAAGAAAGAAAATTGGAGTATTTGAAATGTGGTTCTACAGAAGAATGCTGAAAGTTAAGTGGACAGACAAAGTACGAAATGAACGAGTTTGGAAATGATAGGTGAGGAAAGAAGTTTGTGGAAGAAGTTTACAGAAAGAAGAGACAGGCTGGTAGGTCATATTTTGAGACATGCTGGATTGGTTAATTTGTTAGTGGAGGGTACAGCCGAAGGTAAGAACAGTAGAGGAAGACAGAGATTAGAATGTAAGAAACAGATAATTGAGGATGTGGGTATGTAGAGATGAAGAGGTAGGCATGAGATAAGAAGGGGTGGAGGATTGCATCAAACCCAACGAAAAACTGAAGACAGAAAAAAAAGCATATAACTGTTGTAGAAAGTGACTGAATGTATGCACCAGGCTTTTCAGAAACTAGAAAAATTGTACGTTATTAGTTTTGGGCTACTACCAACCCGAAATCTAATGTTTGTGTCAAACTCCACTGCCTTGAATGAGATTAAACATTAAAAACTCTCACAGCACGTTATTTCATTTGCTAAGAATATCATATACAATAATTTTGGTACTTTTATCAGTAGGAGCAAGACCACTCACTCTCCATTATTTTTGTGTAAACACAATTAGAAGCTTCAGTCATTATAAAATAAGGATTAACAACACAAGAAAAACCGAAACGAAGTACACACCGCCAACCGTCGTCCACTGTGCTGAATGCTCCACACAACGCGGCTGCTATGAACTGACCTCCCGTGATGAAGAGAGAGTTAGTTGTGACGAGTCTGCCTCTAGTGCTGGGAAGAGCACTCTCCGCTATGTACACTGGCACACTCATGCTCGCCAGACCTGTAACAGATACAAATAATATACAAGATTGTATAGGAAACACCTACCGAAAAGCCATAAAAATTACAATTAATTATAATGGTAGAAAATGTTAAAAACTATTACATACCACTGTCCTAGTTAAAACATTGGTGTTGACATAAGAAAAGTACCAACTTGTAGGTATAAATCGATTATCTATTTAAAGATTTATATAGCCTATCATGATTAGGACTGTTAAGTCATCTATTACATCATAGGGAGCATCCATAAACAACGTGTCTCAGTCTATGGGAGGAGGGTTTGGCTGAAAAGCTACGCTGGGCTACGTGGAAAAAAAGGGGGAGGGAGATCCGAGCCATGGCACCCTGATTTTCATTCATATTATTTGTCACAGTTAAAATGAGGTACAGAACACACAAGAGCATGTTAATGTTTATTTCCGTCATTCAATTATCTCCGTATGTAATTTACGATAGTCTGACAAGAGAAAACAGTACAAAATATCTTCTGGAATCAATAGGGGTAAAAAAGCTATGTGCTACGCGGGGAAGGGGGGGGGGGTAGAGGCAAAAGCCACGTCGAGCTACATGGGGGAGGTCGGGGTTCACAGGAGGCCAAAATGGAGCTACGTGGTTTATGGACGCTCCCATACCAGGTGTTTGTAATACCTAATTTGCACTATACATAAATTTCAGTTCACAATGCTTATCTTACATTTCACTCATATATTCCCAAACCTGGACGACTTAATATGACATGGTAACAAAATCTTCTCGGGTGTCACACGACGTTTCGACAGCTGACTCTGCTGTCTTCATCAGGTATCTCGTACTTGTTCTCAGCTAACTGTCTCTGCCTCTGCAGTCGAGGCAGAGACAACCAGGGGGGAGAGGGGGGGGCCTTAGCATTCCACAATTTTAACCGCGGTTTCTCAGTTGTAAGTTCCTTTGATGTTCTTGGGAAACTTTTTCATGGACTTTGCATATCTCCTTGATGTAACCCGGCTACTTTGTCTGCTTCCCATTCCCATGAAACCCCTAGCACATATGATCACTGAATGCCACATTGGTTTCCGAAATTTTCGAATCCACTGCACCTGATAAGATGATTCAGCATTAATTTCCCACTTCACAAACCCTTTCATAGTCTTTAGAGAGGATACAAGTTGATATGTACCGAATGTCGTACCATAACCAAATTAACCCTCATTCATCTTCATAAAGAGAATTGTTCCTTTTAACTAGGGTGGGAAGGATGGCGTGGGCCCAAACGACGTCCATCTCCTGTTGTTATTTTGACGAATACACCGTGGGGACTTGATGACAGGATGTTGATTTCACTCATAATTTCCGTGGTCGACCACGGCCTTTTAGCCCGGAAATTATGAGTGAAGTTAATGCCGGCCGGAAAGCCTACATTGTATGATCAGGATGTTGATTGCTAGTAGGTGACCTAACCTATTTTACTTTGAAGATTTGTTAACAAAAGACGCCGCTTTGTATGCACCTAGCAGACACGCGCTATTTTATTTGTTTACTCATGGCCTTACGTCTCGTCGACGTCGAAGTCATTAGAGGCGGGATGGGACTGGTACAAGGAACGGGAAGGAATTCGGCCATGGCCTTCTTGAAGGAAGCATACCGGCATTCGCCTGGAGTGATTTGAGGAAACCATGGAAAACCAATATCTGGATGCCGGGACGGGGATTCAAACCGGCGTCCTCTCTAATGCGAGGCCAGAGCGTTAACCGCTCACCCACCACGTTCGGTGCACACACTATTGACAGGTTTAGATTGCTTGCAGTTGATCTTAACATCACCTTGGACGCTGTACCGTGTAACAGAGGGATTTATTAATGATGCTATAGTAGGTTGCCGCACAGGCAAGCCACTTCCCTCCTAGAAACACATGCACTACAGTTTTAGAGCTCAGAGAGGCACCATCTGCCTAAGGTACATTACCACGGCGCGTCCCTCTCATTGCCGCATATACTATAAGGTACGGCGCTCCTCAACCCACCGCCAGGCGGTAAAAGATGAAAAGCGCGTACTGCCTACCACACGCCGGGGAATGAGAGATTGCAATATTGCTTACAATGAAACTTTGGAACATAGTCTGATTAAAATGCATTTTAATCAAATCGAATTAATTTAAAATTGGATTAGCAGAGTTTCCATAAACATTTAGTCCTTTCAGTATCGAGATCACTCGTCGACCTTCAATCAAAACTTAATTAAACTGATTTAATTAATATAAAATCATAATCAAATGAAATCCACATTCTCGTGTACAACCAAATTGGTTAGAAATAGAGCTGGCAAACCAAGTAGCTGCTGTTACATATTATTTGCACCACTATAACATTCATCAGCTAGGATTATAGGCTGACTGCAATAAGTGAAAATGGTCCTTTGGCCTAATAGCTCTCTAGCGGTTCAGTTAAAAATAAGAACAGAGATAGTTCTTGAATTACCCCACGAGTGAGACTTTTTGGTTTATCTGCAAGTCGGAAAGAGTACAATCATGTTGTATTCTCAACAAAAAAAAAAGTTTTTTTAACTAAATAGTATCAGTTAGTATTGTGTGCTGCTTCATAAACTTATTATTATTAATTTTGCACTGCCAAGCCTTGAAACATTAGTTGAACCAAGATGAAATTGTTTCTTCTCTTTTCCTGATTTTATAGCATTATAACATTAAGTGTGGGTAGCTGATACGTTCCTCACTTGTAGGATTGAACACAGATGTCCTCACTTTCTCAATGTAGCATTGAGGATGGTGCTTTATGCTATAGATTCACATGTGACTAATTGAAGGATGTCTGGCATCTTTGGGGAGTCTACTCAATCTGATAAACAAAAACATTTACATGTAAACAGATCAAATAAAAAATACCTGATAATTTCGAGTCTATAACTCTGTCAGACTGAGTACTCGTTAAACTGAACAGAGATACAGGTCAATGTTAAACGAATTGACGAATAATTTTCACATAAACTGAAATTGAAAAATGCATTTTCTGGTCTTTATATATTACTGGCGGAGTTTAACTATCCAATCTATATCAAACAAGTTAATACTATGTCTACACATGATAAGTTATCCTTTCAAGATGGCGGCCATGAGAAGTAACATTGATCGAATAGTCGGTGATAATAATAAAAATTTACGAGAATGTACGTGTAAAAACTAGATGCAGTGTTGGATTTAAAGTGCAAGGTAAAATTGAAAAATGATGCTGTCACTCGAGTAAAATCGACACAAAACAGTGTAACCACATGTCCTGACCGCGAAAACATTTGTGTATGTGATAAACTCAGACTGGAATCATTAACATAAGATTAACAGAAAAGATACACAGCTGACGGAAGAAAATGACAGACTTAATAAAACTGTTGGCGAAAGTCCGGAAATGTGGTCATATGTTGTGAAAAACAAGGTTATGACACCGTTTGTCTAGACCAGTGGTTCCCAACTTGGGCCGTACCGCCCCCCGGTGGGCGTTAGAGATCTTGAAGGGGGCGTTTGTGAACAAAGGCAAATTTGGGGGGCGTTGACGCCCAGCCAGCGCCCCCCTAGCCAACACTGGCAAGGACGTGCCGATAAGATTAATTAATAACAAAAAACATTGAACAAATGTTTCAGCAAGTAATTCCAAATGTCCTTTAGGCAGGATCAGTGGGGATTAAAAGTTGGTGTCAATAAGTTATATCTTTGTTCCTAACACCTGTTTCAGTAGTTCATGAATGAGTTGCAGCAAGAGTTGTGCACCAAAAGTTGGTATTAATACACAATACTGACAATAGCTTTGCTTCTAACACCTGCTTCAATAGTTCGTGAATGAGTCGCAGCAAGCGCTGTGCACCACAGGGATCACGATCGTTAGTATGTTTATGTTCCGGCTCGATCAACAATGCGTATACGTTTACACTGGTTAGTGTTCGATTGTTCGGTAGTGCCTCCAGACAGAGCGATTGTGAACCTGTGCAGTGTCTACTGCTTACGTGGACCAACTTACTGAAGATTATTTATTTTGGAATATCTATCTGCCACAGAGGTTAGTACATATTCTATTATTATTTGCTTATTATTCTATTTATTGATCGATATTACGTGAGGAATGTGATGTGAAATTTCAACTAAGTTTTAATCTTTTATTTAATTTTTGTGTAATGTGCTAACTAACTGCACTCGATTCTGTACTGATCACTGCTACTAATCCTATTATTATTATCAACATCATTTATCACAAATTGTAACGAGGATTTAAGAATCATTTTTTACATTTTGAGATTTTTACAAAGGGTAAGAGTACCTATGGTTGACGGTGTACCTATGATTGACATGAAGTTGTATGAAATTCAAATTTAAGAAAATACTGTGATCCAGAAAACTAGCAACACTGTCAGGTTAACTGACGGGTCCACGGGTTCGGTGATAGTCTCTTCTGTCGATGGTGAACAGTTTCTGTAGTGCATACGGTTACCATATTCGGAAGCGCGTATCTTCTTAGCGAAATAGCAGCTTCGGGAAGTACTTTAACTCTCAGTTAATGTAAGTTTGCTTTACTTTGTACTTAACGGAATATGGAAATGTTATCGAAATGAAATAAAAATGTGTATGCTTCCGTAGTTTAAACGGGAATAATATTTCTATTATGGTTGCCTCACTGTCTAAGGTAAGTGTTCCTGAAATCGGGAGGGATGTCAAATTTACGTTCATCAATAATAAATTGGCTTTAATTGAAAACTGAACAAACCATCATGCCGGTTACAACATATACTACGAGAGGCGCTAAGGAACCAAAATCGATATGTGGCGTCTGTTTCCGGTACAAACGATGTCATATTTGGGAGCCTACAGCTCTTATATCGTATCGTGGGCAGATATTGAAATCCCTCACTTTCTAAGTACTCTGTGTAAGGCCGGCATATATTGAAACGGGATATTGTTAGGCCGTTTTCACACCGGCACCGGATACAGTGTAATCAAGTGAGAGCTTTCACACTTTGTCTGGTCCGGCAGATCGCCGGCCCTTTGATTTAATTGTTTCCTATGCACACTTGTCCACACTGGTGCCGTTGGCGGGGAGGATTTAATCTCAGTCCCGACAATTTTCTTTAGTTTTGTAATAATTACTCGCATGATTCTATAATATTAATTGAATTAGTTGATATTAAACCTTATTTGTGGGATAAAACGGCCGACTATTTCAAAGTTAGAACAGAATGCGTGCAAAGAGATTTACACATTTTTGAAAGAAGATTATGAGGTGAAAGAAAATAACAACTGAAAGTTGATCAGCTATACATTTATTATTAGTTATAACAATACAGAATAGGTTACACAATTTATTTTGTTAATTTGCCATGGCAACGCGCCCTCGATACTGACAAAGTATCTTTGTGTTAATACCACAAATAATAGAACAACCAGATTTACATTTTAAGTAAAGTGTAAGTTAATTATAATGTTTGTTAGTACTGATGTAAATATGTAATTTATCACTTTTCAGTTGTTTTTTTTTTTATTTTCATTTCGAAATATTCTTTCAGAAATGTATACATCTCTTTCCACGTCTACGTTTTACTTTACTTGTGCTTATTCCCAATCTGAAGGTCTCATGTAAGTCAGTAAAGTTTCATCCTTTAACGAGATCCTTAAAAATCAATAGAAGAAATACAATAAATTGAAAGTTTTTTGTGTCCTATTTATAGATTTCAATCGCAGTCGTCGCTATTGTAAAATATTGAAAAAATTCAGTTGATTTCGTAATTGGTCAAAATTATTCAATGAAATAAAAATATAGCAGAATATTTGTGTACCTAATTTATTTCACTATTTTTAGGCCTCTTTTTGTATTTGAGTCAACACGGGATGTATCCAGAAATGTATGTTAATTAAATATTTACTATATTTCGTTCTACGATATAATAATCTATTAAAGTAACGTTTGTTGAATGATGAATGACTATTTCTTTCGCGAAAGCAAAATTTATTGAACTCGGTGCGAAAAGGCCGGCGCCGGCTCCGGTTTTGCTGGTGTGTGTGAAAACGCCCTTAGGCTATCTGACATTTTTTTAAATTAAGTTTTATTTTTTAAATTTTTTACTTTCTATGCAGGGAATTGTATAGAGTAGCTTCTCTGACCATAAAGTACCCCCTAATGCTCACAAATCGTAGTGCCTGTGTTATCCCGCATGGAACCGCATTTGGTTCTGCAATTTCTTTCACTTGGTCCAGGTCTCTGCTGTGTACTTTATCTCGATATCAGTTGGTCAACTATTGTTCTCTGGCCCTCATTGTAATTTAGGGTTATGGAAAGAGTGTCAAGTATAGGTGCAAAGTGTGTCGACTTAGGAGCTTGTCGAATTGAATATATGGAGTAGGGAAGAAAGAGATTCATAATTTTTAAAAAAAAGCTCAAAGAAGAATATTCAAGACGTCAATCTTTAGCTGGTATGTTTTCAGCGGCATCCAAACAAGACGAAGATGGCCTTCGTGCCTTTTAAAACATTTCTTTGCTTATTGCTAAATCGGGAAAACTGCACAAGATTGGGGAAGAATTGATACGGCCACCTGTGAGTGAGGTTCTGCATACTGTACTGCACAAGCCGCCCACTGATATTATTAAGAGAATCCCACTTAGCAATAAAACAGTACAGAAGCGAATCGACGAAATGTCCGAGGATGTGGAGAGTTCTCTCATCTTTTGAAAACTGACGAATTTTATTTACAACTTGATGAATCTACTTTACCAAACAGTGATTCATTACATGTGAAAAAATTTGTCAAGAATTACTATTCGCAAAAGAATTAGAAACTGATACTAAAGGAAAATCTATATTTCAAGTTTTGGAAAACTACTTTGAAGAAAAAAGTATTCCTCTTAATAATATTCAGAAATTGGCATCAAGCCAATTAAATTGAAGCGCTATGGATTACACAACGTTGATTACAACAACAAAAGATGTCGGTGTTTTTTTAAAAACAGGGGTAGGTGAGTAACTTCTTTTTCGAAAAAGGGGCGGTAGGTCAAAAAACGTTGGGAATCTATGGTATAGAGGGAGATTTAGGCATAATGTTGCGAGTATCACGTGCGCGAGACATCTACTGACACACTTCTTTCACACAGATTGGACTTTAAAAAACTAGAATTCTGGATCTGTTACTATCCTGGAAGAGAATGGTCGAATACAATTAATACAACCCGCATTTTATTCGTCAGGAAAATTACCGGTTATTAGAATTGTCAGCCGGCGGTTAAAAAGGCGTCTGTTAGGATGAACCCCATACACCATACCCATCTCATTCAAATATAACCATTATAGAAGGATTTTTTTGCTTCATAATTTTTATACTCGTTTAGAGTAGCGTTCTCACACCGATGACCAATAAAATGTCGAAAATAATTCTATGGACCATAACTTATACGAGTCTAATTTTTTAGCTAAGTTTATATAATTAACCAATCTTACCAGCTGATATCGGTTCTTACCGCTGTTTCTTTAAGACCTACACCTACACTATCGCCCTCATAAAACGGACATTAACTGAATCCCTAAAAAAAAAAAAAAAAAAAAAAAAAAAAAAAAAAAAAAAAAAACACAATATAACACTTAAAGACGGGGCGAAGCCTGGCTGGAAAGATACTAATTTATGAGAGGCACACAAAGAAGTAAGAAAAATTGATAGCGTAACAAAAGTTTGTCCAGCAAGAATCTGATTTAGCAGATAAAACCTAATAGCATTAACAGTTTACATGCGTACTAAATTTCACGAACAATATAGATCAGGTACAATAATCAAAGGTATTAAAAAGTAAACGGGGATATATAACAACATTTTCCCGGGCTTTCGCCCTAAACGTGAGGTGGGACCAACAGAAGTTATAATATTTTAGACGTTTTCATATTAGTCATTTAAGAAGTTTTTATCACTGTTCAGTCAGAAAACAGTGTTTACAGGCAGTACGCATTCGATTTGCTTCGTACCAGTGCAGTATTTGAAGGGTCTAATTTGGTAGTTTCTTTATGTTCGCATGTGCGTTTGGTTCGCTCCCAGGCCCATAGCGCCTCGTTAAATGTCTAACAAGGCTGTCAAGGTTGAACAGCCCACCACTGATTACACAGATTTCAAATGACAATGAATGAGCGTTCTACTAAAAGATCGCCATAAGATACAATGTTTGTCAATTTTGTGTAGATAATGTGAATGTATATTAGGCGTTTCACACAAACCACGTGCGCTGCTAAATCCAGAAACAAAGCGATAAAATATTTAATATTCACTGCCAGTGAGAGTAAAACATGCTTAACGATTTTTTATGTCAAAGCGCAGGGGTACGATCGCTTCACATCTGGCAAACAAATAGAAACGTGCATTGTAATATTCACATTTTTAAGCCAAACAAACGAAATTACTTTAAAATTCCCACTGCTAACGTTTTAGAAAAAATTATTTTAAGGAAGGCACTCGGCCTTATAAACATTCAGCCAACAATAACTGTGTAGTATTTACATGTTGATTGTCCGTAGAACAGACAACTCGTACCAGCGACCCCTGCAATGCAAACAACATCCACGGTAAAAAGTAACTTATCTTTCATTGGTTACTAATCTGTCGACACATGTTTTAATTTCCTAGCTTTTCAACGTCACATCAAAATAAAACGCAAGTAATTATTCTCGTAGAACCACGGGCCGGAGATTAAACTCTATCAACATCCGACAAATGGTTTTTGCCTGAATCGCGTCCAACTAAAATTGATCCGATCCTATCGGCGAGACTAGGGCTAAACACTGGACCAGTTGTTTCAGCGTCAATAGCGTTTAACGAAAATTTAATAGAAATTGGTTAAATTTTTCAGTTTTCGGACGTCATATCAAAATGGAACATACTCAATTTAACCTGCCAGGGCGGCAGCCTATACTTTAAATAAAAACCTATAAAACTCTGGAGAGTAGTTTTCAAATGAATCACAAATTACTTGTTCCTGACATGTAAAATTAGATTTCCTGTAAAGTATTTATTTTCCAGCAATAAAGGCAGATTTTTTGTTAACAATCGACATCAGTATGTTACTTCCTGACGCAAAGGAAGTTCCAGAGTTTCAGTGCTAATGATTTCCATAGCAATTATCATACAGATTGCTAAACTTTCCTACAACACATTTCTCTCTCTCTCTCTCTTTTTTTTTTTGCTTCATCAGTCTCTCGGAGGATTTTATCAATCCAGTCGTCTTCCTATCTTACGCTAACATTTTCATCTCGACACACCCCTTACAACCCAACTCCTCAATTATCTGCTTTACAATTCTTACCTTCGACTGTTCCCTCAACCAACAAGATAACCAATCCTGCATGTCTCAAAATATGACCAACTATCGCGTCTCTTCTTTCTACGAGACACTTCCGCAAACTTCTATCCTCACCCATCATTTCCAAAACGGGAAAGCGCTCCTCCACTGCACGTCCATATACCACCAGCCCAGAGACTCAAATCCAGGAAAAGCTTACTCAGAACATCACGGGAACTAATTGGGTCACCTGAAAAGGCAAGAGTACAGTTATGGAAAATGAGGGTTCCCAACATCTTGGGACCACTGACAGTTGCAGAGCGCTTGCCACCTGGCCATGAAGAAGACTGGAACGTCTGGCGGGTCTTTAAATCGATTGCGAACAGGAGTGGGCAGGTCCAAGGAAAACCTAATGAGATGGGGTTATACTGATACTACCAGTATTAAGTGCGAATGTGGAGAAGACCAAACTATGAATCATATGCTCGAGTGCCCTATGTGCCCATGATCCTGCAACAACGAAGACCTGTTTCAAGCAACACACAATGCGATTGAGGTTGCGAAGTACTGGGCTAAGTGTGTTTAAAGTTGTTGATTTGCACAATGTATTTAAGTGTGTATTTTGATGTTTTTGATACGAGAAATAATAATAATTTCCAAAACTCCTGCGTTTCTTACTTTATCCGTCCACTTAATTTTCAGTATCCTTCTAGAGTAATACATTTCAAATTTTCCTTCTTTCTGGTATTCCTAAAGTCCATGCTTCGCTGCCATAAAATGCTGTGCTCGACACAGAGTTTTAAAAAGTTCTTTCTCCGTCCTAGATGAATGTTTGATTGTAAAATATTTCTCTTTATCAAGGTGCTATTCTGCTTTTAACATCATTCCTGAATCGGCGATCTGTTGTAATTTTACTTCCTAAGTAGCAAAATTCAATAACTTTTTCTATGGCATCCGAACCTATTTTTATATTTAATGTAATATTATTGGTATCATTTCTGCTATATTTAATCACTTTTGTTTTGCTTTGTTTTATATATGGTCCAAAATCTTCCTTCAGTATTTTGTTCATGATATTTAGTAACTTCTCAATATCCTCAACCCGTTCTGCTAACAAGGCAATGTCGTCAGCAAATCGTAGCGTACCGATTTTTCTCTCCTTAAACACATTCAAATCATTCTTTCACTTCCTTTATTGCTTCTTCTTCATACAAGTTGAATATTATTGGGGATAAATTACAAACGTGTCTCACACCCTTTTTAACTGATGCGTGTCTTCCATGATTCTCTAATTTTATTATAGCCACTTGATTCCTATATAGTTTATAAAGTATTCTTCTATCTCAACGTTTTAGACTTGGCTTCATTAAAATTTTGAACATCTTGTCCCACCTAACATTATCAAAAGCTTATTCTAACTCAACAAACGACATAAAAGTATCTTTGCTTCTCTTGATCCACCCTTAAGGCATTAATCTTAAAGCCAGAATTGCGTCTCTTGAACCTCTACTACTCTTTCTATTCTTCTGTCTAATATTCTGGTAAGTAATTTGGAAGAATGTGATGTTAGACTTATGGTGCGATAATTCTCACATCTGTCAGCTTGGAAGTGTGAGGATGATACTTTTATTAAAATCAGTTGCAATCTCGTCTCTTTCATAACTTTTTGACACAAGTTTGAATAATCTTTTGATTCCTTCTTCTGGTAGGGATTTCAGAAGTTCTGCAGGAATCTCATGAAATTCCAACCGCCTTACGGATTTCAAATCATTCAATGCTCTATCAAATTATGTCCTCAAAACAGGATCACCTAAGTCATCGACGTCGAGGTTGGCTTCTTTTTCCATTGGTTAGCTCTATCGTCCGAGCTTAAGAGAGGTTTCCCATCGGCAGCTTTAATGTTTACACCTCTTTCCTTCATTTCTCCAAAATTCTGTTTCTAGTAAACACCACTATACGAGTGTACTACATTCTAAATGTTTGATCTTCCTATATGCCACCTCTACTTTACCTACAACCATTTCCATTTCTACTACTTCATACTTTTCTTGCAGCCACCTTTCTTTTGCTTCTTAGCATTTACTGTTTATTTGATTTCTAAATTGTCTGTATTACTCTCTTCATGATTTATCCAGAGCATTTTTGTGCATTCTGCTCTGTTCCCTCGACTCCAAAATTTCTTCTGTGATCCAAGGTCCAAGGGATATCCTTTGGGTCTTTAATGCAGTGGCTTCCCGTTGCTATCTGTATCCCCATGCCGTTGATCATTTCTGATTCATCGGCTTTTAGGGGCAGTTACCAAACCCAAGGGTTAGAGGGTGCCCTGAACACTCCACGCTCTTCCGCCCTCCTTTAGGGGGCCATTGGCAAGCGGTGTGTGACTCCTTATACCAGGAATCTTCCAGTCGCCAGACCTTCGTCCGTGTATACGGGGTGCACTACGTGAATGAGAGGTTGACATTTCGTTGGAAGAGGTTAATACTCTCCTAAACCTATAAAACTAAGCGACGTAAAATACTAGAGTTCATAGGTTTGCGGATAATCCAGAAGCTTCTTGTGCTTTAGATAGCCAAATTTTACAGGTACTGAATTAAATGACAACACGATAAAAGAATTATTCATTTTCATACGAAACGCTATTCCATAATTCCTAACTTTCCAACACCTTCTTAATTTCTAATTGTATGTTCCGTCGTTTTCATCATCGCTATTTTGCTATTAACAATGAACAACCAATAAATGTGTAATACCTTCATCATCATCTTCTCTAAATAAACGAATCATTCCACACGATTTTTGATAAGAGCATATCTCTTTATGCTTTGATACCTTTGTTCATAATATAATACGCTATAATTACGATAAACAAAATATAAATACGATGGCTTCATATTGCAAGGCGAAAACATTGTATGAAATCCAGTTCTGTGAACGTGGAAATATAAAGCGTGGGTTGATATGAAATTGTTTGTGACGCGGCAATCAACAAGAGAATAAAGAACACTGGAATAAAGGAAAATGTCCTTCACAAGTAGCACCTCAATCGTACGAATCTTCCATCAGTTCCGTAACATAGTAACCCTACAATTTCTTAAGTTGCTATCTTGCTCAGATAATTTAAGGGGCTCCGGTAGGATGGAAAATGTTGAATTTTGTCATTTTCGTTTTTTTGCCGATTATTGATCTTTGGAATGTCCTCTTCAATTTGATGTATAATACATGCATATTTCTAACTTAGTAATGCTTTAAAAAAGGCATAGAAACAACAGTGTCGAAGAAATGAAAGGATCTGTTCGAGCTGTCTTATTTCATGATGCTTCAACTGATCCTGCTCCCAACCACCGACTCTACCCCATGGTGCAAGTACAACAATGCACAAGCAGCAGTCCAAACATTTGTGCACAAGGAAGGTTTACCATATGACAGGGGTGGCCAACCCAAACGATCTTTGGGCCTCTTTCGAAATGCATCATAACTCCGCGGGCCGCATTTAAAATTATATATCCCGAAAAACGCAAAACCACAAAACGCTGCGGAACCTGTGAATCCGCAACCGCATTTGGAGCGAGAGGACATATAGGTGCGGAAACCGCATGTTCGAGAGCACGTTCTTCCTGGAAGGACGGTCTATAATCCTCTACCTTCCTGGAAAGACGGTGTCGCCAGAAAAAACTCACAGTCAAGCCCTGATGGCCTCTAGGTGATACGGAAAAAAATTACATTTCTTTATTAGTTTTAGTTCAGAGTGTTGTAAAATATAGACCCATCACCGCCTTCGGAAGCCAGTAACGAAACCATGAAAGATTCTTAATGTTAAAATAAAAGACCAATGCCAGCACAGTAGCCTACATATATTCCCTTGCTGACTTTCGCAGTGGAAAATCGTAAATTATAGAGATTTTAATTATTTATCAGTTTCACTCCGTGAAAGAATTTTCTTATTAGGATTTCGTAACTAAAGATGACTAACAATGGTTTATGTTCTTGCGGTGCAGAATGGAAAAATTGTGAATCATTTTTTTTTAACTATTGCTTTACGCCTCGCCGACGTTGGGGTCATTAGAGGTGTGATGTGACTGGGGACAAGGAGCGGGAAGGAATTCTACCATGGCCTTTTGAAGGAAGCAACCGGGCATTCGCCTGGAGTGATTTGGGGAAACCATGGAAAACCCAAATCTGAATGCCCGCACTGGGATTCGAAACGGCGCCCTCCCGAATGCGAGAACGTTAACCTCTCATCCACCTCGTTCGGTGGAAATTGTCAAAGTTATTCACATTTACTAAAATAGTGAATTATTTTTTGTTGATGTGAAAACCGTTTACAAATGCACCAATTAGGGTATCTGGAAAGCGTATTCATATGTAGTTTATTTATTAATGATTAATTATAAGTACTGTACCACATTCCCGAACTCTTTTCACTTGCGATCAAAGCGAGCATATCTAATCTAATCCAACCACAATACTTCCAATGCCTGTATCTAATGTGCATTACAATTCTGTCCGGAGTGAGTAAGCGGGTGAAAAGTACCCGGGCCCGATGGCTGTTGGGGAGCTAAAAAGGTCGCCCATTTTAGCCCGGGCCCGAAATTCCTAGCGCCGGCCCTGGACCCACTATAGACATTTTTTTGGAGTGAATATAATTTAATTATTCTGCGAACTCATAACTGTAAACTCATAAAACGGGCAATATCTGTCATATATTTGCATTATAATTATTTTAAAATCAAAATTAATTTATTTATCATAATTTAGACTTAATTTCTGAATATATGGATGCCCAAATAATGTTTTCTTTTTTAATACATTGGTTTTCACTACTCTGGCCATTAAAAAATAAATATATTTTGTAGAAGTGTAATGGATCTCGGGGGCCGTAAAAATGTTCGAGGCGGGTCGCATGCGGCCCGCGGGCCGTGGGTTGGCCACCCCTGCCATATGATGTCATTGGGGAACTTAAGCCTATTTTCAGGGATCTATCTGATAAACAACTACTGAAGAAGTGTTTACATTGTCGGACCCAAAATCCAAATGAGTGCATTAACAGTGTTATTTGGTCAAGAATTCCAAAAACTGTTTTTGTATCAATTAAGGCTCTTCATTTTAGTGTTTATGATGCTTTAATGACTTTTAACAATGGGAACTTGTCAAGGTGTGAAGTATTGAAGAAACTGAGTATTAGTGTTGGGTATCACACCATACAAGCTATGTATAGGCTTGACCAGGAAAGGGGTAGGGTGTCAGAGTAAGCATTGAGGAAAGTGGAAGATAAGGCACGAGAGAAGACTTAAAAAAAGGCTGGAAGAAAGGTATCAGGACAATCCATATCACCCTAGTTATGGTCCTGGAACGCACTGAAACTTTGATAGCATTTTCCCGTAAGTTTACTTTTTGATAGTTTTAGTGTACCTTTTATTGGAAACTACCTCCATGAACTTCCTGAAACTTTTAGAGCCTTGAAAGTATGTTTCTGTGAGTATTTTAACACCGGGATATTATACTACTCCTGGAAATTGAAATAAGAACACATTGACGCCGGTGTGCAAGACCCACCATACTTGCTCCGGACACTACGAGAGGGCTGTACAAGCAATGATCAAGCGCACGGCACAGCGGACACACCAGGAACAGCAGTGTTGGCTGTCGAAGGGCGCTAGCTGCGCAGCGGTTGGGCACCGCCGCAGTCAGTGTCAGCCAGTTTGCCGTGGCATACGGAGCTCCATCTCAGTCTTTAACACTGGTAGCATGCCGCGACAGCGTGTACGTGAACCGTATGTGCAGTTGACGGACTTTGAGCGAGGGCGTATAGTGGGCATGCGGGAGGCCGGGTGAACGTACCGCCGAATTGCTCAACATGTGGGGCGCGAGGTCTCCACAGTACATCGATGTTGTCGCCAGTGGTCGGCGGAAGGTGCACGTGCCCGCCGACCTGGGTCCGGACAGCAGCGACGCACGGACGCACGCCAAGACCGTCGCATCCAACGCAGTGCCGTAGGGGACCGCACCGCCACTTCCCGGCAAATTAGGGACACTGTTGCTCCTGGGGTATCAGAGAGGACCATTCGCAACCGTCTCTATGAAGCTGGGCTACGGTCCCGCGCACCGTTAGGTCTTCTTCCGCTCACGCCCCAACATCGTGCAGCCCGCCTCCAGTGGTGTCGCGACAGGCGTGTATGGAGGGACGAATGGAGACGTGTCGTCTTCAGTGATGAGAGTAGCTTCTGCCTTGGTGCCAATGATGGTCGTATGCGTGTTTGGCGCCGTGCAGGTGAGCGCCACAATCAGGACTGCATACGACCGAGGCACACAGGGCCAACACCCGGCATCATGGTGTGGGGAGCGATCTCCTACACTGGCCGTACACCTCTGGTGATCGTCGAGGGCACACTGAACAGTGCACGGTACATTCAAACCGTCATCGAACCCATCCTTCTACCATTCCTAGACCGGCAAGGGAACATGCTGTTCCAACAGGACAATGCACGTCCACATGAATCCCGTGCCACCCAACGTGCTCTAGAAGGTGTAAGTCAACTACCCTGGCCAGCGAGATCTCCGGATCTGTCCCCTATTGAGCATGTTTGGGACTGGATGAAACGTCGTCTCACGCGGTCTGCACGTCCAGCACGAACGCTGGTCCAGCTGAGGCGCCAGGTGGAAATGGCTTGGCATGCCGTTCCACAGGACTACATCCAGCACCTCTACGATCGTCTCCATGGGAGAATTGCAGCCTGCATTGCTGCGAAAGGAGGATATACACGGTACTAGTGCCGACATTGTGCATGCTCTGTTGCCTGTGTCTATGTGCCTATGGTTCTGTCTGTGTGATCATGTGTTGTATCTGACCCCAGGAATGTGTATATAAAGTTTCCCATTCCTGGGACAATGAATTCACGGTGTTCTTATTTCAATTTCCAGGAGTGTAGACATCTGTCACCAACTCAGATGGATTTGACATGTTCGGACTCCCTCGTGAGGTCAGCACTCGCAAAACACTTCGTGGATCCCACTCGAAACGTTACAAAGAACAGCTTAGCACAGACCTGAACAACTTGGACTACCTGTCGCACTATTTTAAGAGGAGCAGCGAAGTCGGTCAGCAGAAGCTCGTAATAGAAAAAAAAATATCGAAAAACCGTGCCAAGTCCACACCCACAATAAGGTGCAGGATGAGCAGTGTCAGGAAGTCAGAAACAAAATCGGAAACGAGTATTGGCCAATGATGCTGATTTGTAAGATAAAAAAACGTGGCTAGACTTTCAACCAGGAATGGACGGGATGATCCTCAAAACAGAAAATGTCATTATTCAAAAGGTCGAAGGTATTTCCTGGGCAGAGAAAGTAAAATTAGAATGGATTAAGGCTGAAAGAGTTAATTATGTGTTGAACGCTGTGCTTGGTGCAATGTAGGCTTTAACATAAAGAATGAGGAAAAGTGTAATTTGTTTCTGCAATGTGAAGAGAGTGAATGGCTTTGTACGGTATATATGGAAGGTGTAGTGTGTTGCTGAAAAAATTCAGCAAGATTTTAAGTACTGGTACAATGATAAAGGAAATGTTGCAGATGACTTCAAAACACCACTGAAGTAGTGGTACAACGAAAATAGAAATTTTTTAAAAAAAAATCAGCAAATGAAATGATGCAATTTCAAATGTCTTGGGAAAGTGACCGTAAGGCTAACTGTATGAATGCAATTGTTAATTTTTCCTTGTATCAATAAGAAAATATTAATTATATTAAGTTTCTCTTTATGTTTGGCTGTTGAGAGTGTTTGATACTGTAAAGAGTGTGACTGGTAGTATATAACATTGGTGTTTTTACTTGAATTTGGACCCCCTCCCTCTTGGCTTCGTGTCTGCTGAGTGTAAGACGTCTGAATGAGTGTTCCCGTTGGAATAGTGGACTCGTTTCTTTGGCCAATTAGAGTTTTCGCCATTTTGTTTACTTATGAGGGATCCATACTGGAACCTGTTTATCACAGACTGCCGCACTCGTTGCTCGCTCAATTGAATATATAAGCAAGCGTCCATAAGTTACACGGTTCCCTCGCACAGCTTGATCCTCAGAACAAACTATACCTGCCGCGTAAAAGAGTTAGAGCAATGTTTCCCAACGTGGGGCCCACGCCCCACAGGGGGGCAATTTGGTTTTTTTAGGGGGGCAATTTAGAAATTGACTTGTTACGACTTAACCACTTTCTCTTCGGCTTATTTAAATGCAATGCTAGATGTAGGTACAAAACATAGCAAAAAAGCAAATTCTTAAAAGGATCACACTAAATTGCCATAATAAATCTTTATTAAAAATCTTTTGAATTTGAATTTTAGTATTTCATTATATGTTTTTTAATTTTACTTACTGTGTTTTATGACAATATTAAAGTGTTTTCTTTCAAAAACCATCCTATATGAGTTTCTTTAATAACAAATAGTTTTTTTATTAAAATTATGTATGGGGGGCAAAAAAAATGTTAAAAGTGGGACATTACCCAAAAAAGGTTAGGAAACACCGAGTTAGAGGAATTGCATTTTTTGTTCTCTTTTGCTGCAGTTCTGTCACCTTTTTTCTATATTGTCAGGGAATTATTCCTTGACCTGTTTAAAATATTTCTATAACTCATAGAATAGTGGAAGCTTCGTAATGTTTAAGGAACAGCGCCACACATTAAAATCGAAATAATATTTGCGCGAAGACTATAATTTGCACTGAAATTCACTTGACAGAACAAAATTAGAATTATTTTCTCAATGAGCGGTGTGGTACACGCGGGCGATGCGAACCAAAGCAGTTTTATTTTAATCCATCAAAGCAATACAAATTGTCACTGCCTTGGAAAATCCCGGGTGATATCTGTAAGCGAATTTGAGTCTAGGTACGGCATGACCAATGTTTTTCGCCTGTCGGTTTGTTAAAATGCGCCGGCCCCACGTAACCCAACATGTCAGTGTATAGGGTTATGTACGGAGATAATTAAAAGATTGAAATAAATATTCACATGCTGTTGTGTGTTCTGTACCTTATTTTAGCTGTCATAAATAATAGAAATGAAAATCTACGTGCCTTGGCTCGGAGCCCCCCCCCCCCATGTAACTTCTCCATCACCCTACACCAAGCCACGAAGCTTATGGACGCTCCCTAAGTTGAAATAAACATAAACCAACCGTTTTTCGTAAACCGTTTTGGGAGATCATTAAATTGTACGATATGAACAATGTCACTTATTTGGTTAACTCCCAATATTTTTTTTAATAATCCTGATATGCAATGTGTCATATTGATCGATTATAAATATTAAAAAGCTAACTAGCTCAAATACACAAAACGAACGATTACATGTGAATGAAAACTAATGTTCACATGTGCGAGTGAAATTTGTTATTTTTCAAGGAAATAACAACTTTATATTTACTTGTTTCTCAAAATATCTTTGTTTTTCTTTGGAGTACTCGTAAATAATGTTCTCTGTGTAACGTTCAATTGTCTTCATATGTACGTTGTAATTCTTTTGCTGTTTAGTTTGGTAGTTTTTCTGTGTGTGTTCTTTATTGTTTACGTGCATCTTTGATATGTTTCAGCAATATGCTATTATTTCATCAGACTACCAGTATTTATCTGATGCTACCGACTAGGAAATCTTTAAACTTAGATGTTCGACAGTTATAATGTAAAGAAGGTAGATCTTTCCACCATAGTTTTTCATTTCAGTGGCTCGTAGAGCACGTAGCGAGATACCGTACCTGTTACATAGCTTTAGGCTGGCCGTCCAGTAGACGCGTATTCGCGCAAATGCGCCTATAGTACTCGCGCGAACTGTGTTGGTGCGAAGACACCCCGTGCAATGAAAGCAGATTCGCGCGACTGTGTCGCCAGTTCTCCGTTGTATCCCGCAACCCATTCCTTTTCTTCTTGATGTCAGTGAATATAATAAGAGACAAAAGAAAATAGAAGAATAATTCCTTAATACATATTTTACCTTTCAATTAAGAAAACAAACTTAAATTTTTTTGTTTAGGACCTAGATCAGCAAAATTTCCATTCTCACATCCTATCATTGGCGACACGGTCTACTTAGAAAAAACTGGTGTAAAATAAGGACGATTTTTTAAAATGTGAACACTAGTCATTAGATTTAGGAAAATATATGTAATGCACATAACTGCAATTGGTTACATATTATCAAAAGGTGATACTTTGTTTTTATCAATTAAAAATAAATCTTGTGTTCCTAATTTTTCTGCTTTTTATTTTATTCCAATATATATGTATTCATACATAACAAAGAAATGTAAGATGCTAGTCAAAGGATCTGCACCCAAGGAAATGCGTTTTTAATTCATTTTAATCTTACACTGCGTTAGCTATTTAACATTATCTTGAAAATATACCGCTACACCTAAAATATTTTCACGTTAAGATAAAAATAATTGCTTGAGAATGGGACACAAAAAAAGTAATTCAAAAGGGTGGTGAACCAATTTCCAGCTAAATTCGAGTAAACTAGTGGCCTTGTTTAAACTGGGTGAATTGAACTTAAATAATCTTTATAAATTTATGGTGTTTCGTTCGTAATATTATGCAATATGTTGAGTACTTTTGTAAATTTATCGATACGACAAAAAAATAAATAAACTTAATATACAATGAATACTATAAACACTGTTACTAAAGATTAGTCGTCACTAACTACAATCCGTATAAAATTGAATCTGTGTTTGAGAGAGAAGCGAAGAAATTGATTGCAACTTTGTATAATTATTCCATGAACGTGTTGTGTTTTGATGAATTAAAATGGTTTGATTGAACTGAATCACTACTGTAAATGTATTAAAAGCAATAGAGTGCGTGGAATATTAGAGGCACGTAATTAAAAATGTTATGTGGGCTATAATGTTTTGAATGTTTAGAAATGTTTGGATTCGTAAATATGTTGTTGTGAGCTTGTACATAATTTCTATTTTCATTTAAAAACGTTTCCTAATGATTTCAAGTAATTTTATGTTAGTTTTAATTTTTTTGAACGTATGGTATTGTTTCCGTGATTGTTGGAGCTCAAAAAAGGTCTGTCGGTGCCTTTACATTCTCAGTGTCCATCGCGCGAAGAGCATGTTCGCGCGATCAAATCCAAACAATTTCGGATCTCATCGCCCTCGCGTATGTTCGCGCGACTCAAGCGCTCAAAATGGATGGAGTTACATAACATTCCCTGTGTTTGGATTGGACCGATCGGTTCGTGCGTATACAGGCGTACTCGCGCGAGCATTTTTCGCGCGAATACGCGTCCACTGGAAGGAGCTTCCTACGCAGCGTCAAACGACAGCGGCTGACTCGCCAGCGTCAGCCGCGCAGTGGGCGCTTACTATGGGTTGGCGGTCGCCCAGCGGTCCGGGTACTGGATGGTCATGAGTGAGAGCGATTTGGTGTTTCATTTAAAGTTAGAAGATCGGTATAAAGCCACAAACAATTGTTTGGATAATTTATGCTTTCCTCGAAGAAAAAAAATAATAATACCTACCTCATTATAAAATGAACATCTAGCAACCGAAAATTTTGGACCATTAGCAAGTGTTCACGGTTAAGCACATGTTGGCTTTTCTGTGAGCGGCTCATTCACAGAATACTTCAACAGCCGTGCAGATGTAGGTTTAACATTATATGACTAAAGGGCACAGTGACAAAAGCTTACAACCCTAGCTCGGTGGGTGGTTATACCTACGCTCGCGTACCTGCAGTTGAGAATTCTTAGAAAAATTCTACATTCAGTATTCTGCACAGCACCTGCGTTTAGGCTCTTATTACTTTCGTGTCATTCGTACAGTGAAGTTTATTGGCAGCAAAGTCTGGAAAAAGTGTGATGGAAATCAGTTAAAATGAATTATTAAGTATTAGAAATTTACTTAAATTACTTCAAGAACTCTTTTAGACTAGGCTCACTCTAGCGATTTTCTGTCACTGCGATAGAAAAAAAAGGTCGCAAAAGAATGCACTTACCAGGATCAGCCAACTAATTAGTCGCGACAGATAATGCCAGAATGCAAGGCGGTGATGGGTCGATATTTTACAATACTCTGAACTAAAAATAGTAAATAAATACAATTTCTTCCGTATTTACACAGCAAATTGGCAATTTTCCAATCTCTCAAATCAGTTTTCGACAGTTGTGTTAATCGCCCGCCTATTAATCCCAAGTGCTCGCCTAGCCTTAGAGGCCATCAGGGCTTAGCAGAGCGTTTTTTCTAGTGACACCGTCTTTCCAGGAAGGTAAAGGTTTATAGACCATCCTACCAGGAAGGGGACACTTGTGCGGTTATGTCACCTGTGCGCTTTTTGTCGGGTCACCAGGATTAACACCCTGCAAGGCAATCACGTTGCAACAACTCGTTAGGGTTACTTTCTATTTGTATTATATTAAAAATATATAGTATATTATTAACGATTAGAACTTGTAATTATTTTATTAGTCCTGTTATTTTTGTGTATTATTTATTAATTTGTGTTATTCAACAAAATAAAGATGAGATAGCTGAGACAACGGAAGAATATTTTTATGAATGTGCCTATAAACCACAGATATCAACCTGAGCAAAGTTTGAGTTCTATTCGTAGTCTGACCAAAAATTGAGTCACTACGGAGATACAACAGTTACGTTTCTATGGGAGTATAAATAATAGGAATAGTGGGAACTGCCAGAATATTTTCGTTTTTCTATATCCGTTAGAGTCAGTAATACAATATAACTACTAAACGAAGTTTTAATTAACATCAACTACGTGGTATATTGCAATTACCTACACGAAGTAGCTGGATTTTACGAAGACTTGTGTAATAATAAATATATAATAAGTGACATGATGGTAATAAAAATACGAATAAACTTAGGTTATATTGTACTTTTATTTCCTGGTCTTTCAACGAATTGCGCCAATTTTTTTCCAAACATCGTCTTTCAGAGATTAGTCCTTGTGCAGTGGTGAAGAAACATCATATATACAAGGAAATTTACACACTACTTACAATATTTTTCATCCTCCCCCGCTGTAAATAACAGCTTTCTGTATGGCATATTTCGACTGTTCCGCTATCGGCTTAGTCTATACTGCTCTCGGACCGGTTCAGTCGCGCGGCTCAAAAGAACGTCGATTTCAGTCATCAGCGGCAGACGTGCGCGGCAGCCGTCTGCGTTTGAGGCTGCGTAGGAATCCCACCTTTAGACTGTCGATGATAAATAGAACCTTGAAGAAAACTGATGTTTGCTAAATAAAGTAGAAAGATCTCCTCTTCGTGGAGAACTTTACATTTGAAAAAAAATTTAAAATAAAAAAATAAATAAATAAAAAAAAAAAATAATAAAAAATTCCGGTTGTTTAGGCTTCCTGAAATGAAAATATAAAAGAAAGAAATGGAATTACATTTATTCAAATACTGTTGTTCAACAACTTGTTAATTTGTTAAATTTTACGGATGAAGCACTCAGTGAAAAATGCGAAATGCGTTTGGCGTAATTGGTTGAAGGCCTAAATTGAGTTTGATTTGCTTGGTTTTTTTGCGTATGTCGTGGCAGGAATCCGAACCACGGCGGGTTATAGCATAAAGAAACGCTTTACTGGAAGTGAAAAGCTTTCATGCAAAAACTGTGGTTCGAACTGGGGATCTTGCGATCTCTATTGAAATACCCCAACTATTGATTCACCAACCACTCCATGGATGTTTAACATGCTCAAAAGGGAGCAAGTTTCTCTGAAATAATTTCTTCTATCGCGTATCTATTTTGGCTAGAATTGTGTAGATCATCTCACAACGAAACCATCAGGCATTTGGAAATTAATATTTAACAAACGTCTTTTGATATTTTACAAAGCATCTTACACAATAATAATAATTTTGAAGATTTTATTTGTAGAATAAGATTTGGTTTCTAAAACAACTGTAATTTTTTCATGACTTTAAATGGCTCAAAGCTACTGTTCTAGAAATTTCTACATATTATGCGATTGCCATGTTAAACAGCCGCCAGCTTGAATTTGCTATTATGTTCTTTGAAATTACGTACTCCTTAAAAAAAATTCCGGAGAAAAATATTTTCTAAATTACTATTATTCTGACTGTATATGAAAGATTCTTCTTTTTAACTTTCACTGTTTTCGATTAAAAGCTATGACTATGTATAGGGGGGGGGGGAAAATCAGACAGAGATAATAAAAGTAAGCTGTCTTTTTCGTAAAATATTTTAACATTAATCCGTTTTATCCTACAGAAATGTTATATTTTACTCATAAGGAACATGTGTGTCCGAATAGTTTAAAAAGGAAATGGAAACAAAACCATTGTCTCAATTAGGATCAAACCGAAGTCAGCAGTTTATTCAGTGGCATTGAACCTAGCTTAGTGAAACATTATTCTATAATAATTTCCTTATGATCATAGAAGTATTAAGAACTCTATTTTCTAAGACCTGGCCTTCCGCTTGTCGGTCTGTACGGCAGATTATGTAAGATGGGCTTCCTATGCAGCGTCAAATGCCAGCGGCTGACGCTGGGCGCTTCCTATGGCGGTCCTCAGGGGCGGATCCAGGATTTTGTTTTGGGGGGGGCTTGAGCGGACTTTGGTTTGGGGGGGGCTTGGCTTCAGTAAATTTTGGTTCAGAGGGCTTGCGTTCAGTGGATTTTTGTTTTGGGGGGGGCTTGAGTCGTAAAAAAGGTAGTATTTATAGCCTCCTCGGGCCTCAAATCCGTAGAGCTAAAAAAAAAAAAAAAAAAAAAAAAAGGTCTCAAAACTACAATGTCAGGGGTGGACCTAGATACGTTTGGGGGGGGCTTGAGCCCCCTAGCCCCCCCCCTGGATCCGCCCCTGGCGGTCCTGGTACTAGGAAGTCATTAGCGAGTTAGATTTGATGTTTCATTTAATGTTAGAAGATCGGTATGAAACAAGAAACAAATGATAATTTGGTTATTGTTGCTTGCTATCTGCATAATTCCCGTAAAAATGCAGTCCTCTAAAAAAAATTACATATCCCATTATAAAATAAACATAAATGAACAACTCATTCACAGAATACTTTAAGAGGCGTGCAGGTCTAGGCAATCAGGTTGCAGAACTCATTACGACTACTTTATAACTCTATTATAGTAAAAATATGTATATATGTTACTAAAAACTCACTTGTATTTACATTAATTTATAATATGAATTTTATCTATTATTTATTAATTTGAGTCATGCAACAAAATAATTATAAAAATTATTAATACTGAGTTTAATATCTATACAGATGAAGATGAGATAGATGAGTGAATGAAAGAATATTTTTATGAACGTACCTATAAACCACAGAGTTCTATCTGAGCGAAGTGTGAGTTCTATTTGAAGTCTACTGCACGCCTAACCAAAAATTGAGTGTAATTATGCAAATACAACAGTTACATTTTTACGTAATGAAGCGGTCCGCTCGCGGAAGCTTCATATTTTACTAGCAAGCGTTGGTCGGTGTGAGCAGTGGAGACTATTTCGCAGTGCAACCGTGGCGGCACCTTTTGTAGTGCAGTGCAGGTGTTTGGAGATGGGAAAGGAGATAATGGGACCGCACATTCCTTCAGTGGTGACAGTCCGCCCGTGCCAGCGGTGCGAGGAGTACAGAGCGTGTGTGTCCGTGTATGCATGGAAGGATAATACTATTATTTGATAATAAGTTCATACAAGTTTTGTTTTCTTGTTTCACGCTAAAACCCTCGTTTTGAGGAGAAGATTGCAGCTGGCCAGTGAGACGCTGTTCGAAATGATAATCATCGAATGTGTTCCAATGCAAGTGCTCGTCCAGTGTAAACACAGTGCGACGATTGAATTTTGTTTTTTGTGTGTTGTGCACAGGAATTACAGAAGAACGGACAGCGCTGACTACAGTATAAACATCACCTAGATGGTAATTACACAATTTTTTATTCCGCCAGAACAAACCGAGTCAAAGTGTGGCGCATTGTACCCGAAAGCGAAAACCTGTAGAGAATTGTGATCTCTGATTTTATTTTGAGTTAGTCGGACTTTGTTCATGATCTGTCATTTCATTGTTTACTAAATCAATTTTTATTATATAGATTTAATTTTCTTGTCATATGTATTAGTCAATTCAAATCATCTTTCCTTGTGTTCATAACAATAAATGCAAGTGTCAGTATATAAAATTAATATAAATTTTCTTGTAATAAAACAAACAATTATATTTCTAAATGTTTATTGAAAATTCTCGAAGGACACCTTCCATGGCGCCCAGGCAAAATTGAACAAGGTATTTTATATACAAAATTTTAATGATAGAGAGTAATAGAAACTGGTGGCAATCCTTACTCCCGGGTGCACTACAGTAAGTAAAAAATAATAAAAACAGTGGGAACTGTCAGAATATTTAACGTTTTGCTATATCCGTTAGAATCAGTAATACAATACAACAACTAAATGAAGTTTTAATTACAATTAACTATGTGGTATATTGCAATTATACTACGCGAAGTAGCTGTATTTTTTGTAGGCTTCTGTAATAATAACTATATAACGAGCGATGCGAAGGTAATAAACAATATTAATAAAATTGTTATATTATATTGTACTTTTATTACCTGATCTTTCACAGAATTCCGCTATTATTTTACAAACACTGTCCTTCACAGATTGGTCCTTGTACAGTGGTGAAGAAACATCTTATATACAAGAAAATTTACACTCTAATTCCTCAAATTTTTCATCTTCCCCCGCAGTAAATAACAGTTTTCCGTCTGATAGATTTCGACTGTTCTGCTAGCAGCTGAGTCTATACTGATCTCGGACCGGCCGTTTAAGAGAACATTTCCTAGGAAGCGCTCCCCGTTGCTTTCAGTCATCAGCGGCAGCCGCCAGCGTCTGACGCTGCATAGGAAGCGCACCTGAAGATATGCCGTGTATGGAAAGAATTTAGCAAAAGCGCTGATAAATTATAATAGAATGCAGCACAGCGCCTCCTGTTTGCTGTGCTTTAACGCAATAGTTATTTTTCTCAATTTTAACGATAAGTTCCACTATAAGACTTTAGGAAATTACTGAAATGTAGGAGGAGCTAGATGAAATATCCAGCTTAGACACTTTGCTGTTTCCCAGCTTCAATGTAAGGTTTTATGCTATGGTTTTAGGAAACGAATCGTCTGAAATATAGTAAGCGCTAGATGAAAAATCAAGCGCACATATTTTTCAGTGCATGGAGCTGCGACGGGGCGGACTCTTTAGAGTATATTCTTGCTAGTGCCATACTTTGAACAACATTTGTTCCATGATAATAAATTTTCATCCTTTATGCCGTACGCACTACTAAAATTCAGTTTATTCGCCTAAATATCGTAGTTATATCAACGATCATTTGTTAGAATCTATTTTCAGATTCCACCATGTCATTCAATATTTCCATTTCCTTCATACTCTAAAAATGAAGTTTGAAAACCCGAAAATGTTGTCTCCTCGCAACTAATTACTTTTTTTCTATAAAATACGGATATGCAGTATCTCTGATAAATGAGGGTGGTGTGTGACGTGTCGCTCCCGCCGTAGTGTGTCAGCATTACGCAACTGGGAGCAAATTAATCGTCTCATTCATTTAATTGGCATTTCATTTTAAATTAAATACATCCCTTTATCTAAATAGACATACGGTAAAACATCAAGCATGAAAAAAGTGGAATAAAATAGTACTTTACGATTCAATTAACGTAAGTCGTTCGAGTGTTTGCCATTTGTTATGGAGCTCGGCTATCTTTAGGTATTTACGTGGACAGGACACCAAAAGTGAGGTTATTTTATTAAAAGTGGAAAAAATGCGCGATTTCTTTTCTGCATTAAATTTAATGCGAAAATTTAAATACGTAATTTTTGCCAGCTAAAGTCAGCGTTCACGGGCTTACACTAGTTACTAATAAGGCCAATGACCACTTACCAATTCCCACGCCAACGATGATTCGGCCGACAAGCAGCAATTCCTTGCCTGGCGCGATTCCCATTATCACTGAACCAGCAGTAAATACGAAGCTGGCCACCAGAATAACGGGTTTTCTTCCTAGTCGATCTAAAACAGAAATTGAAAAAGCGATAAAAGATTATGTTAGAACTAGAAATTTAGTATTTAAAGACCATATCCATACGAATAATAATCACTTAAAGCATTTCTGAAACTGTGATCCCTTCCTACATCAAACTTTAAAATAATTCTCTTCTCTAGAGAAATAATTACTGATGACCTTTGGACAAGGGCCAAAACAAAACTTTAAAATTAGAGAAGTGGGTTTTGAGAAAGAATCACAATTGAATATGACTCCAATTTCCCTGGGAACCTTTCCTAGTTAAAACAATGCTATTACTTCTAAAACGTGACAAAAATTTCCAAAATATTCCCGCCTCCCTACCAAAAAACACTATGTCCTTAGTTGACGATTGGGATACTCTGGATTCTGAGGAAGAGGTGATATTTATAATTAATGACTGATAAAAAATGTTCCAAGTTGTGATATTCCGAGTGTGGAACGATGAGTACGCGAAGGCGCCTACAGTCATTGCTCACATTATTTACGTTTAACACATTTCAACTCTCAGAATTATGAACTAATGAATCTAATTGCTTATTTAATCAAATAAATTATTTATTATTCTCGAACTACAATTGATTCAATTTTTTTAAATAATTGCTTGGTACCCTCCTTGGGTAGGAAACAACTTTATCGTCTAATTTCTGAAATGGGCAAGAAGGAAATTAGCTTTGAAACATTTTCATGGAGAGAAGAGTCATGTATAATCTTTAATTAATAGGGAGCTTTGATAATTGTGGTCTACCATTTTCGATTTAACATACATTATTCAAACTTTCTAATGTTCCACTCCATGTCAAAACATTGCCTATATTCCCCATTCTTTCTACCTATGTCAAGGTAATAGAATAAAACAAATGGTTTTCGAAAGTTAAAGAGCAAAGCTCAGAATCAAATACGTGATACTGCCAGAACATCTTTTAGAATCGACACAAACAACCCCACTAAAAATGATTCCAATGTTGGTAAAGGAGAAAATTCCTAATCCATAACACCAGTTTTCTTTCGAATGATTATTTTGTTGTAGGAACCGAGAACCGTTAAAATATGAGCTCGGTATCCATTTATGGGAAATTTTTTTATTAATTTGTTTATAGTTATATTTTTGATATTCAGCTTACAGACCACACGTTGATGATTTTACCTTATAGACCTCTCTCTTTAACCAATGATTTGAATAAGCGCTGAATTTTTAAAGCTTTCACACAACTTTGCACAAAAAAACATCAAGTTCAGTGCAGTTTACACGTTTTGTGGTAGGAGCACAAGGTAAAAAAATACTAAACATTCTTTATCAACAATCTTTGCAAATTTTCTACCGGCAACAAAATCACGAATTTAAGGCCTACAACGCGAAAGAAAAACTATATTTAACTAGTCACAATAATTTGCATAAAAATCACTTGGAGTTAGATTCCGTTCCACAATGTTGTACAAGTTTTGAAGAAGCATACTTTGTTCGTGTAAAGAGAAATTGATGGAACGAAGTTCCTAGAACTGTACGCGGATCAGAAGTGGAAAGACTCAGAAAGAGAGACGTGTTAACGTGTGGGATGATACCTATATTGAATTGGAACATTTCAGCTACGAGCCATCCAGTAGACGATACCTGAATACTACATTACTCGAATTCCCCTCCAGTAGACATGATACACAGGATGTCTTCTGTTTACAATTTCACTGTATTTACAGATGACATTTTGACTCCAAATAAATGTAATAAATCTTACTCCTTACTTCTCTAAGAAAACCACTTTTCCTCCAACAGTGATTATTTCATAGTGACCATCTGTTAGAAAGAGAGATTCGATAGCCAGTGGAGAAAGTTATTGTTAAACTTCTTGATTTATGATTTACGGTATGAAAAATTAAAAATATGAACTTGGCACCAGGTAAATATCAGTACCGTGAGAACTTCGCAGTCTTAACAGATACTGATTTAGACATAATCTCAACGTTTAAGGACCTGTTCACTAATAAACTCTAAGGAAATTTCAATCGATTTGACAGAACGATACTCCATTTGAGTGAGTAGTGGGATAAGAAGATTTGCTCGACACTATTCACTCTGTCATGTTAGTAGCTCTCAGCTGTCCTACTGCCAGATAGCGCACTGCAATCACTAAAATTGCGCATTTACGAAGTCACCGGCCATTCTGAGTTTTAAAAAATTCAGTGCACATAGTACAATTGAGATAGAAATAAGAATTTTAGTTTCTTATGCGTAAAATCATAGGTTTTTGCGGTGTATTACAAATGCTCGAAATGTGCGCCCTTTGAAATACATCTACAGGGTTGTACATTTCAGCCATCACATGATGTAACATTGCTAGGAGCTTTCGTAACTGCGAGCGCCCAGCCAGCTTGTGAGGTTGCGTTCGCTTCCGACACAGAAGGACGCCCACCGCTTTTTATTTCTTTTACTCGAACTCCTCGTTGCCGCAGACTGTGCACACTATATACTAATGGTATTTTCTGAGGGTATAGCTTTCCCAGAGTGACGTTGAGCAACTGTAACAGACCTAATTTAATGAAATTGGAGAGTGCAAAAATGCTTTCTCCCGACCGTTAGCTGCCATATTGCGTATGGAACGTAATCAGGCTCGACTAGTGGCGAATTCATCTCGATTAAGTAAAGGCGAAGAATATTGTATATATGTCGTAGAACCTTTTATCCTCTTTTTCGTAAAATTTAGAGTCATATTCTCGTACGGGAATAGTGCATCATTTATAAACACTTTGGCACTGGTGACATTGCAGGGGTCGAACACGGCAGAGTCAAATTCTTAGTTTTTTCTTGTCTGTTTGCACTTTCCAGTTTTTGACTAGTCTGAAAGCTTTCCCATTTGCTAATGTTACATCTGTGTTTGATGCTGCACCAGGTCTATTTTGAAATGTGTAAGGATTAAAGGGTTTATTCACAACTTCCAGATTCAGTTCGAAAATAGTCTGCTCACTCAGCCCTGATCTTACTATGCCACAGGGGAGATTTAGCATTGGCATCCATTGTGTACACTACTGGTCTCTTTCCCATTGCTTCTTCGATTTCCGTAATTTTTTCAAGGTATTCATCTATTTCGTCACCATATTGAAAGTACAGATTAGCAATCACAATTATCTCATTATGTGTTGTTATTTCAACGCAAGTAACGTTCTCATTACATAACAGCAATTTTCGTGACTGTATAGTTCCTGAAATAAACTTTTCTCGGGTTTTCTGCCGGATAATATTTTTATTTAATACATCGTACAACGTTTCAGCAGCAACCTCCACTGCCTTCATCAGGTACTGTGTCATATCGAAGCTCAGACAGTAACTGCCTCACGGACGACTAAGAACTTCCATAAGTAGCCTGCTGCCGGAGAGAACTTCCCGCTGCTCCACCATTGGTCACCGCTTCAATCGACCACAGACAGGGTGGAACCGAATGGTCGCGGCTGACTGGCACTGACTCACTCACTCATCACTCACCCACTCAGACACTGAAGTGAGTGACTGGAGGACCGCCATGACTGATGCTGCCAGTGACGCCTGCTTGTCGGCAGTCGAAGAAGCGGCGGAGAGCGATGAGCTGTACTTGGAGGGGCGACGCGATCGAGACGACTTCGTACATCACGTCCACCTGAAGCACGTGACTGCACGCCTGGAACCAAGCCACTTCAGGAACCTGCAGCAGAAGTACGAGCTCACTTCATGGTCGCTATGGGTCGTACACGCCGGCCTGAAGTATGGCTGGTCCTTGCCTGCTGACCCCAAAGTCTTCTATGGGGTACTAATGTGCTCAGGGGACAACCACGAGGAGGTCAGCGTGATACACGACGATACTGAGGCCAAAGGACACAAGCGCCCTGAGGCCTTAGCATCAATGCCACTAGTTCTCGCGAAGGACTTCTGCGCAAAGAAGTTCTTCCGAAAACTGAACGGAAAATTGAAGAGACACCGCAGAAGACAACAGACTTCAGCGACTGAGGGCTGGCAGGTGGCAGGAAACAAGACTCCCGCCACTTCAGAGCTGCTGCCGGCCTCCGAGATCGAGACGAAGGCACCTGTCCCTCAGGTTGCCGAGACTCTCACGCCAACCAGCCCCACCAGGGACGACGTAGAGGTACTACATGTATCACCAACGTCGCCCACGCCATCCCAGGAGGGGGAGGCAGCACCAGCCACTGAGGAGGGACCCGTCCAGCCTGTGGTGGTGCCATATGAAGGCAAACTGTGGCAGCCTGTATGTTCAGCTTCTGCTGGCTACAGAGTTGCCACTGTTCTGTTGGCCGGCGGAAGGAGGCATCTCCATCTTAGCCTCCTGCCCTTCGGACCTGTCGAAGGCCACCGCCATGCTGAGCGCTATGGGCGTCAGCTGCAGCGTGGAACAGCCCAGCCCGCCGAGCCAACCTGTCCCTGTGCCTGCAGCTGTTGAGACGCAGCCGAGGGCGAGGGTTGAGAGGGTCACCAAGAAGAAACCCTCTCCCCCCGAGCTCCGGCAATGTTTTAACTGCCAGCTCCATGGCCACGAGGCCAGGGACTGCAAAAACCAACGCAGATGCACCAGATGTGGGGCTGACCATCGTGCGGCGGATTGCACCACAGCCAGGGAAGAGGCAGTTTGCTGCAACTGTGGCCTAAACCACGCAGCCTGCTTCTCTGGCTGTGAAATGAAGAAGCAGCTGAAGGCGAAGTATCGCCCTAAGCTGCCACGGGGTCCAGGAGAGCCCAGCAGGAGACCAGCTCCAGCAAGCCACCCCACACCGACAGACAGGCGACAACGCGCGGGCTCCATACGCGGCCCGCACCGCGTCGCCAAGAAATATTGTACAAGAGCTTTAATAGGAAAATACAAAAAACTATTACTTATTCACAGCTAGTTTAATTCTCTGTTTGAGAAAGAAACAAAAAAATGCGAATGACTGTCGGGAGCAGAGCTATGGAAACCGAGCGTGGTGGTGTAACGGATAGCGTTCTGGCCTCGCATTCGGGAGGACGGCGGTTCGAATCCCCGTCCAGGCATCCAGATTTGGGTTTTCCTTTGGTTTCCCAAATCACTCCAGGCAAATTCCGGGATGCTTCCTTAAAAAGGCCATGGCCTAATTCCTTTCCATTCCTTGCCCCCATCCTTTCCCGTCTCAAAAGACCTCGCTGTGAGAGACGTAAAGCAGTTAAAAGCTACGGAAGCTTGTCAGCGCACAGAGGTCGAATCTGAGAGCTGTACACAGTGTGCGTCTCATCTATCGTGTACTGTTTGTCGCATGTTACGTGAATACTACGTCGTCTGCCCCAGTGTCAATTCTATGGCACAAGCGATCAAAAATCTCTGCACATTCTCGATATTAGTAATCGATTCCTTGCGATACGGATCCCATGTACTACAATAAGGACGCGTCCATTAATTACGTGTGCTCAAATAGGGGGGAGCGGGGGTCGACGAAAACCTCACGTCTACTTTTAATTTCAGATTGCCACCCTCCAAACAACAGTGGACGAGCTAATAAACACGCGGTCCATCTTACGGACGCCCTCAGTACTCCAGATGAGGAAGTACGAGAGATTTATACGTTATTGCGATTACTGTTCTCTAAAATTAGACTTGTTGAATCGCTTTCTAGAATTAAGGTTGCCAGCGACCATATTACGTTCATGTTACTTTGCACCGTTACGCTTTAATACTTCAAGGACAGAGTCTGTGACTTATTTGCTTATCCTGTACAACTAGTACATTTCGTATTATCTCGCACTTATTCCAATTAAAGCAGCAATTTATTTGCACCATATAAAAATTACGTTGAGATCAAGCTGAATCTCTAAGCAATCAGGAGAACCCTTCTGCATAACGTGTTTCCATGATCTGTAACAGCATTGGTCCTATCATAATTTGCTGTGGGATGCCAAATAAGATGTTTCTTCCTCTACTACACCCTACGACCGCTCAGTTAAGAAATCTGTTGTGTTATTCCGTGCTTTTCCTTTATTCTTTCTGGAAGTCAATAAAATTTGTAAACTTGCGATTCTGGAACAGCTTCTATCACGTCACGATATCATAGAGCGAGCTGTCCGTCATATGATCAGTGCAATGAATTCTAGTTTCATAATGTTCGAGCATGTGACACGTTCCACTTCATATAGATGTTATGGAGATCGGTCGGGTTTTTGGTGGTTATTTCTTATCTCTTTACTTGAAAATTGTAGACGCGATTTCAAGTCGGTATATTATTTTTTCCTCGTCTACTATTTCGGTCGCATACTCTGAAAACATCGTACTGGGGTTTTGATTATTATTACTCCACGATTCACTAAAAGTATGTGGCAGAGGGGGCATTGCATCTGCCGAAATGGTAATAGTTTGGAAGGGATATACGGGATATGGCAGGAGGCGCCCATGGGCTATTGTGAGGAACCATTCCCAGCATTCACCTGAAGTGATCCGGGAAAACCATGGAAAACTCAGATCAGGATGGACGGAGTGCTTTATCGAAAGCTACTCCTGTCGGATTTTAAGTATACTCGCCCGATAAATCCTTTCTATTCCATTCCCTAATCACTCGTGGGAAAAATGAGTACAGAAATGAATCAGTTCTGGCCCTGATTTCTCTTATCTTACCTTCGCGGTCATTCCGAGATATGAATGTTGCTGTCACAATATTTGCTGGATGTCATTCCGAAATACGTCAGTCGTGAATTTTTCAATTAGCTTCCGTCGAGAGCACAGCCTTCGGTGTTCCAGGTCTTCCCAACCTAACTCCTTCAACATCGCACTTACGCTTTCCCTCCAACTATACATACCTGTCACGAATCTGGCGGATCTTCTTTGGACATTCTCTAATGCCTCCATTAACCCCTTTTGATGGGGACCCCATACAGAACAACAATATTCTAAGTGAGGACGTACTAGTGACTTGTATACAATCGATTTAACTTCCGGAGTTATTGTTTTAAATTACGACCAGAAAAAAAAAGCATTCGATTTTCTTTCCCCATTACATTCTCGATATGCTCATTCCACTACAAATTATTACGAATTGTTAACCCTAGGTATTTAGCGGAATCTACCGTTCTAAGGACAGTACCATTAACTGTATATTCATAGTTAGTTGGTGTCACCTTTTTACTTACACGCATGACTTAGCACTTTTCAGCGTTTAACTCCAACTGCCAAACTTTGCACCACGCAATTATTTTCATAATATCGTCTTGTAACAAAAGCGCAGTCGTCCTGGGTTTTGATTTCACGATAAATAATAGCATCATCGGCAAATAATCTTTTCATCACCCCTATTATGTCGCATAAATCATTAATGTATATGACAAACAACAGAGGCCCTATCACGCTTCCCTGGGGGACCCCGGACCTCACTCCGGTACGTGATGAACGCACACCGTCGAAAACTACACACTGTGTTCTGCTCTTCAGAAAGTCTGCAACTCAGTAGCATATTTGTCTAGATATGCCGTAACCACGAAGTTTCCTAATTAACCTAGTGTGAGGCACAGTGCCGAAAGCTTTTTTAAAATCTAATAGAACTAAATCAACCTGGGATTGCTCATCTATAATTCGGCACAAGTCGTGAATTAGAAGTGCAATTTGTGTTTCGCAGCATCGGCCTTTCTGAATCCATATTGATTTCGGTTTAAAAGCTAACCTTCATCCAAGAACCGCATGACATTTGAATAGATGATATGTTGTAAAATCCTGCAAAATATTGAAGTTAACGAAATCGGACTATAATTCTGAGGATCATTAACATTCCCATTTTTAAACACTGGACTTACGATAGCGGTCTTCCATTCGGCTGGTATTTTTCCTTGATCCAAGGATACGGTATATAATTTCATCAAATACGGTGCAATTTCCTTTGGGTACTTGGGTACAATCTTGTAGGAATACCGTCTGGACCGGGAGCCTTATTGGTTTTTACATCCATAAGCAGTTTAGTTATTCCCTAGAGATCAAGAACGAGATCATTGATAATTTTGTCGTTACGATTGTTAAATATCGGAATCTCATTTGAGTTTTCTATCGTGAAAGCTTTTTAAATATATTATTCAAAATTTCTGCTTTCCCCCCATTTCTTAACAGTCAGTTGGTTTATGATACCTGCAGAGTCTATTTATAATGAATCCATTCCTAAACCAATACGGAAAAAAATTCATGACATGTGTACTTGCATAAGGGGATGAAGCCAGAAGATTAATTGCTAACTGCCTCACGCATTTCATTTTCCTACTCGCTCATTCTACACAATTGAGGTTTCTACCTGCCCATAGTCTTTCGTTCTCGAACGTGCGTGTATTCTCTTATGATTTTTGTGCAATCTTTTCACCTCAACACACACGCACTAAAAGGCCTCCGTCCGGCCATCCCCTCTTGTTCTTTTGACAGGTTTATTGACATTCCCTGGGGAGTAGTTGACAGGTTGCCTAACCTAGCAGAAAGGACGCCGACTATTGTCATTGCTACCCTAAGATACAATGGAGCTTAGTTAACACTTGAAGCAGCCAACTGTTGACAGGTTTAGGAATTGCTTGCAGGTAGTCTAATTCGAAGCATGCCGCTAGCTATTTTTATTCCTTCCATAACTTGTATTACCATGGGATAAAGTACGCCGCAAGATATCTGAGAGATTTCCTAATAGTTTATCTCAACACAGAGAGAAGCACCTGCCACTGGACCACCTCGGCGGTTTTAAGGTGAAGAAAAGTCTATGTTATTCGTATTCCTGGTCCCACATAGAGAATACTCAGAACAGTATTATTCCACATCTAGACGTTATCGCTAACATTGGACGCACCAATCGTTTTTGAAAACACACCGAGCGACTTACGATAGTTTTTCACATAGTCGAAAAACACTAATCAGTAATCACTATACAATTAATTAAAGTTCAGTTATGGTCAAACAATATAAAAATTTCATACGCAAACGGATGAAACTGCCTCTGTCCGCTCTCGGCAATGATGACAAAGAAAAGAAGCCCTGCCACAACATTACGGCCACGTGACTTTCTAACTGGCCAATCACACACTATGACAGTGATCCTGAACGGCAAACTTTGCAAAATAAAAACTTAATAATGTTAATACAAACATCCTCTACTATCCTCTCTGAAATTGCACAAACACAGCAAAATCAGGAAAATTCTAAATCATGAAACGCTCGCTTAAATTACAATTTTCCAACTCATTCCTGCAAAGCATATATAAAAAATATTCGCAAAATGTCAGAGGGGTCAAACAAATGAAAAATTTATCATTATGAAACAAAATTTTGATTTGATTTTTCTCTCTCTGTCTGGTATCTGTTTTTAAGATTATTACAAAGATTGTACAATTAAATTTTTTTTTTTCAATCTTAAAAAATAAACATCTTTGGTCGCTTTGCATACATTTGTTACATGAATTACATAATTCTCACTGTTATCACTGGTGACTTTAAACCACCCAAAATTTCATTATAACTAGGTGCCAGACTACTTTCAGGATCTGTACTAGTCCTTATTGAACTACTTGATTGTTTAACTTCAAGAGGCGACAATTCTGTGCTAGCCCTTTGTCAACACAATGTAACGTTCATCATTCACAACGTAGCAATGTCGCTTATTCACTAATGTTTTCTCCTCAATGAATTTAATAGAAGAAACAGCTGTATAGTCATTAACATCACAGGTGCCAATACAATTATACCTATAGTCAGTACTCGGATGTAAAACAGGTTTGCAGATATATATTAGTAGATATTTGAATCTCAACTAATTTTCTAAATGTTCTGGTGGAAGATCAGCTTCAGGAGTGTTATCTTTCGTTTGTGTTTTGTCGTTTACCTTGATTATAACGGAAACCTCTTACTTGCATTATTTTCTCTCTTTTCGCGGAAACGTCCTGCAGTCGCAATGGAGAGCAGCCAACTACCTACACGGCCAACCTCGCAATCATGAACAGCGATGTGTGGAAGTAGCGGCTTTCATCAACCAATATCCACTTGGACGACCACGTGTTCAGCTGGAAGGTGCCTGTCCGACCAGAAGTAAAGGAGAATGATGCGCCCCAAGTGCACTCGTACTACATCACGTCAACTTCCAGATAAGAAGGTTTCTGACCACGAGTTACCAGCCGGAACCCAAAACCAGAGCCAACGCCAAAGATGAGCAATCCGCAGACATCGAGAAAGCAATGGAGCAAGACGAGCAGCCCGACTCCGAGAATGAGACCGAGCAGCCCAAGGAAACTTCATAGAGCTCATGGCAGCCTTCTACATCAAGATGTAAACACACAACCTGAGCTTCCTGCCGCTGCACTCGGACCAACTGCAGATACTGCAGAAGTTTCTGGAGGGAAATGGCATCCCCCCAATCTTTCCAGACATCAAAACGTCCGGCCTACCTGGTCATCCTCGGCTGCGGAGGAAGCGGTGAAACCTGCATCAGACGAGTCAGGCTGCGGGACCAAGGAGAGCCCCGGCAGCTACTTGCGCACCAGGGCCTTCGTTAGGGCTCTCGCAGTGCTTCCGATGTCAGCCGTATGAGACTGCACCGCGGACGAGTGCTGCGCGATACAGAGCTCACTTGCTGACTCCACTTCATTTCAAGATGACCTACCCAGATAGATATTCTACCCTGCACCTGTTCATAGTATTCTACCGTTTTGATCATATTATATACCGTTACAACATCCTAAATTCTGATTTAAAACCATCAACACAATCATTTATTAGAATGAGGAATAGCAATGGTCCCTATACACTACCCTGTGGCACTCCAGTTTTCACTTGTACCTCTTTTGATAATGCATTTTCTATTCTAACGCTTTCCTGCCTGCCTTTTAAGAATCACTTTTCAGCCACTCCAACAGTTTTCAACGTATTTAATACCATTTTATGGCTTACTGTGTCAGATGCCTTACAAAGAGCTAGTGCTACACTATCAACTTGTCCAATTCATCTGAAATATCTTGCATATAGACCTCCATCTGAGATCCACCTTAATATCCTTGTCTAAAGCCATATTTTCGATTTGCAAACCACTTTCTTTCCTCGCAGACATTTCTAATGTAGTTGCATATCAATTTTTTCATCAATTTGCCATTCAATGATTTCAAAATAATCAGACTGTAGTTTTTAACACTATTTTTCGCAGCCTCCTTTATGAATCGGTTCTTATATCGTTCTACTCCAGTCCGCTGGTAAGCTGCAAGACTCCAGACTCATTTTAAATAAAATTTCAAGGTAAGTTACAATATCGTGTCCCACTATCTTTAATACATCTGAAGTAATATTATCTACACCGGACCGAGCGTGGTGGGTGAATGGTTAACGTTCTGGCTTCTCATTCGGGAGGACGCCGGTTTGAATACCCATCCGGGCCTCCAAATTTGGGTTTTCCACGATTTCCCCAAATCACTACAGGCGAATGCCAGGATGCTTCTTTCAAAAAGGCCGTGGCCGAATTCCTTCCCGTTCTTTGTCCCCAAACCCATCCCGCCTCTAATGACTTCGACGTCGACGAGGCGTAAAGCCATAAGTTAAAAAACAAAAAAATCTACACCGGCCCCTTCGCGCTTTCTTATTTTTCAGAGTTCCTTCATAATTTCTGGAGGATCTATTCCAAATGTTTGTATTTTCCTCAATTCTACTTATATAGATACGCTCTTCAGATTTATTCCCTCCCATCTCAGGATGATACTCCCTAATGCTCTCATTAAACCAGCCACACAATATCTCTGCCATTTCCAAATCCCCAGTAACTTCTCCATTCTTATCTACAATTGTCTGAACACCTTCCCTTCTCCTCAGTTTTTAACATAACCATATAAATTTCTGTACCAATAATATTCTTCATAAACCTATCATCAGCTTCACTCTCTGCTATTGTTAATTGCTTGTTTAGATTTTTTAAGTATTCCCTATTGCACTGGTGTCTCTCAACTCTAGTGTTTTCTTCTCACCTCCCTGTTGTAGTATGTAGGTTCTGCACTTCTCTATTTTTTTGCTTGGGAATAAATATTTCCTAGCCCTTTTCTGTCTTCTTGAACCTTCCAACATTCATCATATAACTGCTAGTGAAGTGTCCGCTGTTTATTTTAAAAAAAAGTTGCGAAGGCTATCAGCGTTATGAGAATAGTGGTGTCATTCCTCGAAAATCATGCAATTTCGGCATTTCATTAAAAATTATGACTAACAAGAGTATATTCGTAATTATTTAGAACTCGAACTGATGTTCCATGGGACTCTTGCGGGTGGGTGAAGTACTTGGAATTGATAGTCTATTGTATCTTGAATTCTGACTCCCTCTGTACCTTCCAGTTCCTGGCACACAATCTTATCCTAGGTCTAATGATCTTCACTTCAAGAAAAAAAAAACTCCAGAAGGATTCGAAGATAGTGAAACTGTGATCAAAAATATTTTTCACGATTATCATCAGATAAAAATTATTTAAATTGAGATTAGACCCTCTAATTCCTGCTTGCTCATTATCATAGGAAAGAATGTAATGAGTAGCACTCACTTCCAAGAGGATGGTACGACGCTAACCTAACTGAAGGTTGTGTTTGCGACTGCCTGTGAACCATATGCTAATGTCTTGCGTTGTGTAACGAATCATTTCGCTCTTGGTTCGCTAAAGCAAATATGATTTGCCCATTTTTTCCACGTCGTGCGTAGTATGAAACTGATTCGACACAAGTAGGTCCTGCAGGTACCTAGCATATCCTACTAAGAGTATTCTGATTATTGGCCATGTCCGACAGTTAAATTAAACACCGTCTATTTTACACCAGAGGCGCTAATAGAAGGAGTTTAATTTTAAACAAGTATTCTCAGAATATGCGACTGAAGAGAGAGTATTTTCTTCCAAATGGAAAAATAGCACACGTGAATGATCAAGAAAAGAGATCTAAGTGCCTCCATCAAATGCTAACCGATTTCTATCTGCAGCCGAGTTTAGAACGTTATGTAATTCCTTAACGAAAACAATTTATCTGGAACCAACATGGATTTTGGAAGAATTAATGATGTGAAACGAAGCTAGCTCTATTTTCTCACCACGTGTCTAACTGATCGGTCACAATGGCGAGGCTACATCTGGCGTCCCGCAATGGAGAACCACTTGTTTTGGTAGTTTTTATAAACTATCTTGGAGACAGCGTTAATAGCAATTTGAAATTGTTAAATGATAATGCAGTTATCATTAGAGAAGTAAAAGATTCTGCTAGTTGCATAGAAATTCATGGAGACCTTAACAGTTACACACCGTATGGTTCAGCAACGTGCACTCGGAGCAGATAAAACCTATGTACAGTGTACGATGCGCAGCAGCTGTATATACCCAGCAGCCAATTTTGCTATGTTCTTTTTCAGTTGACTCTATACAAAACTAATGAGTACAGCACTCAGCAAACTTACACGCTATGTACAGCAATGATTTTTCCGTACTCCTATTGTACAGAGTATATCACTCATCAGTGTATGTACAGCATTAATTAATAGTGCACTGAAAAATAATTAACTTTGTACAGAATCTATTTTTTACGTATATACAGCGTCAATATCGAGATCACCAGAGCCGGAAGAGAATGGATAACAAGAAGTGGGAACGAATATGGCCATTAGAAGGAACCATTCCTACATTCGCCTGCAGTGATCTGGGGAAACCATAGAAAACGGATATCTAGATACTGGAACACTGAAAGGTAGGCACGAGCGTTACAGCCTTATTATGCTGTCAAAGACTTGTTGGAGCTGATGGTTTACGATTGTTTAGAATTTAGAAGACAAGCAACAATGAGTCCACTGCAGGAATGGTACGCAGAGTAGAGATTGTGTATGTGTTCAGCCTTTTACGGATTGAAATGACAGAAGGGTGATGGTGAAGTCGGATGCAAGCCAGTTCATGCCTATTCTGACCAAAGACAAGAGAGGGGCAACTGCCACGAGATTTTGGAGTTTCCGGGAAACAAGAAAATACATTCTTGAAAAAAGATAAAACTTCTTTTTTGCGCTGATTTTTCTACATGCAAGTTGTTGTAAGCAGGAGCGACTTCTCTGTGGGTGCTCGGGGCCTCCAGCACCCATGATAGGTAGATAGTGGGTGAGGAGCACCCATGAACATTGACATGAAAACTAATCGGTAATCGACTTCGAGCGACACCTGTGTTACTGACGTCATGCGTCGCCGGGCGAGGCAAGCCGTCTCGCACTTGCTTACGATGTGAGGGTGCACGTCTTGCCCGAGGTGAATATAAACACTGCGTAAGGTCATACCTAACACTATCTACTTTGTGGTTTGATTTGTAAAGAGCTGCACACAAGCAAATCGAGCAACTCTACCACGCGCTACCGCGCCTCGCCCGTCCGCTGCGCAGCCATCGCTTTTGCGGCCGCGGTTCGCAGGTTGCCTCTGGTGTCTCACTCAATCCTAATCGAGCTAGTAAACAAAACATGTACTTTAAGAGCACGCTGCGCTTGATGTTATCGTGTTTATTTCGGAAAATTATTAGTTTCGATAGATAAATTCGTCCTTCGAAATTGTAACCTGAAGAGCCCTCCAATAGTAGCACTTCTCAGTTTTGTACAGCTTAGCAGTAGTCCAGTAACGGGGTCGTAAAAAGAGGGTCTCACAAACATTATATTACGTAGAAGATTTTGTTTTTCTTATCTTGTATATGTTGATGAGAGTATGCAGAAACCAAGCTTTGGACCTCCAACACCCTCGGCACAAGTTTCTGTGGCCAAAACACATAAAAATTTTGGTACTTTTTCAGTTTTTCGTCTATAACTCCTTCCTGATGAGTCCTAGCAAGATAAACTCTATTTCCAGTTTGAAAGGGGACAAAATTTCCTACAACTTTCGTAACACAACCTTTTTCCTAAACTCAAAACTAAGCGACCTACCGTTCTTCGAAAATCAGGCAAATTTCACACTTTTCCTAAGAGTTGGATTTTTACCTACTTTGTCGCTCAAAATGATTTGAAACCACTGTATATATAACTGATATGTATGTATTTTTGTATGACATAGTATATATATTTATTACACTTTGACTACTGATGGTATATTTAATAATCATATAGCATTGTTGGGCGGGAAATCCCAAAGGATTGTTTGGCCGGCAGGTGACAGTGTTTTCGATACGCCGCGCAATGCGCTACTTTGTGGCTATCTAACCTGACCCAGTAATAGTAACGGATGTAGGGAACCTACAGCTTAAGGTGGAATTCAAAGCACAGAATCGTTCTGGCTTAATGCATATTACACAGCAAGCTGTGGCAGAAGTGAAGGTCGGGTCAATGGCCTATGAAAATCACTGCTGATACCGGGATTTCGATCTCCAGTCAGATACTTTAACCACTGAGCTACCACTCCGTTCTATTACCTGATGGTATTTGTACCAGTTTGAAAAACGGATTTGCAAAATTGGAAACATGTTATGGCACAAAATTTAGTTAAGCAGTCAAAATTGTCATAATAAGTAATAAATTAATCATAAATCCATTTCTTTTCCGTTTAAATGGATTGAAACAATGTTTTCTATTTGAATTTGTTCCGTACTTCAAGGGAACAAAATCGTCTCTAAATGAAGCATTTAAAACTATTCAAGTTGCAAGACACAACATAAATTTTTTTGTTATGGGCGGATGATGCTTCCTGCAGAAGCTTATGTGGCATCTTAGTGGAGACCTTGGCTGCTTCTGTGGAAAACATGACAGTTATATTTGACGGATACCGAAGTGATGCTGCGCGAAGAGGAATAAATATATTGTGAATAAATATTTTGTAGTTTGAAAACATCAGATACTTCAGCAGACGTCATTTTCACTGAACAAACAAGTACTGCAGTGACGCAGCAAATAAGAGCAGCAAAAACCGTGTAATGTTGATACTAATGCAAAATCTGAAAAAGGAGGCTTCCAAGATCAACAGGCAAAACAAGATGCAGCTGGATTTATCGTTGACGCAGCTATTTCACAAGCAGAAGAATCCGACAGTGTGATAATTCTAAGTGAGTATATTGGCTTCCCCTTTTTGCCAATGGGCCTTGGTAACACACGAATTTGAACCCACATATATCATCTTCATCCATGCATTTGTAGGATGTGATACAATATCAGCATATTTCGGCTATGGGAAAGAAAAATTCTGCTGCCTCATTCAATACCAACCATATCTGAAAGTAACATGCATGCTACCTTCTTAGAACTCCTGGCCTCCAGAGCCTAGCATCTGGAGAACACGCAGGGGAACAACTCACCTTGGAACGGTACGGAAGAGTTGCTTGTGGAACATTAGAAGGCTCAGATACGAAATTTTTAAGAAATCTGGCCCAAAAAATGCATTCAGGCTAGCACGGTTGCCAAAAAAATCAGATGCGGCAACGTTTCACTCAATATGCACATACCACCAAGTAAAGGATGGTTGGGTCGAGAAACGTACCCATTGCCACGGGGATGATGGAAAGGCTCGTCCAGTCTTATTCCAGTTACAATAATAAACGCATTCAGGAGGACGCCGTTTCGAATCCCCATCCAGTCATCCAGATTTGGGTTGTCCACAGTTTCCTCAAATCACTCCTGCCGAATGCCGGGATGATTCCTTCAAAAGGCTATGGCCGAAATCCTTCCCGTTCCTTGTATCCAGTCCCATCGTGACTCTAATAACATCAACGTCGAAGAGGCATAAAACCATAAGAAATAAAAGACGCTGCACCTGACTTTACTCCGAAGGTTGTATCATATTCCTGCAAGAAACCTTGTACTGTATGCAGCTGTCGCTAATCAGGACTGCACTGTTCAGCTGCTTGCAAAAATTGCTATGGCTTGCCTCGTGAAAACGTTCCTGAAAAGAAGAAGATGAAGTAAAGGAAGAGTTCTTCGACCTTGAGGAAGCTGTTGCTGATGCAATGGATGAATGGGACACAATTGATTGATAAGCCGGGACAATCCAAACGGAAAAGAAATTGATTTATGACCATTTTTAACTTATTACGAATTTATTATGACTTAATAACTTTGCGCCATAACATTATGCATTCATTTTCACTCTATTATCATCAGTAATAGAGCGATCTGGTAGCTCAATGGTTAAGGCGTCTTACTGGAGATCGAAATCCTGGTCTCAGCAGTGATTTTCAAAGGTAATTGACCCGACCTTCACCTCTGCAAACAGCTTGCTGTGTAATATGAAGTAAGCCAGAACGATACTTAAGCTGTAGGTTCCCTGCATCCGGTACTATTACTTGGTCAGATTAGATAGCCACAAAGGAGCGCATTGCGCGGCGTATCGAAAACAATGTCACCTGGCGACCGAACAATCCTTCGGGATCTCCCGGCAAACAATGCTAAATGATTATTGAATTCACCGGTAATCATAATATATATACTACGTCATACAAAAATACATATATATCAGTTATATATACGTTTTGAGCGGCAAAGTAGGTAAAAACCCAACTTTTAGGAAACGTGTGAAATTTGGCTGATTTTGGAAGAACTGTAGCTCGCTTAGTTATGAATTTAGAAAAAAAATTTGTATTGCGAAAGTTGTAGGAAATTTTTTCCTCTTTAAAATTGGAAATAGGGTATTTCTTGCTAGGATTCATCAGGGAGGAGTTATAGACGAAAATCTGAAAAAAGTACCAAAATTTTTAACTTTACTGGCCACAGAAAATTGTGCCGAAGGTGCTGGATGTCGAAAACTTAGTTT
>CM061921.1:129926515-130024325 GCA_031002005.1 Vandiemenella viatica | reverse complement strand
AGAGGAGTGAGGCAACTCGGGAGGAAACGAGCAAGTAAGGATTCGAAAACATCCAGCGAACTGGCAGACAGCCATTAGCTATCGCTATCAACAAACAAGGAATGTTAACAGCCAGGAAGGTAGCAAGGTAGCCAGGAGATGTTGACATAACCCCTTAAAATGCATCAGTAAAGAAAACCACGTTATTACTCTCTAAAATTCTCTGCTTTCGCCTAATTGAAATTATTTCATCTCCGCGTATAATTAAAGAGAAGATCGTAATTCAATACACTGTTCCGTGATATATGGTGACGCCTTTTAATAGATAATATGATATAGAGCTTAATAAATAAATTACCATACGAATTCGTTATACCTTGATAAATGCTTATTAATACTTATAATTTACCAATTTCTTAGTCGTATTCTTCCTCCGTTGGATTCATCTTTACCAGGGTCTCAATGAATATGATCATTTTACTGAAGATTAAAGTTTCTTAATCAAGCTTAGATAGAGTTGCTAAGACTTAGTTATAGCTGAATAGCTATAACAACACTATTATACTAATATAAATTAGTTCAATACGAAATTTTACGTGAAATTCAGATGTACTTCAAGAATATTCCACACATTTCCAATAGATCTAGCAAAACCTAAATATTCAGTTTTCCATCACTAGCATAGTCATAAACGATTCCTGACATTTTTAATATATATTAGCAACTATGATGGTCGTGAAAATCCAGATACATTTTCAATAAATCCTTGTGTTACAAACCCTGGAATCAATGAAGAAACTGATTTTTTTTTCCGACACAAGCATATCACATTTGTGATAAGATACATATAGTCTCGCATAATGGATTATATCCCACGCTTGAAAGATTGTTCGTTTAGATGTCTGTATTTGACAACTGACTATCTATGGTTGATTCCTCCCCTGAAAATGCTTGTATAATACATACAGTTAACAGTAAAAAAAAAAAACTGTCTAAAACAATGAATTTACTAAAACTATTGACCGCTATGGAACTAACTGCCCGATATCTATTTCCACAGATGTCTACTTATGTTTTATGTGCAATTTTACTTTAAAGCCTTTCACTGATTGGCGTAAATTCCAATCCTCAACTCCGTTGTTTATAATTGATAACTGTTCTCTCTCTTAAACCTAAAATGAGTACAACTTCCTGGTCATAGATGACTTGACACGGGAAACTGGAAGAAGGACGAAGTGTGGCAAGTGTAGCCTAGGAGTTTAGTATTGCTCACAACATTGTTTCACGTTCATGTAGAGCACTGCTGCCCGAAGAATAGGAGATGGTCAATTACAGCTGCAGGTGACCGCTACATTGTGCAACGGATGAGAAGTGACCCAATTGTAACCACATTTAACAGGTCTGCAAGGCACCCAATCTCCCGGTGCATGGTCTGTTTGCTGGACGACAGTCACGTTGTGTTCCGTTGACACTGCGAGTGTGTCATGTGCTATTATGAGCCGACATCTGGAGAGAAATGGGAACACGCAATGCACCAAAAAAAATTGTGAGCGTGAATTTATTGTACCCAACTTTTTCGAGTACAAATACTGGTTTAAATTCCAATTTAGGTGACAAACCAACATAAGCCGTATGGTGTCACTGCTATTTAACTTGTAGCATGTTGAAAACAGGAGTACCTCACTAGCCATAGTGAACTGCACTAGACGGGCGTCGACCGGGAACTGACTGGTGTGATGGTATTTATGCACTAGGAACCGGGGCTATGACGTCACGCACAGATTGAGGTCACCTGGTGGCAGCCATCGTTCCCCGCCATGCAAAGAACCTAAAACTGACGTTAAGCGGTCGAGTAGAATATCTCTGCGGCTTGTCCAAAGAACATTTAGGTCTAAACTTATCGTCAGACATCTACTGAAGGTAATGCTAATCTCTACTTTGTGCATTCAAATCCTGAATGTCACGAGGGAAGAAAGAATTTATTTAAGCATCAGTATGGCACCTTAACTCTTTAACCCCCACAATACCCGGCGGCCGGCAGCATATCGGACTTAAAAAACGCGTAATTCATCAGTTAAACCAGCGCAAAAATATCGGAAATCTTCCATATCTCTCTCTCTCTCTCTCTCTCTCTGTGTGTGTGTGTGTGTGAGGGGGGGGGGGATCCACGCCACCACGACACGATTTGTCTTTCTGAAGCTCAAAGATATCATGTGAACATAACGGCACAAATGACTAAGCAGTGTACAGATCGTTGGCTCGCTGGAAAGTAACCACAAGTTTTTTTTACGCTAGGGGTGGCCAACCTAAATGATCTTACGGGCCACGTTGGAAATGCATCATAACTCCGCGGGCCGCAAATGAAATTATATGTCCCCACTAGAGACATTTTTTGGAGTGCAAAAAATTGAAACATGAGTTATTATTGTGTTTACTATTATTCTTACATGTAAACATAGATAATACAATAATAATGATACTAAACGCACATTGTAAAGAAATATATAACACTAAAAATGAAATATTTTGTAAAAGTGTGATGAATCTTGCGGGCCGGAAAAATGTTCAAGGTGGGTCGCATGCGGCCCGCGGGTTGACCACCCCTGTTTTACGCCATGGCCTGTTAAAGGAACCATCCCTGTATTCGCCTCACGGCGTAAACTTTGGGAACCCCTGGTGTAATCCATACTATTGCGTGCGTTTACTTATTCCGGCAATATGCACGACGAGGCTCTCGTAAGAGCTGGGATAAACGCGAATCCAGACTACCTATTGTATCGACGAGGGTCCTCGTGATTGTTTCGGCTGCCCGGGGTGAAATTGAATTGAATCGTTCTACTTCAGTAGCCTTTTAACTTCATTGCTGGTTTCAAGCGGCTGTGATGCCAATACAGCTTCTTGGGTGCTCAATGTAACAAATTCTGTCATTCAAAATTTTGATACACCTTTTTTATATACATGAAGAGCGAAAGACACGAAAACAATTTCTTTGCGTAGCTTACTGTCTAAATTTCGAGAAAGATACTCATTTATAGGAACATTGGGCAAGTAAAATCAGAAGTTGTACGTGGGCTGCTCACCTCTGAAGGAAATGCATATATTAGCTGTATTAACTCTAATAATCCATGCGACACGGCCACAGAATCATAAAATCAGACACTCTGATCTGAATATATCAGTCCGGAAATGAAATAGAATGGGTGGTTGGGTCAGCAACGTGTTTTGGTACTTCCTTCCAGCCGTTAAAGAAACTGTTCTATCTGCAATAAAATTTAAAAAGAAACTTCGTCTTCTGTCTGCCAGCTGAGGCAAGCGGCCATAAATATCTTTTGGCTTCAATTGATGACAGACCACACTGGTTTCAAAGTAGAGTGATCGGGGGCGTGCGGTAAGCACCAACATGGCGTGAGTGGCATCCTATAATGACGTCTATGAAGTCTGAAGAACGAAATCAACCTTTTCCCAATATAAATTGGTGATATTATTATACTGTGCAACATGTTTATGTTTTATTTTTCATTCACACCTTCAGTTTATGGTATCAAGATCATTTCTAAAATAACTGATTCATCATTTACCACTCGCTGAACTTTGAAAACGATACTACTTAAGTATTTGCTATTAGTGTTAAAGATTATAAATTGGGCATCGTGATCAGAAAGGACATTATATTTGAATTTTCAGGTATACAGAAAAACATTAACCATCACTGCCACTTTATCCCCACCTCTTAACTCTACTTTTAATCCTGATTAGTACCATACTTAATCCATGATATAGAGGGGGGAAAAGCCATAAATTCTGCGATTTTTGTGTATCGCTTTAATACTGTCTGGTAGAGCTATCTCGCAGACAAAATTGCTACCGTCGATGATTTTTATATACGCTGTGATGATGAGTTTGCGATTCTGTATCGTAGTTTATATTAATACATATGCCAGGTGAAATCACTTCAAAGACGCCCTGGGCCTGTGGGTAGTCCACGTGTCGATATAACGACATCCATCTCAAAGTCTTTTTTTTTTTTAACAGTTTAACGTCCCTTTTTAACAACGTGGTCTTTAGAGACGGGAAAGGATGGGGGCAAGGAATGGGAAGGAATTCGGCCATGGCCTTTTGAAGGAAGCATCCCGGCATTCACCTGGAGTGATTTGGGGAAACCATGGAAAACCCAAATCTGGATGCCCGGACGGGGATTCGAACCGCCGTCCTCCCGAATGAGAGGCCAGAACGCTATCCGTTACACCACCACGCTCGGTATCTCAAAGTCGCGGGCACAGCTATCCTGATTCCTGAAATCCTCTCAGAAATCCATGTTACCGTTTTGAAAAGTAGTTTCTTTGCTCCCATACATTTCTGATATTATTTTAAGAGATAACGCAAATGCAACTGTTTTACTGTTGTACGCGCTTCACCTCTCATCGAGGTATTATCACCGACGAATCTGCGTTAAAGTATACACGTAGTTTTATGTAACGTCGTAACTTATATTTTTCGTAATTCTAACATGGAATATTTTCTGGCTGTGTGTTATTTATTTCTTAAATTGATTAAGGTTTGTAGCTGCACATCTCCACAATAGTAACAGTTTTGCAAGCCGTGCGCTTAATTGTCTGCTGTGGCCATCTTGTTTGTTTACGTCTCGTCTCCCGCGAGTGAGTGATGTTTCTCTTACTCCGTTTTAGATTTATGTGTGATGTGAGAGTGTGCGAATTCGTCCGATTTTTGTGTTCATATTATTTTCATGTCTGTCAAGTGTTTTTTAGCATTAATAACGTTTGATTTTCAAGTTTTACCTTGCCATTCAGTAGTTGTTTACCACTATTTTTTGCGTTCTGAATATCGTAGTGTTCCTGTTGTGTGAGATCGTTGTCTGTTGATTGTGAGAATTTGCATATCTGTGGTTATGTTCGTTAGCGAATGATCATTTTCTATGGGGTGTTCTGCGAATGTGGAATGGTTACTGTAGTTCGGTGTTCTCATATGTTGTTTGTAACGTGTACAACAATAAAACAAAAACAAAACAAAAAAACAGTTACATTAGCGATAGCTCCTCTACAGCTAATTAAATAAGCAACTGGGGAAAAAATGGCATGTAACAAACATCATTTTTTATATGTTTGCACATCTAGCTCTTCATCATCTGAAGTAAATTTAGTAGCCCTATAATTTTCAACTCTGTCTCCCAGCCCTTACACTTGGCACTTTTCCAATCCTCAATACATGTAGTGTTTCAAGGTATTATACAATGGCGTATCCTTACACTATCCATACCGGCCCCTCATGCTCTGTTTCTCATTTGTCCCCTCCCAACACTTAATTGTAATTGCCTCATTAAACAAATTATTTAGTACATTCGGTCTTTTTCATATCGTCGGTAAATTCCCACGCATATTCACAATTGTCTGACTACCTTCCCCTCCCCTCATATCGTCCAAAGGTCCCTTTCTTTAGCTTCTCTACTGGATCTTCTAGTTTCACATGTTTCACTGGAGTTTTGTTTAGTTTAAAATGTAATAGATATTTCGGCGTTAATGATTGGTTTACTTGTAAAGCATGAGACCAGCCGATGTGCATACACTATGTCCATGCTTATCCAATTGTGGAATGTACCACAGTTTAAAATAAGATTTCGTTGGAATAAATCGAGTGTTGAAGGGTGGTCACAGCCAGCAGCAAAGCCAAGGCGGGCTTCCACTGTGCAGGAGGCAGGTAGCATGCTTCCCTTTATTATTACCTCTTTGTAGTTTTGCTACCTCCTCTCGTTTTGTTTATGCTCCCCTTCCACATATCGAACCTTCCCCCAAATATATACTCGGTTATAAAACATAACAACTCTCAGTATCCACGAGAACTGCTTCATGATTATTAATATCAGGTTCCCCTTGTGTTCTGGCCTCCTTCCCTCATTAAGTTATTTACAAAAATCTGTTCCATCCAGTTAGAAATCTAATTTATTTTTTTAAATTTATTTAAATGCGATGCAGCGTGTTGGCAATTTTCCTACACACACATTTGCCCCCCACATCCCCTCTTGCCATCTACGAATGTTAATTTTAAATTCTTTTAGTGTCCTTCCCAGTCCACCACTGTTAAATTTAAGTCCCCACAAATTATGACCATAGTGTGCTCACCACTGACCTCTGACTTAGAAATTCATTTCTTCCCAACAGACTCATTTTCATCATTCGTTCTTTCATTGCGATAAACAGTGACGACACTAATTTGTTTTATGTACCCCAAAAATCTCCCTGTAAGGCATGAGCGTCAGCAAACTCTAGCAATTTATGATAATCGTAATACTTATTAACAAATTGCTCCTCTATCTCTTCTGTACACTCTACAAGCTGTCCACAGAATCAAACCTACCTAGTAAACTATATACAGGGGCGGCACTAGGATTCTCGAGCCACGGGTAAGCGTTCTTAGCAGTGACATAACCGGTTTGGCCCCGTGGGTGACCTTTTTATAAATTGTATATAGCTCTACCACTGCCCGGAAGAAATTGCCCCCACCCCCAATAACGCCGACCCTGACTAAATGAGGTAGATACCATATGGCTTTTTTCAACATTAAGTTTGTTGCAAATAGTGACGACACGGCCAATGTACACACCTTGAAAATAAATTTGGCCGCCGCTGAAAAATTCTATCACTCTTATCTTGCACAATCTGTCATCAATGTCATCCTAAGAAACAGTAACGCAAGAATGGCTTGCTAGTATTGCATTACTGTTTCCTGGGATGACATTGATGTCAGACTGTGCAAAATAAGAGTGATAGAATTTTCAGCGCCGGCCAAATTTATTGCCAAAGTGTGCACCAAGTGTCTTAAATCATCAGCAACTCTATCCAAAGCCTCCATAACTAAGTTTTTACAGGCAGGTACCAACCAGGTGTGTCGCAGCCCTGCATATACCGAAATCAACCATTCGTAAGGTCCTTCACAAGCAGCTACATCTTCACGCCTATATGAAAGCTTTCAAGGCAATTGACCTTCCTGCTTGTGCTGAATTTGCCGCACATGTTAGTGTAGCTCCAACAACGTATGTGTGCTCTTATCGGCCATTTCATGTGGGAGTGGAGAACAACATGTTGCATAAAACCGCATACGTTACCATATAAGCAGGAATTTGTGGAGACACTGTTTAAACGTTGGCTGTCCAAACTCCCGTAACCAAGAACAACCTTGCTTCTCAAAACTCTGTTACATTTTTCGTTATACTACTGAATACTAATGCTACGTAGTATAAAAGATAAATATGAAATTAAACAGTGTAAATATTTACTATTTAATATTGGAAAGTTACAAACAGGATGGCTATAACGCTACGTTTGTGGGTGAAACATTCCACCAACTTCCTAGAAATGGAACAAACACAATACCAGTAAGGGGGCGTCCATTAATAACGCGAGGTGAAATGTGGGGGTCCGGCGAAATTTCACGAAAGCTCACCAAGGGGGTCGGTGGGGGAGGGGGGTCTACGGAAACCTCACATAAGGTGTTGAAATTCTTCTAGCATGGTAGAGCTTAAAAAAAAAAGGTCTACAAATGACGTGAAAGTCGACTTTAGGGGGGGGGTTGTAAAAAACTGATCTGGGGGGGGGGGGTTAGCCGCCCTTGGAAGCATGAGATCTAACAAAAAGTTGCGAGGTCGATCAGTAAGGGGGGGGGGGGGTCTCCGTCAAAATCTCCGTCCTTTTAGGGAGGGAGGGGGTCCCACCAGATCTCCCGACGAAGTTTCACCAGGGGAGAGGGGGGGGGGCGGGTCCGGAATTCACCTTTCGTCATTAATGAACGCCCCCTAGGGAAGTAGGTGTCTCTTCCAAATTTTCATTTTCTACTATAAAATGTAACTCGCAGTGTGGGAAAATCCTTAACGAACAGCTTAACATTATATGCTTCAGTTCAGTATGTACACACTTTGACAATAAATTTTACCGGCACTGCAAAATTCTATCACTCTTACTTTGCACAATTTTACATCAACGTCATCCTAAGAAACAGTAACGCAATATTGCCTTACCAGTATTAAATTACTGTTTCGTGGGATGACATTGATGTCAGATTTTGCAAAATAAGAGTGATAGAATTTTTCAGCGGCGGCCAAATTTATTGTCAAAGTGTGTACATATCTTCTGTAGCAGCCTATCCTGAAAACTTGACTTAATCGTAATAGTGGAACATACACAACTACTCTGTAGTGTAAGAGGAAACATCTATATTCTGTATCGTTCCACAAAAATGTTCTGTATGAGATACCAAAAGCTGGACTGAAATGTTATACCTCATAACGCATTTATACTGCAAAACTAATTTTGTTGGTATTTCGGAACTAAAATACAAATTAGAAAATGTTTGGGACACGAGAAGGAAGAGATACAATGTGCTAGTTTCACTGGGAATTTTTACCGCGATTCGTGTGCAGTGTATCGGAACAAACAGCGACACAGCGGCCGTGTCGAGTCCTGACTGTCTTTGCGAGTAACTAAAGTTATTTCAAATGAAACGATTTACTTTGGATAAGGTTAGTACTTGTTTACTGACGGATGGCGACTTACTCTAGATTCAACCTACAAAGTGAATTTATCCAGATACTTGATACCAAGACTACGATGGGATTTAGAGAACCATGACCATGAAATAAAATCGCAGCAAAATATATTTTATTTTCTTATTTGGTTATACTAAATTATGGCCGTCGAGTAATTATTATTAACTACATTACGAAAAATATTGGTGTTAGGTTGTAGTCTGAGCTAGTACACAAGTGTTAGGGTGAATACGTCTTCCTAACAATTAAAAACTATTGCTTATAATGTAATGTTTCGTTTAGGCGCACAAGAGAAGCTACCATCAGTTACTTTATTGCTAAAAATTTAGTTAGGTACACGAAAGAAATTATTAATAAGTAGTTAACTGCTACAATCCGTGTTACGATGGTGGGTATTTACCCCTCCATGGGAAGAAGAAACCGTATTGTCGTAAGTGTGGATGAATATGATAGCGTGTGTGTTCAGAGATGAAAGAGGGGAGAAAGTACAACGCGGTGCCAGGGGGCCGCAGGCATAACGTCCCCATCAACGGTGTCGTATGTTCTCAGTCCATAATCACTTTAGAGACGTTTGGGACTACCCCGTGTCAGAGCCGGTGACCTGGTTTACAGTTGGCTGATCGTTCTGTTTACATCTATCCGTCACCCGCTATAGCAGAGCCAACACTATCTGCGTTCCGCTGGTTCTGCTCCCACTATCCTACTTTGCACTTTGACATATTATCCTGGCTTAAGTAATTAGCACACAAGCTGTCAATGGAGTCACTGGTGTAGGATTTGTAATGAATAGGAGTGCAGGTAAACGGGTGAGTTATTATGAACAGTTTAGTGACAGGATTATTTTGATGAGGTTAGAAACTAAGCCCGCCCCAACCACATTAGTACAAGTGTATATGCCAACGTCACAGGAAGATGACGAAGAAATAGAGAAAATAAACACCAAAATTAAAGAGTTAATCCAATATGTTAAGGGAGAGGAAAATCTAATTGGTGATTGGAATGCGATAGTGGGAGTAGGAAAAGAGGGGAATAGTGTGGGAAGTTTTGGTCTAGGAGAAAGAAATGAGCGAGGAAGCAGATTGTTAGAATTTTGTGAAAGATATAAGCCAGTTGTGACAAACACACTGTTTAAGAACCATGCAAGAAGGATATACACCTGGAAACGTCCTGGGGATACAGGCAGATATCAGCTAGATTATATCATGGTCAAACTGCGATTCAGGAATCAAGTTCTAGACTGTAAAGCTTACCCAGCAGCAGACATAGTTTCTGTCCATAATTTGATAATAAAGGAATGCAGGCTAAAATTTAAGCGAATAAGGAAGCAGTATAAGCAGACCAGACTGGAAGTGAATAAACTGAAACAATCTAGTATGAGAGAAAAATTAGCAGAAATGGTAGACTTAGGTCTAAGAAGTAACTCTGAAAGGAGCTCAACCGAGGATGAACAGAATGCATTAAAGACCGAAATAATGAAAGATGGTAAAGAAACATTAGGCTTTAGCCAACAAGCTGCCCGAAAACCTTGGATCACAGAAGAAATTTTGTATCTGATGGATCTGAGGGGAAGGTACAAAAATGTTCAGGATGAAGCTGGAAGAGAGCAATACAGGTAATTTAGAAATCAAATAAATAGGAAATGCAAACAAGCAAGATAAAAATGGCTAGAAGAAAAGTTTGAAGAAGTAGAAAAGGAAATGGTCGAAAGTAAAGTAGTTGTTGCATGTAGAAAGATAAAACAGAATTTTGGAGAAATGAAGAAAAGAGGTGTGAACATTAAAGCCGCCGATGGGAAACCTCTTTTACGCTCAGACGATAGAGCTAACCGATGGAAAGAATACATTGAGAAACTGTATGATGGAGACGACATGAACAATATCATAATAGAAAAGGTCAACATTGATGACCTGAGATCCTGTTCTGAGGACAGAATGTAATAAAGCTCTGAATGACTTCAAAGCAAACAAGGCAGTTGGAATTGATGAGATCCCTGGAGAACTTCTTAAATCCCTAGGAGAAAAAGGAATCAAAAGATTATTCAAACTGATATCAATATATATGAAACAGGAGAAATTCCAACTGATTTTAATAAAAATGTCATCTTCACACTTCCAAAGAAAGCACAAGCCGACAAATGTGAGAATTATCGCACCATTAGTCTAACATCACATTCTTCAAAATTACTGACCAGAATAATATACAGAAGAATGGAAAGGGTAGTAGAATTCTTGAAGGGCGGATCAAGAAAAACAAAGATACTTTTATGGCGTTTGTTGAATTAAAAAAAAGCTTTTGATAATGTTAGGTGGGGCTAGATATTCAAAATTTTAAAGAAGGTGGACCTAAAGTATCGAGATAGAAGAATACTTTATAAACTATATAAGAATCAAGTGGCTGTAATAAAAGTAGAGAATCATGAGAGACAAGCACCAGTTAAAATGAGTGTGAAACAAGGTTGTAGTCTATCCCCATTAATATTAAACTTGTATGTAGAGGAAGCAATAAAGAAAGTAAAAGAAAGATTTGAAGTGTTCAGGCAGAAAAGAAAACAGTAATTTTTTTCTAATTCCTAGATCAATATTTGAAACTAAAAGATTTCTCTTTTTCATGAAGGCTCTTTTTGCTAGTGCTATTCTGCTTTTAACATCATTCCTGCTTCGGCCATCGGTTGTAATTTTGCTTCCCAAATAACAGAATTCACTTACTTCTCCAATTGCATTGGGTCCTATTTTTAAATTTAATCTGCTAGTATTTATAACATTTCTGCTACATTTCATCACTTCAGTCTTGGTTTGATTTATTTGATTGATATTCAGGCCAAATTCTTCCTTCAGTATTTTGTTCATGCCATTCAGTAATTTCTCAATATCCTCAGCCCATTCTGCTAACAAGACAATGTCGTCAGCACAGCACAGCGAAATATGGACTGTAGGAATACCGGAAAGAAGGAAAATTGAAGCATTTGAAATGTGGTGCTTCAGAAGAATGCTGAAAATGAAGAGGACGGACAAAGTAAGAAATGAACGAGTTTTGGAAATGATGGGTGAGGAAAGAAGTTTGTGGAAGAAGCTTACAGAAAGAAGAGAAAGGCTGGTAGGTTATATTTCGGGACATGCTGGATTGGTTAATTTGCTGGTGGAGGGAACGATTGAAGGTAAGAACTGTAGCGGAAGACAGAATTAGATATATGAAGCAGATAATTGAGAACGTGGGTTGTAAGGGATATGTAGACATGAAGAGGTTAGAACAAGATAGGAAAGGATGGAGGATTGCATCAAGGCAGTCGAAACAGAAGACAAACTAATCGTGCGGTGGGGGATGAGGTAGGAGGTGAAGGTCAGGTAAAGGACCTGAGAGGGATTCGAACCTGGGACCTTCCGATCTCCAGTCATACTTCTTAACCAGACCATTCCGTGTATTTTTCGTGTCGCTCTTGAATCTGGAATGCCCTTTATTTATTTTTGTTACCTACGACCTAGTTTCCCCTCTGGTTTGCTCAAATGGCAATGTATACACTTTACTGCACACCACCATACGGTTTTTGAGGTACACGTGACTTATCCGCTGTCTGAGGGATTGGGAAAGCAAAGCAGTGCCGTTAAATGAACAGTAATGTTTTGTTGAGGAAAGGTAGACAAAAAATAGCAACTGCCGGCAGAAACCCTCTTTAGCTAAGACTGGTTTTGTTACACCGATACCGACCGTTTCTGATGTCTACCGACTTCTACCAATAAACCTTTAGCAGGAATAAGAAAAAAGTTACAAGTATTTCGTTAGGGGCGTAGCTACTATGGGGCTAGGCGGTGCAGTGCACCGGGGCCCCTACTCTCATGGGGCCCCCAAGCGCAGTTCAGAGGGCCCACGTACCTTCAAGGCAAACTTTTTTTTTTGCTCTACCGTCGTCTAAGGGGGCCTCTAAGACACAGGGAGCCCCCTCACTGCTCAGGGGGCCCCTACCAGCAACACAAAGCAAAAAAAAGGTCGCCCATCTGGCCTGAGGCCCCAAAATAAATGTTTTGCACCGGGGCCCTTGTTGACCTAGCTTCGCTACTGTATTTCGTGCGTGGCAGATAGTGAGGAGTTACAGCGAGTGGGAGGGACACTCGCGCATAGCGTCCTCAGCTACAGATCTCTGCCGGACCAATCCATTAAATGTACTTTCAGACTATTTAAGACGAACTTGATGGAACAATAAATCTGTTATTTGTGAATTATCAAGATTATTTTGATTAATAAATACTGTGAACGCTTTTCATTTATCCCCTGATGTTCCTAAATGATGTGTCATGTGGGTTAAAAATCACAAATAGCTATAATCAAAGCAAAAGTCTTAGCAGCATGGCACACAGTACAGTACGATAAGTAGATTAAGGCCGGTCGTCCACTGCAAGCGTATTTGAGCGACTAACAGGTCTCGCGTAGTCGCGCGTATTGATGCGACTGATCCCAACACACGGTACGTTACTGAACAGCGTCCACTGCAAGCGATCTTGAGAGACCGATTGTAGCCGACGGCAGGCGACGAGCAACTGGTCCTACTGGAGTTGGATTAATCGCTTGTAGCAGCTGTTACGTATTCTATGCTCCACGTTACTTTTCGTATATATCTCCGTTTTTGTTCGTTTTACTCATCAATATGGGTAGTGAGAAATTAATCAGTGCCGTAAATGAGAAAATACCGTTGTGATATATGAGAGACACGTGATATTTAGCGAAAACTGTGGGGAAAAATTTGCGGAATAAATGGATAGTAAAGATGATAGGTAATGTTAACAAGTTGACTATCATAGGTAAGTTACTTTAAAATTTATAACCTGTATACTTTAATGATACTTTTTGAGATTGTGATATTTACGATTACTCTACAGTTATTTAAATTATATATATAAAGTATATAGTATAAAGTATAAAGTATATAGTATAAAGTATATATATAAAGTATATAAAGTATACTCAACAGCTGCATTATTACATCAAGCACACCTGACAGAAAATATCTATAAAATTTGTATTTCTTGAATGAATATTTGTATTCTTTAGAAAGTATTTCCGACAAGATTACAGAGTTCACAACTTGATGTAATCATTCCGTTCGCATCTATCACAATCCAGTCTTAATTTATTTTAAGAAGTTCAGTCGCATATTGCCTGATGCTGTATCATTATGTAACTGCACTCGCATATTTATGGTTTAACTAACGTTTCTTCCATGCTATCACAGAGTAGAAGACTGCAAACATATTAGGTACACAGATAAGTAGCTAAAGATTCATTATGATAAGATGGGACAAAACAGTTTGTTGATAGCTTGAAGTGTAAATAACTTGCCATAACGTTTGATAATAAACTCAGCTGGGCAGAACACACTGACAGGTAGTAGGAAAGGTTTATAAAATCCTTCATTTGCTGAAGAGGGTGAGGAAAGAATGTACCAAAGAAGACAGGTAATTGGATTACAAAACATTAGCAGACCGTTGCTTGAATATGGTGGTGTAGTTTGGGAGCAAGATTTTGGTATCAAATACAGGAGTTGGAGAGAGTGTAAAGGAGAGCAGCAAAATTTGTTTGTGTAAATTACGGCAAGACCCAGTCCGTAATTGATGTGATGAAGGAGCTGGGTTGGGAGTCATTGGAGGAAAGGAGGAGGGTGAAGAGTGTGCTAGGAATGTACAGGGTATATGTTGGTGATGGGGCTTGGAGGGATATCGGTCAAAGAATTAGGGAGAGTGCATGGAAGGGAAAATGTGAAAATGAGTACAAGCTGGCACTCCGCACTCGATTTCACGCATAAGGGAGTAGGGTTTTTTTTTTTTTGTGGATGCGAGCGTCAGGGGCTGGAATAAATTATCTAGTGAAGTGATGAATAATTTATCAAAAACACTGAAGGAATTTAAAATTAAAATTCGTAAATGATAGAAGTAGATGGGGGAGGAATTTAAACACTCAAAGGATATAAAATGATAAAAAATACTAAGAAAGTGGTAATTAGATGACTAGGGAAATTTCCACCGGAGCATACGGTCAATCGCAATTAATTATTAATTCGATTCAATATATTAATCACTCAAATACCAGGTATATTACTGAACCGAGGGAACTAAAAAGAAACAAATCTCCAAAGGGGCTTCTGGACGAGATATCTGGAAAGACACGGAAGATAGTTTGGACATGGCGTCAATTCACCTTCTTTGAAACTTTGAGCACCAGTGCAATAAATGTGCAACGCTCCAACCCATCCGTTCAACCAACAACAATTGGATTCCACCCTACCCTGACTAAGCGCAAACAAATTGATCATAGCATTTCTGACAAACATTTTCTTGAAATCGAGAGGGCAAAATTACAATTATTAGCTGGGCCGCTTAGGGAGATAGTAATATTGAGTTTTTTCAGTGTTTTACTACTTCTAAAGAACTTTCCTCTTCATATGTAAGTGGCAGTTTGTAATAAACTGAACAAGTTTTCACCGATAATGACATCTCCAAACCCATCTTTTCCATATTCATCGCCCAGGTCCGCTCAATGGAACACTCCAGTTCCATCTCTGACGCCCAGAACAATAGATTACTAACCACCTGAACCCGACGACGCTGTTCACTCCTATCCCAGTAAAAAATATTTGTAAAACTTTCAAACGTGCCAAAAAAACACGGTGTTTGTCGAGTATTTGGTATGGAATGTAAACAGTTTTGTTTATATTATAGTTTAGTTAAAAAAGTTTAAGAAATTATTATTATTATTATTTGCAAATAGACCTATAAAACTAAATTATTATCATTACTTGTTTTTGGATTTTCGCCTCGTCTACGTCGAGGTCATTAAAGGCGGGAAGGGACTGGGGGTAAGGAACGGGAAGGACTCCGGATGTCCTTTTGAATGAACCATCTCGGTATTCGCCTGGAGTGAACCGGATGGCTGGACGAGGATTTGTAGGTGGAATTCTCCTAATAAATTCCGTTTTTCTAACATTGAATTAATCCAACACGAACGATGTCTACGATGCGTCGTCAGGCAGGAACTTTCCAATAAATAAGTGGTCTCTGCATCCATTTCACATAATTTTGAAACTCTTAAAATATTCGCACGAAATCACTAGCACAACTGTTGCCCGCGAGAGACGCGGTCGAGAACTGCTGCAACAATCACAGTCGCATGACTTAGTCGGCTACAGTGGACGGCCTCAGTCGGTCTTTGTCACCCCATTCAAAGTCGTTTATAGTTGCTTGAGTTGTTAATCGCTCAATTACGCTTGCAGTGGACGACCAGCCTAAAATCAAACACCCCAAAAGTAGTCACTACGACACCAACTAATCTAATCAACTTTCAAAAAATCACAATTCTTGAGAGCGCATACGATAGGAAGCGATCAGAGACTGGGATACAGTTCATCGAAAGCTCTCTTAATGGGATAAATAAAAACAAATGTATACAATAAAAATGTTGATCGAAGAGAACACCCAAAAACATTTAGTTGTAGACTACAAACTCATAATTCGAAACCTAGACAGATCGAAGAGCTTTTTTTCTGGTGGCTTTACGCATCGTCGATGTCGAAGTCATTAGAGGCTTGAAACGATTGTGGGCAGGGAACAAAGCAATTCAACCATGGAATTTTTTAGGAACCATCCCACCCGTAATGTGGAAGAAATTTTTGGATCTTGATTTTATTTTTTGCTTTCAGGAATTAAACATCTCTACACTTCACCAATGCTCTTATAACTAGGTACTGCATTCAGACGAATCAGCCCTTCCCACTCCGCACGTTATGGTAACTACTAGGAAAATTTTAATCAACGCGCTTTTATGATACTATAAACAATAGCTTACAGATAAATGTTCCCATATCAGCATATGCTAATCCAGTGGGGAAAACGGAGAAGAAAGAACCTTATAACGAACTAAAACCATGAGTAATATGTCAATTTCCACAGACCAGTCTTCATTAAGTTGTCAATAATACTATTAATTATTAAACTGCTAAGAGTGTTTTAAGTTTTGTATAACTCCCTCCACCACATTTATAGTGCACATGCAAATTTGAAACAATTTTATTTTCAGTTTAACGCCAAGTAAAATTCTTCTGCACAACTTTCCGAGGTATGTAACTTAATATGAAATGAATACCATTGTTATAGTTTTACATTTTATTAAACTAAGCCGCAAAATATGAGCGAAATAAAAACGCACTCCATGCAGGTCCGGCCGCAATACACATTTGAAGAATCTGAAGGATATTAATGTGCCAATCAATGCTCAGTTTCCTTTCGCACGATGCACCTGTACGAATTTAAAAAAATAAAAACTATGGTAATTTTTTTTTATCTGCTTAACGTCTCTCTAACAGCGAGGTCTTTAGAGACGGGAAAGGATGGGGGGCAAGGAATGGGAAGGAATTCGGCCATCGCCTTTTGATGGAAGCATCCCGGCATTTGCCTGTAGTGATTTGGGAAACCATGGAAAACCCAAATCTGGATGCCCGGACAGGGATTCGAACCGCCGTCCTCCCGAAAGCGAGACCAGAAACTATAGTAAAACTAAAACACCATTACTTAACATGTTTACTGTAACTCGTGGGAAGAAGTTTACCAAGCATACGAAATACATTTCAGCAATCTTAATTATTGGTAAACGTACTTTGAGAGCAGATAATGTCATTTTGCTGTTATCTAGATCAAAATATAGAATCTGAAACAGAAAACACATATTTGAACCCACTGTCACTTGAATAATATCAGTAGGAACAATTGTGTTTTGAACTGCTTAAACACCTCAATTTTACCAAGACAATTCACTAAGAAAAATGTAAACCGATAATTGAACAGCGTGATAAATAAAATACACATGAAACTTTTCTTAATCATCTCTTCGAATTATTTTATAGTTGTAAAAGTAGCAAACGAGGAAGTGATTTATTTACATATCACATAATATTACTATAGTGAACCTACCTTATCAACAGCATAGCACCAGACACAACTCCCGTGTCGTATCCGAAAAGAAATCCTCCAATAGCACTAAGGAATGTTAAAACGTAAATGTATTTCGACGAATGACCCGATTTCACCTCCAGGGATTCACCACGATTAGCAGCATTCTGAGCCGATTCATAATTCGTCATGCTGCTGCCACTTGTGTTAACCACTGCACACGCCGCTTTGTAATCAAATGAAGACACTTCATGCAATTCGATATTTCAGTCGACGACCGTCAGCACAACTATCGATCGTTGAAGCGCGGAACGAGCTACCAAAGATCCTGCCATCTGGCGACTAAAATCGAAACTCCTGTGATCGTAAGTGACTTTACATCGTAACTAGTTATTTTTGTTCGATTTTGACAAAGTAGATTAAGGTACGGTTTCTTAGGTCCAGTAGACTTATTATTAAATACTTATGAGAGTGTGCAAAAAATTACCATTAAAGCTAGTGTTTAATAGGTACTCGTAAGCAAAGTTGTGAGAAATATTTTGTCTCGTTATAAAACGCATCCTACAAACTATTTAATCAGTGATTATTTTCGTCATTTCTGAAGGATTAAATTGAATTTTGTGAGGAAATTCGATGTACACTTTATATAAGTTTGATAAGTAGTGCAAAGAGTACAGTTTCTAACCCTACTTACGAAAACTGCTTCCCTCATAAACTTCTAGGTAAATGCGTAATTAGCTAACTTGTTTCATCAGGGCTTCACGGTTCGTCTTAAGAATCGGTAATTAATTCAGCGAAGTGAAAGATAATCATTTATTTATTTGTCTCTATTCAGGCCTTTCCTGACTGAATTCAACAGCGTGAACATAATAACGGGAATGAATATTTAACCAAATTTATTATTTGATGTTAAAAGGTTGTTTTGCACCTGTTCACGTTTTTATTGTTAGAATGATAAAAATTGGTGGTTGTAGTATTGGATTGTTGTAAGCAGCGAAGTTGTATCCGCACATGTTTAAGTCCACTTTACAAAAATGTAAGGAGAATATGATACTGCCAGCCTGCTAAATGCTTGCTACTAGCAAGCAATTGGCTCAGCTATAATATTGAGAGTCTCGGCCGAGAATGGTGGCGTAACGGTTAGCGTTCTGGCCTCGCATTCGGGAGCGCGGCGATTCGAATCCCCGTCCGGGCATCCAGATTTGGGTTTTCCATGGTTTCCCAAATCACTCCAGGCAAATGCCGGGATGCTTCCTTCAAAAGGCCATGGCCGAATTCCTTCCCATTCCTTGCCCCCCATCAGGGGCGTAGCTACTATGGGGCTAGGCGGTGCAGTGCACCGGGGCCCTCACGCTAGGGGGCCCCCAAGGCCCCCAAGCAAACCTCAAGCGCAGTTTATAGGGCCCACGACCCTTCACGGCAAACTGGCGACCTTTTTTTTTTTTTTTTTTTTTTTTTTTTAGCTCTACCGTCCTCTAAGGGGCCCCTGAGAACACAGGAGCCCCTCACTAAGGGCCCTCGCTGTGCTCAGGGGGGCCCCAACCACTGCTCAGGGGCCCCTAAAGAACAATTTAAGGGGACCCCATCCTCAGTTTAGGGGGCCCCTACCAGCATACAAAGCAAAAAAAAAAGGTCGCCCGTCTGGCCTGAGGGCCCAAAATAAATTTTTTGCACCGGGGCCCTTGTTTACCTAGCTACGCCACTGCCCCCCATCCTTTCCCGTCTCTAAAGACCTTGCTGTTAAGAGACGCTAAGCAGTTTAAAAAAAAAATATCTGGAGTCATCTTGTAATTAAATCCTTTAACAAATAATTAATAGTCTTCATTATGTGGGTAGACTAACGTGAATTTCTCCATAAATTTTAAAATTAGTTGATGTCTTCCAGTAGGCCTTATGACCCCATCTGATAATTCCGAGCGTAATTGCGACTTTGATGTTAGTTCAAATGTCTAAGCGATCGAGTATACCAGTAGCGGATTAGCCAGGTAGCAGGAGTTAGGAAATGCTACGGCCCCCTCGCCTTGTAGGGGGGCCCCGCGACGCCTAGGATTCTCGGGCCCCCTCTTCACATTTGCTACGGGCCACCAATTGAAAATTGGATGCAAGTAGAAGTTTTAAACCTCATCACGGTGACAGGAGTTTATGAAATGTAGAGTCAGAGACAGAATTCGGAGGACCCATCCACCTTCGCTACTACCTCATGGAACAGCATAACTGGTAGGAGATATGATAGACCTTCGCCTCGCTGACACACAGAGACGAAGTACAGGGTTCTACAGTTTTAACAATTACGAATATACCGTTTTCGGTCATAATAATTACTAACGTAACTAAATCGATTAATTTACTCGTAACTTTCACCGCAGTCGCAGTTTTTATTAAACAGCAGACACTTCACTAGCAAATGCAGTTATACGACGAATGCTGAAACAACTAGCTAACATTTGCACGGAAAAGATATTTGTGGAACGGACAGGAGAGTTTGAATGTACCATGGAGGAAGGAATATATGGAGACGACGCAAGGGACCGTCACCACGTATTGGAGTGAAACCTGGTAGAGAGAAGTGGGGTGGGGAGGCCGCCATATTTCTTCGCCGTAGAAACACGGGGAATAGGCACAGAAACCTCAAGGGAATCATAAGACAACCGTGGCACCGTAATTTGATGATGGATTATTATGTAACTCAACGAGACAGATCAAAACTGAAGAATAAAATTTTTTGATATCGTGCTTAGTTCTCGAGAGATACTGTCTCAAAAGAGTGGAGTTTCTGGTTAAAATTCAAAAGAAACATGTCCCCAAAGTCAAATTTGAATATAGATTCGTATGTAACACGACGATACAGATCGAAAATAAATAATAAATTATTTTGATATTTCGCTTACTAGAGATATTGTACCTCAAATGTGAGGAGGTTAGGGTGAGATCTGGCCTGGACCAGAAAAAATTTCACCGAAACCATCATATCTACACTGTGGAAATGCAATATAGTTGTTTTATTTTCTTCCTTGTGATTGTTGTTAGGTTGAAATACGGCCTGAAACAAAAAAAAGTCATCAAAATTACAAGGAACTAGGCCTATAACTGATTTTTAACATGCTATATCTCGAAAACCAAGCGGGATATCAAAAAAAATATTGTTTATTTTCGATTTTTTTCGTTGAGTTCTATAAGAATTCATCATCAGATTGTGGCACCACGGTAATGATAGAACTGTTGGTTATGATGCAGACTGGACCAAAAGATAATTTTGCTGCACACGCAGATGGGTGTTTTATTTTTTTAATAATCCTTGTGGTTAGGTTGAAACGCGGCAGAATAAAAACGTCACCAAAATCTGAAATTTTAAAAATAGCCTAGGCCAATGTTTAAAACTTTAAAAAAATGATCACTTCATAAGACCTCATAGTTTCTGAGCTGTTAGTGGGCTATATAATTTTGCTAGCAAAATCAGTACATTCATAAGTCAGAAGCTAACAACTAGCAATAAATAAATTGTTTGTTCTCTTATGATACACACCGCATTTCAACCTGCCAATATTTCCATTAATATTGCCGCTACAAAATCAAACTATGTAGACACATCTAAACACATCAAATACATCGCGAACTACATTTCGGGCAACAACGTTTATTTAACCACGTTTAGTGGTTTTCACAGCACAAATTATCACAATTAATTTGATAGTACATTTTCAGTGTAAACTGAAACTTGAGTAAAGCCTGCAGAATGCCACATTCACTGTGTCACAATGTAAACCTGACCCGCTTAAATTAAAATTTCAACACTTGTCTAAAATAAGGCTAGCTTTTCAGGTACAAAGTAGTAACATGTGCTAATTGTCTACAGTACACCAACAAAAATTTGAGAACGATATGATCCTATTGAGAGCAATGAATAAATTTATAGCGATAGGTCCTAATGTTGCAGTTACCTATCAGATACTTCATGAACGATAATTACAATGTGACTTACTTATGAAACGCTATTCCAGGTTTTTTCCTATCTTGTTTGTTTGTGCAACCATATGCAACACAACTTGGCATTATAGAAAACTTTAGAATATTAGAAAATGAAATATTCTCAGCATCTGACACAGTGCAAACAGCCCAAAGTTTTGGGGCGATCCCTATGGCCGCCGCGCACGCGCAGTAGGAGAGCAGTTTTTTCATGAGGTTTCACAGATTTAGCGTTATTTCGTCTCCATATATTCCTTCCTCCATGGAATGCACTAAATCACACTTACTAGCGATGCAGCGTTATGGTTCTTTATATGACAAATAAAGTTTAAGCTCAAGTAGAAAGGACTGTTACGAAAGTGTGGAAATGATGAAGTAAACCGCAAAATGTGAATTAATTATTTCCATCCTTAGTTAAGAAAAATAAAATCCCTGATTTTTTTTTTTTTTTTTTTTTTGCCTGACACATGAAGAAGGTAAGATTATAATAATAACTAAGAGCAGTAAATTATTCCTTAGACTTCCGAGGCGGTATTTGTTCATGATTAATAGCTTTTCGGGTTATGCCGCTATGTTCATTGAAATACCTGAACTGTTATATTTGTAGTGGCGAGTATGTTCTTTAAGTCTCTCCGCTACAGTGCGACCTGTGTCACCATGTATGTATGGGAGACAGGTGAATTTTCTTGGTATCACTGACCAGATTGGGAAACTGTTAAAACGGTTGGATGTGCGAATCGTTTTTTTTTTTAACTGCTTTACGTCTTTCAACAGCGAGGTCTTTAGAGACGGGGAAAATCGTGTATAAAGTTAACTGCAAACTTGGCCAGCGACAGGAGAGGAGAGCAGGACAGCCCGCCAAGCTAGAAGGACCACACAAGGACGTCAGACGAACCAGCAACCCATGACAAACAGCTGGTTCCCACTGCAGCCGCCGACAACAGCAACGAGCCACCCACAGCTTTGGCGCTGCAACCACGCAGATTAACGAGAAAGCCAGCTGGGGAAAATCGTCCAGCTGCTAACGCAGTTGATCACGACGATGATCCCCGGCTGAAACACGAAACCTGAGGGGGTTTTGACATAAGGGCGCCTAAGGCGCCCACAGCCCCTTTTCCCCCTAAGGTGCATTAAAAAGTGCCCCAAAATTTCCCACAATCCCAACATAGCGACACGTAGTAGTAGGGCAACCAAGGTTTCGGGACTACACAAATATGAAAACATGGCCGTTGAGGCCGCGACACATACATAAAAAAAAGGCCAATCATTAACCAGGGTAAAAGACAGATTACACCCACACGATTCTTACGGGTGTTTATTAAATCCCCTGCAGCTTTGTCAGTGTTTATATCGGCGAGACAGGTCGCACTGTAGCGGAGAGACTTAAAGAATATACCCGGCACTACAAATATAACAACAGCGACAAATCCGACGTAGTTCGCCATGCTATTAACACCAGGCATAAAATCAAGTTTCAAGACACGAGGCTGCTGTGGAGAGAAAATCAGTGGTGGTCTCAACGTGTGAAAGAGGCAGCAGAAATTTTAAGGAATACCAACAACATCAACGAAGATAGTGCCCTTTTACTCTGCGATGCTTGGCGACTGTTGCTATATCAACATAAATATAAACAGTATCTCTGAAGAAGGCTGTAGGATACTGTAACAGCCCTCAAACCTAAACTTAAATAGAATTGTATTTTGTGAATCATTTGTAGTAGGCTGGAGTTTGGTTGAACATGATCGGGTATGTTTGTTTTGCAATTTCCTGTAAATCAATGTATATAGACTTTTTTATGAAAATAAATTATTAAGAGGTCATTTAATATGTTTAAGAACAGAATTGTGTAAGAGAATTGCTTAAATGTTTGTAATTCCAAGTATTAATGCACGTTATGATGTCGAAAGGACAATTTACTACAGTTCAAAATGATTTCTGTGAATAATTTTGTGTTTAAGTATGTTTAATTTCCATTTCTGACCATTTTGTATTTATTGTAAATAATTATGTATTAATTCTGATTGTTTTTAATATGTTTCAATTGTTTAAGTATTGTTAATGTTCGTGAATTATCCGTCGGAAGCTTTTGAAGAGTTCTAGAAATTTCGATAGATTTTATACAAAGCGGTCATCCGAGACAGAGAAGTAGTTTTCACCGACTCAATATACGTAGGCGAAGGACTGTATTTTCTGTGGAAAACGTGTTGTATACAATCGCTGGATTGAATGTATTCATATAAACTAGTATCGTTGACGACGTGTTTAAGAAAATAAACAAGTTTAAATTGAAACTATCGTGGTCTACTTAATTATCGTATTAATTAAACCACCAAAAATCTAATAATACCAGCCGAAAACTCAGGTAATTCAATAAACAACGCGGCATAACCCGAAAAGCTATTAATCATAAGAGCAGTAGATCCGTCTCCAACGTGACTCAGTGAAGCTCAAAGCACGGATACTTCTTTAATGTTTTGCGTCATGCATTATTTCTTGCCGAGTGATCCAGATGGGCAAAGTGTAACGCTCTAGTCTAGTATTCAGAGGGATCAGTTCCATCCATGTCAGCCATTCCAATTTTCAGTTTTCCGTGGTTTCAGGTGAATGCCAGAAAAGTTTCTTCAAAATACGATGGCCGAATTCATTCCCGATCCTGGTTCCAACTCTTCGGCCTCTAGTGGCCTTTGCGTCGACGAGGCGGAAAACTTCTTGCCGATCGGACTCCGAATGAAAACAATCGTTACAAAAATAATAGTAATAATAATAATAATTTCCTCCTATTCACACGATTTCATCACCTGAAGTTTCTCAAATAATAATAATTGTGTCTCTGTTGTTTGCTATGGGCCTTTTTCCTTTACGGATTTATGTTATGCAACAGCCGTTAGCATCAGTAGCCAACTTTTGTGTTTTTATTTAAAACGTGGTAAATAATTTTTATTTTTTTATCTCTGAGTTTCTGTTTGGTTAGTGAATCAAGCATTTGAGCTTCTGCAGCCGTTAGCAGCAGTTGGCGAATTTTGTGTTTAATTGATTTAGCGTGTGGTAGAGAGTTTTTGTTTTTTTCTCTAAATATTTCCTGTTCAATTAGTAAATCAGTCAGTTGAGATTCCGCAGCCGTTAACAGCATTCACCATTTTTGTGCTAAATTTATTTGTAGCTCCGTGTTTGGCTGTTTCAGGTGACAGGACTTGTGTAATGTGTTCCAGTCGGCGTCTGGCTCTCGAAGAGATTTTAACTACTATGGCATCTATTCAAGCACAAGTATAGAACATCCTAGACGAAGCGTTGGGGAAATTCTCGTGGGTGGTGAAATAGAACCGGCAACATTTGATAGTGTAGATAGTCGTGTACCTGTTGCAGAAAACGCCTGGCAACGTGTGAATCGTAGATCCAAAATCACTGACTGTAAAATAAATGTTGTCATTACGTAATGTATTTTCAGTTTTGTAGGAGGCTGAAGATTTAAGATCGAATGCCCAAGAAGCACAGCAGGGATGAAACGGTCACAGACCCCGAGCAACACCTGGAAAATTTTGATAATCATTGGCTGCTCCAACGTCAGGAGAAACCTCTACGAGAACTAGCTGGACAGAATGTTGCAGACCCTCAGTCTAACGTTCATTCTGTTGTCTTCCAGGAGGAAACCGAACCACGAGTCATGGAGGCCATCCAAAAGCGATTTGAGAAACAAACAGCCATCAGTTAAGAGCAGCTGCGCAAGTCTGCACTAATCACTTATGTCGTGTTGCTGCAACAGATGCAGTTAAATCCACTGACAAGTTGGGCTAGAATGCGTATGAAGCGGCGCGGGAAAATTCAGTATCGTTGCGGTTCTCCATTTGTAGTGTAGCGCCACGCATCGGTTGTGGGGAGGCCGTATGTAGGGCTGTCAACCATACTTTATAATAAAGTATCATTATTTTAGGTAGTTATATTTCAAACTTTTTCGTACGAATAAAGTAAGTGAAAATAATTTGTTTCGAGTAAATTATATAACACATGGAAGGAAACGTTCTTATGATAGTTCCACAACCTCGCGCAAGAGGATTTTTTGTCCGCTTGCATCCGCTGATCTGTGTACTTCACCACTTCAGAGTCAAGGCAACAAGGGCGAACCATCCTCACTGTTACTCTTGAGTAGACCCGTGTCCGCTCGCAGTTATTTCTGAACGGAACGGTGGGTGTCAGCCAAGTGTTTGACAAACAGAGAATTCGCTGTTTCTCGTCGTTTTGAGGTTGAAGTTTTCAACTGCATTATTTTTCTTTTACATTGTTTAAAATTGCAACTAACTCAGATTCTCTATGTAATTCCAAAGAAAGCCAAATTGAAGAAACCTAAACAATTATAAAGATTTAAATATTTGTGGGAGAAAACATATAACCGGATAAGAAGGGATCCTCAAAATAAATTCCTTGAGAAATGCATTATCTGCGTTGTGAGTTTTATCATTGCGTCAAAACCGGTTTCCAATCATTTTCAGAATATTGTGAGCATGATCTGTTGTTGAATACATTTTAATTTAATGTGGAATCGTGCCGCACTGGCCAGAAGCGTAGGGTTGCTAACCACACTTTAATATAATGTATCATACATTATTTTTGGTCGGTATCCATTATCCCAACCATAAGGTACGCGGAAATACTTTATTTCTGATAAACTATACAATTCAAAGAACGCAACGCTTTTTGTCAATGTTCTTTACAAAATGTTACAGTCGACGCCGTTTGACCGATTACCATGAAAGTAGGCGCTTATATGTATTTTTTCACGAAGAAGTTATCTGACCAAAAAATCCTAAAACCACCCCCTATCTCCAATAAATGGCTTAGTTTTTATACAAACCCACAGTTTTATCTGGTTTAGATAGAACTTAGCACACTTTTAATATAAAACAAAGAGAAAATCAGTCAGCTTTGGTTTCTCCCAATTTCCACCCCCTTGATTTTTGTCAATTTTCTTTTTAAAAAGCAGCAGTTGACACCATTTGACCGATCTTTATGAAAGTTGGCACATACATATACTTTTTATGGGGAAGATGTTTTACCAAAAAATCAAAAAACTACCCTAGCTCCCGTTTTACACCCCTTAATTTTTGTACAAACCTACATTTCAATCCGATTTTGGTGGAACTTCGCATGCGTATACTTTAAAACAAAGAAAAAACAAAAATACTGTCCACATTACTTTCAATAAAACACAAACCCTATCCCCCTTTCTACCCCTTTAATTACGGTCAATGTTCTTGATATAAAGCCACAGTTTATATCTGATTTTCAAGGAAGTATGCACATGTATACTTCAACGCAAACAGAAAAATACTGTCTACATTTGGTTTAGAAAAGCCAAACCCCTCTTCCCCCTTTCCATCCCCTTAATCTGTACAAAGCTACAGTTTCCATCCGATTCTGTAGGAAATTTGCACACGTATACTTTAAAATATACAGAACAATTGTGTTTAAATTAGGTTGCAGAAGCCCAACCCCTCTTCCTTTCTATTCCCACCCCTACTAATTTCCAATGTTCTTTATAGATAGCCACAGTTTTTATCAGATTTCAATGGAACACTGCACATGTATACTTAAAAATAAAGGGAAACTTACTATATACATTCTGTTTACAAAACCCAACCGTTCACTCCCTTACCCCATTTAATTTATGCAAATGTTCTTCTACAAAGCTACAGTTTTTATCTGGTTTCAATGGAACTTTGCACATGTGTACTTTAAAACAAAGAAAAAAATATTCCACAGTAGCTTTACAAAAACCAAACTACTCTACACACCCTAATTGTCTTTTATACATACCTACAGTTTTTACACACTTTTAAATCAATCAGAAAAGATCGTCTACATTTTGTATACAAAAGCGCAATCTCTCTTCCCCTTTACTCCCACCCCTATTAATTTCCAATGTTCTTTAAAAAAATTCACAGTTTTAAATACCATAAAAATCAATTAAGCTATATTTAAGTCATGGCAGAATATTCATAAAATAAATGTGTCCTAATGTCTCAACTTGTATCTCTCATTTCAACTTGGACCCCAAGCTATCACGTTGTGAAAACCAATTAAAAATATATATTTTCTGTGTGATGCCGGAACAAACAGATATATTTTAGAGAGAGATGCGGTATGTGGTATGTATTAATGCCCAGATGTTTCAATTATCGAGCGGCAGCTTAAACTGATGGTAAATTAGGTCAAAAGACAGCCTGGACCAAAATGTAAGCTGAGATTCCTTAACACAGCATCCAATTCACCTCGAACTGGAAGTTTTTTGGGTATATAAAGACCTTTTTTTTTACTATAATACCACAAAAAATTTAAAAATTAAATAATTGTTTAAAAACATATAAACCTCCTTCAAAAAAAGCACACTAAAAATTTTAAAATAATTTTTTACCTTGCGTAGAAGAATATAAATCCAAATGGACACTATTTTACATACAGTTATTGAAATTTATACATTAATTGATTATTTTTGGAGTCGGTGCCAGCCAAAGTAAGAAAAACAAAAAGACAAAAACGATAATGAATAACAATAACACAAAAAAATCATGTTACTACTTACCTACAATTAATATTAGAAAAATGTTTCTTGAAAACTGTAACATACAGACGATTCGCCGATTGCAGCCTACCAACTGACACTGTAGCGCCAGAGATAAGCCTGGACGACCAACGAGGCAAGCCACAGATTAAAACTCTGTCTAATTTGTTTCCCTAAACTGTCTCCGGCACTCTATCTGCCTCACTACATTCTGTAAAATATTTGGAATTTTTGTTCGTACTCTCCGTTTTGCCACTAACACCAAATGAAGTTCAGTAATTCGATCTTTGCGATGTGACAGCTGACACCGACTTCAAAAATAACTAATTAATGTAAAAATTTCATTAACAGTAATGTAAAATGTTGTACATTTAGATTTACTTTCATTGAAGCAAGGTATAAAATTATTTTAAAATTTTTAGTGTGATTTTTTTGAAGGCGGTTTTTTTGTTTTTTAAACAATATTTTTTGAATAATTTTTTTAAATCACTGTTCGAAATTCCTTCAGTCAGCAATAACAATGAAACCACGTGACAGAGGTAACTGAGATTTTATCTGCCATTTATTGAATAATGATGCTTACTAATAAAAAAATAATTTTAGGCACTGCGCGCGCCATCCTTGGATTTTGTAACGAGTTGTTGAACGACCCTCGTAGCTGCCAGCTTTGACGCATTTGACATGTCTGGCGTCCACTACACACCGAGTATGGCGACCACGGTAGCTGCAAAAATGAATTATTTTTTTAGAATCACCTAGAGGCCCGAGGATCCTTCAGTTCAACGAAGGGAATGTGCAGATAACCTAGATGGTTTGGGTAGCGATGGAGCCAATAAATCGAATATTGCAGCTCTGAATACTTCTCTCGTTTCACTACGGAATACAAATACGAGATAATGATACACGACGCCTAAGGATGATGGTCCTAAATTGCCGGAGCATTACAAGGAAAGTAGCTGATATCCACGCTGCAGTTGAGACTAATTATATCGATATAATACAACGGATCGAAAACCGGTTGACGCCAGAGGTTGAATCTAGCGAAGTTATATTTGAATGTGACATTTTAGTTTTTCCCTGCGTATGGTTGAAATAAATAACTCTCGGGTTTTCTGCCGGTTAATTGATTTATTTAATTCTTTTAACGACGTTTTGGCAACTGCCATCGTTGCCTTCATCAGGTTAACTCTTAAATACAAAGACAAGACTGTGACTGATTCGCGACGGAGCTCGTTTGTTCTCCCTGAGCCCTTGAGCTCAGAAATTCATTATAGAAATACTTGCCTTATTGGCATCACCTTCTTCTTTACAAGACTGGATGTGTTTTTTTTTCAGTTGGTATTTTCTTTTCTTTTGAGCCATAGGTTCGACTCCTTTTTTTATTTTTATTTTTTATTATTATCTTTTTTATTTATTATTATTATTATTTTCCCCACGCTTACCTCGCGTCTATACTCAATCACCCGCACATCCACACACACTCCGATATATCTAGGCATACACTCACCCGCGCCCTCTTAAGCACTAACATATTTTACTTAGGTTCTAACACTGTACACACTAATTTTTGGTTTACGTGCATTCACAGGTTTTAGTTTATATATGTAGCACATGTTATTTTGCTTACATACATTTAATCACATTCACACTCAATTGCGTACATACACACACGCACCCACACACTCTTCCAAATGGCGTACATTTTTGTTCAGTTACGAATACAGTTTTGATTTGTAACTGGAGTGCACATATCCTCGCTCAGGAAAAGACCACCATTTCTGTTAATGCTGCTGTCACTTATTCGAATCTCCAGCGCTTCTCTGATCACTGAGTCCCAGAAATACGATATCTTAGCCAGAACTTCAGTATTGTCGAAGTTGATGCTGTGAAAATTTTCTATAGCATGTTCTGCTAATGCGGACTTGTCTAATTGTAGTAACCGCAGATATCGTTGGTGCTCATTGCAGCGTTCCTCGATAGTTCTTATGGTTTGTCCGATGTATACTTTGCTGCATTCACAAGGGATCGAATAAACTCCCGGGAATCGAAGGCCAAGGTCGTAACATATCACGTACCTTCAAAGATGGACGGAAGATACTCCTTACGCCACATCGTGCTAAGATTTTTCCAGAAGTATTCCCGGCATAAGGCAACACGGCGACGGTTTTTGGAGACTCTTGTTCAGGTGTTAGTTTCGGTTTCTGAGGGAGAAAGGCCTGTTTAATATGTTCTTCAGAATAATCATTCTGTCGGAAAACTTGCCGTAGGTGCCTTAGTTCTTCATGTAGGCTATCACTTTCAGAAATGGCTCGCGCACGATGGACCACTGTTGTCAAGACTTTTCCGCTGAGATAGGTGATGAAAACTGGTAACCCCCAAATATAGATCTGTGTGCGTAGGTTTCCTGTAAACGCTATGCGCCGGTTCCTCACATTAGCCCATGGGCGCCTCCTGCCATATCCGGTATATCCCTTCCAAACTATTACCCTTTCGGATAGGTGCAATACACCCTCTGCCACACACTTTTAGTGTATTGCGGAGTAATAATAATAAAAAATAACCAATCCCGATATTGTAGATACAGTTTGTATAGATTTTTTTTTAACTTATGGCTTTACGCCCCGTCGAGGTCAATAAAAGCGGGAAGGGACTGGGCACAAGGGATGGGAAGGATTTCGGCCATGGCCTTTTTGAAGGCATTATCCCGACATTCACCGGAGTGATTTGGGGAAACCATGGAAAACCCAAATCTGGATGCCCGGACGGGGATTCGAACCGGCGTCCTCCCGAATACGATGTCAGAGCGTTAACCACCTACCCACCACGCTCGGTCGGACTGACGGAAATTTACTCTGTGAGCACTCGTGTTATTTAATTTTTCAAAACAGCTTTTCAAGTTCTTGACAGTATACATTTTCGAGTTTTTCAAAAACAACAGTTCCATTAATTCTTTTGTTTTTTCATATTCATTACCAGCTGTTACAATAACATTTTCGTCAATAGTAACAGGTGAGTTTCCAATCATAAGTGAATCATTATTCTTTCGAATGCCGTATACTGAATCATAACCCCGCTCACTTCGACTTGGGAACCAACAGTGATGTTAAGAACAGATTTCGATCCCCCTAGTATATAGTGAAGGGTATTTACTCCTTATGTCTGTGTTACAATCATTTCTACAAAATAAGCCTTATTTTTTTAGATATTTTCGTGCAAAAATATTCTAATAATCTTTGAATACATAGATTATTAACTGTAATTTAAAAAGTTTATCCTGGTATGTGCAGTAAGGTGCCTGCTTCCCATTTTGCGAAGCTGGGTTGAAATCCCCGTACTGCCAGATATTTATATTTTTTTTATATTCAGAAATCTTTGAGTATTGATTTTATTTTATTTAAAATTCATTTATGTATTTATATCACGCAAAATAATATGGCCACTTTGATCCACAAATCCAAAAAAAGAAGAATTACGTGACAAATGCAGAAAAGTAATTGCAACTTCTTCAGAATCCAAGAAATTGACGAGAGAAATCTATAAAGAATGTTTTAATGTCATACCTTATATAAAAAAATTGTTTTGATTATTGATTTGTGGCCTGGACAAACAGACTCGACGATATACTATTAGATCTTTGATAGTAAAGATGGGGCATGGTCATTAACCATCAACACTTCAATAGGAACTAGCACTAAGAGTAACGTTTTTAAACTTCAGCGTGTAATAAATGATGAATCAGTTACTTGTTTTAGAAAGTGCCTCAATACCACAAACTAAGAACAGGTTTACAGTGCTCAAGGTATGGATAAAAAATACAACATTTTTAGTAGCATTGTATTAAATTACTTTGAAAGTTGCTTCCCCTTGAAAAAGTGTCGTGCTTCTCGAAAAGAACAAAAACCTTGGATAACTATTGGCATTAGAACATCATGCATTTATAAAAGGAAGTTATATATTGCCTCTAGGAACAGTGAGAATGCTAATGTTAAAACACATTACAAACAGTACTGTAAAATACTGAAAAGGGTTATTAAAGAATCTAAAAGTATGTACTACAAACATAAAATTCATGATTCTAAAAATAAAATTAAGACAATATGTGACATTGTCAAAAAGGAAATAGGAAAAAGTAATCAAACAGGTGATGATATTTATATCAAAGAAAATTCAGTAGAATCTAATTTTTCAATTGCTGATATATTTAATAAACATTTTTTATCTGTTGCTGATAAACTGACTGCTAATAGGTAAGGGACACACAGTATGGATTTTGTTAAAACAGGTTTCCAAGAAAAATTTAACTCTATGTCTGTAAAATTAGCTACTCCAGAAGAAATAAGGAAAATTATCGGATCACTTAAGAGCAAATACTCAAGTGGTTATGATGGGATTTCCAGCAGATTAACTGAATTGTGCTCCACAGAATTAAGTAATATACTAAGTTATCTGTTTAATATATCTTTACTTGAGGGTACTTTTCCAGAAAGGCTTAAGTATCCTGTAGTTAAACCACTCTATAAAAAGGGAGATAAGGCAGCCATATCGAATTACCGACCAATTTATTAAATGTCTAGCGGATGATAAGAGTAAATTCAGGAAAAAAATTGAAAGAATTTTTAACTGACAACTCCTTCTACTCTGTCGAAGAATTTATTTCTAAGGTATCTAAAAAATAACTGCTAGTAGCTTGTGTAAATGTAGTTTACATAATTAATTTACCATGTATGCTATGACTGTACATCTCCTGGTGTATGTATTTAGATTGTTACGCAATTGTTTACAGTACCATGTATAGTATGACTGTACATCTTGTGGTATATGTATTATTTTGTTATGGATTGTTTTTTTAAAATGTACTATGTTTGCTATGACTGTACATCTTCTGGTGTATGTATTATTTTGTTATGGAATTGTTTAATGTACCATGTATGCTGTGACTGTACAGCTACTGGTGTACTTATTATTTTGTTATGCAACCGTTTATCTGTAAATTGACAACTTTCCACATCCCACAGAGCCAGTCTCTTATATTCGGGTCAATGGAAAATGAATGTATTGTATTGTATTCACATTAAAAATAATTCACCCCAAATGTACGCCGATATGTAAACCGTGCGATGTTTATTTTTGTTAGACAAATAAAATCATTTGTTAGAAAAATCCAAAATGCACCAACACTACTGAAATTACAAAAATAAATATATTCACGCGAAGACGTGATTAAAATACGAGTACATTCTTTAATCACACATCAACTATCTGCGCCAGTATTCCGCCCAGTGATACAGTACTCTTGTTGTGGTGTGTAATTGATTGAAGGAAAAAGTATTTCCAGGAGTATTAGTGACGTTTGTTTCTCAATGCCTTTATTAAAAAAGAAATGTGCATGTGGAAAATTAGCATTTATCGAATGAGTTTGGTGCCACCTGGAAATATAATTATATTACTGTAAGTAATGTTTAGAAGTTATTTCACGTAATAAAAATATGTAAATGAATTTTAAATAAAATAAAATCAATACTCAATGATTTTTTAATAAATAAAAGAAATAAAAGTATTTGGCAGCATGGGGATTCGACCCACGTTCGTAAGATTGGAGGTAGACGCCTTACCGCACTAACCACGGTAAACATTTCAAATTTGAGTTAAAAATCTGGGTATTAACTGATAAACCTACGATGTTGCTGTACATAAATACTTGGGTTTGATTATAATTTATTACAGTAAAGTACACCAAAAAAAATAGTCTTCATTAGACCTTGCTGAGCTATATGAGTGCAATCCTGAAGGTATTGTCTCTGCTGTAAAAAGCAAACTTAAACTGTTCGATCTGCCACTTGAAACTTTAATGGGCATTGGTGATAGTTGGAGTAAATAATGGAGTTTCTAACAAATTGAAAGGAGAGGTGCCACACTTAATTTTGGTGCGTTTCTTATGCCATTCCTTGTAACTGGCTGTTTCAGAGGAAGCAAAGCAATTTTTACCCAGCAATTTGGAATTTTTAATTATAGAGACGTGCGATTGGTTTAGTCGCTCCTCTTCCAGACATCTGTGTATAAGGAGTTATGCAAAACCATTAACAATGGACAGGGCCGTAAAAGGGGTCTCCAATCTGGCCTGACGGGGATGCTCTCGAGAATCCTGGGTTAGGCCCCCTATAGAAGGCGCAGAGCCCCTAGAAGGCGCGGGACCCGTAGCATTTGCTAACTCCTGCTACGTGGCTAATCCGGTACTGACAATGGACAGGAACCGCTATAAAAAAAAATCCGGAATAACTGTAGACCAAACGCTTAATCACAACAAAGAAAATCTAACTGACATAATAGCTCGGTTCAATAAACGTGCGGAATTCCTAGCAGCAGTCGATAATCAGTGGCGAGAAATTCATTTACTGCAATGGAATAAGACAAAAGATATCAAGAAAAGAAAAAATATGGTATGAAGTATTGCGTTTAAAAGATGCACAAGGAGAACCCAGATTTGTCGAATTAACGACTTCTGGAATAACTCTTTTAATACTGCCGCATTCCTATACCGATGTTGAAGGACTAGTATGAATATAATAAAAAACAAGCAGAAGAATAGAATGCAGTTGAATCTTTTAATTTCTGTATTAAGAGTACGAGGTTGGTAGGAAAATGCTGCAACGACTCTGAAATACCGATACAATACAATACATTCATTTTCCATTGATCCCAATATAAGAGACTGGCTCTGTGGGATGTGGAAAGTTGTCAATTTACAGATAAACAGTTGCATAACAAAATAATACGTACACCAGTAGATATACAGTCATAATATATATGGTACATTAAACAATTCCATAACAAAATATTACATTCACCAGAAGATGGAGAGTCATAGCATACATGGTACCGTAAACAATTACATAACAAAATAATGCACACACCAGGAGATGTAAAGTCATAGTATACATGGTAAATTAATTATGTAAACTACATTTACACAAGCTTCTAGCAGTTATTTTGTAGATACCTTAGAAATAAATTCTTCGACAGAGTAGAAGGAGTAATCAATTAAAAATTCTTTCAATTTTTTCCTGAATTTATTTTTATCATCTGCTAGACATTTAATATGTGTTGGGAGCTTATTGAAGATATGTATCCCTGAATATTGGACCCCTTTTTGAACAAATGGCAATGACTTGGAACTCTTGTGAAGATCATTTTTACTTCTAGTGCCATAATTGTGGATTTTACTATTTGTTTCAAACAAAGTATAATTTGTGACTACAAAGGACATTAATGTGTATATCTACTTAGACGCTAATGTTAAAATCCCTAATTTCTGTAACAGCTCTCTACATGAAGTTCTATTGCTAACCCCACACATAATTCTTATTACTCGCTTTTGGGCTCCGAACACTTTGTCTCTATGGGTAGAATTGAACCAGAATATTATTCCATATGACAATAAGGAGTGAAAATAAGCAAAATAAAATAGCTGCTTCATATGGAGATCACCTATAGCTGAAACTGTACGAATTGCAAATGTGGCTGCACCCAATCGCTTTAGTAAGTCAGAAACATGTACTTTCCAATTTAAATTATGATCAATATACAAACCTAGAAATTTCACACTCTTTTACCTCTTGAGTGGACTGGCCTGCAAATTTTATTTCTATATCAGGTGTTAGTCTGTGTGATGTACTGAATTGTATATACTAAGGTATATCAAAGTTTAAAGACAAGCCATTAGCTGTAAACTATTTATTAATAAGTTCAAAGACATAATTTGAAATATATTCTGTAGATAAATCTGGAGTATTTTTAATTTATATGATTAAGTCATCTGCAAAATTCGACAAATTTTGAATTTTTAGATGAAACACAAGGTAGATCATTTATATATATAAAAACAATAGTGGCCCCAATATAGAACCCTGAGGTACTCAATATCTGATTAATTTCCACTCAGAAAACAGTGGACCTCTTAAGGCAGCCTTAAAATTCTCCATTGACACTTTCTGTTTTCTATTTATAAGGTAAGAACTAAGCCATTTATTAACAATGCCATCCATACCATAATACTTTAATTTCTGTATTAGAATTTTATGACCTACACATTCAAATGCCTTAGATAAGTCACAAAAAATTCCCACAGGAATTAATTTATCATTTATTCCTTCTAAAATATTGTCAGTGAATGCAAATATAGCTTGTTCTGTTGAATGACCCTTTTGAAAACCAAATTGTGATTTAGTTAGAATATTATTATTTTTAAGGTGTTTATAAACTCTATTGTACATTGCTTTCTCAGAAACTTTGGAGAATGCTGTTAGTAATAAATTGGTCGGTAATTCGATATGGCTGCCTTATCTCCCTTTTTATAGAGTGGTTTAACTACAGCATACTTAAGCCTTTCTGGAAAAGTACCCTCAAGTAAAGATATATTAAACAGATAACTTGGTATATTACTTAATTCTGTGGAGCACAAATTAATTAATCTGCTGGAAATCCCATCATAACCATTTGAGTATTTGCTCTTAAGGAACCTGATAATTTTTCTTGTTTCTTCTGGAGTACCTAATTTTACAGACATAGAGTTAAATTTTTCTTGGAAACCTGTTTTAACAAATTCCATACTGTGTGTCACTGACCTATTAGCAGTCAGTTTATCAGCAACAGATAAAAAATGTTTATTAAATATATCAGCAATTGAAAAATTAGATTCTACTGAATTTTCTTTGGTAAAAATATCATTTCTTGCTTGATTAATTTTTCCTATTACCTTTTTTAGAATATACCCAATTTTATGTTTGTAGTACATACTTTTAGATTCTTTAATAACCGTTTTCAGTATTTTGCAGTACAGTAGAACTCCAATTATCCGAATCAATTGCGACCGGACCCGATCAATTCGGATAATCGGATCTTTTCCGAAAAAGGTTCTATTTTAATTAACTACTGCATGTATGTTGAAAATGGATGAAAAAACTATTTTCAAAGAAAAAGATCTTTTAATTAATTAAATGAGAAGCCAAAACTTTTACATGTTTAGGGCTCTTACTTGTGCTTTACATTAGTACAGTATGTATGCACGTACTGTACTGTAAATAAAAGTCATTGCTTGCTGAACATCTCGGTCAAAGTAAGCTGATTGTCTGTATTCATCCGTTTTCGGATAGCCAAGTCGCGCATCCGCTTGACAGTGAGGAGCTACATGTGGTCAAACTCGGGTTAACGCTCCATCCACTTCAACGCAGTTTCTAATCCGGCAAATGCTTGACTTTGATGGTCCCATGTCTGCATCAACTTCGAAACTTTCAATAAGCTCACCATCATTTAGAATTTTATACCCAGGGTCTGACGAATGACACGCCTCCCACTCTGCTATATCTTCACCACTAACTTTTCAACATCCATGAATTTTCAAAAGAATGTTTCTTACTTCCTCAAGCCCCGGCTTGGAAAATTCTAGATCCGCCACTGGGCAGGACAATAGCGCGAAGGCAGAATCATTATTTTGCGAATTGCAGTACGTTTCTGTCTTAGTTAAAAAAAGTGATTCGGATAATCAGCGATTCGGATAATCAGAGTTCGGATAATTGGAGTTCTACTGTACTGTTTGTAATGTGTTTTAACATTAGCATTCTCACTGTTCCTAGAGGCAATATACAACTTCCTTTTATAAAGGCATAATGTTCTAATGCCAATAGTTATCCAAGGTTTTTGTTCTTTTCGAGAAGCACAACACTTTTTCAAGGGGATGCTACTTTCAAAGTAATTTAATATAATGCTACTAAACATTCATACCTTGTGCACTGTAAACGTGTTCCCAGTTTGTGGTATTGAGGCACTTTCTAAAACAAGTAACCGACCCATCATTTAACTTCTTAGTAGCAGGAGGCACCGTTGAAGAGAGGTGGCATCGATTCATACATATAGTCGGGGAAGGTATGAACTTGCATACACCGAAACGGACAATCAAGGAAGATAACGATCCCCCATGGTACACACGGGAGGTTAAAAGGTTACTTAAGAAGCAAAGGAAGATACATTCACAATCAATAAGGACGATGCATCGGACTGATTTAGATAAGTTAGAGGAGATAAGGGGACATGTTAAGAATGTGATGCGTGAGGCCTTTAATGACTTTCGTGCCAATTCTCTCTCTAAGAGCCTCACTCAAAACCCTAAGAAATTTTGGTCGTATGTAAAAAAAGTTAGTTGTTTTGGGAACAATAAGCCAATTCTAATAAAAGACGGACGGACTGAAAGTTGAAGACAGCCGCGACAAGGCTACCGTATTTAACACCGAATTCAAAAATTCATTAACGCGCGAAAACATGGAAAACATCCCCACTTTACCACATCGTTTGGAATTAGAGATGGATCCAATAGAAATTTATAGCGTAGGTATTGTAAAGCAATTAAAACTCCTGAAGTGGGGTAAAGTGCCGGGTCCCGATGGTATACCGGTAAGAGGATTTTCTGAATACGCGGAGGATATTGAACCATTTCTGTCAGATATATTCCGTAAATCTTTAGAAGAGAAAAAAGTACCTTCTAGCTGGAAAAAAGCCCAGGTAATTCCCGGTTTTAAGAAAGGAGTTCGGAGTGGTCCTAGGAATTATCGACCCATATCTCTAACATCTGTCTGCAGCAGAATTCTAGAACATGTCATATGCTCGAACATTATGAAGTTTTTAGATGAGAACGAGTTACTTACACCATGTCAACACGGATTTCGGAAGAAGAAATCGTGTGAAACACAATTGGTCCTATTTTCCCATGACGTAATGAATGTTATTGATGCAGGTCCGCAAGTTGATGCAGATTTTTTTTGATTTTCAGAAAGCTTTTTATTCTGTGCCACACAACCGACTTTTAGCGAAGATTCGAGCTTACGGTATTTCTGCTCAGATTTGCGAGTGGATACGTGATTTTCTAACTGGTCGATCACAGTATGTCGTTGTTGACGGGGAAGTCTCTTCTAAGATAAATGTTACTTCGGTCGTTCCTCAAGGAAGTGTTATAGGTCCACTTCTTTTCTTAACATTTATAAACGATCTAGGTGACAACGTCAAATGCTGGTTGGGATTGTTTGCCGACGATGCGGATATCTATAGGAAAATAAGGTGCTCCGACGATTGCTTAGAAATTCAGCGCGATTTGGATGCTATTTTCGGTTGGTGCCGTAAATGGCAGCTTACACTTAATTGAAAAAAGTGCAAGACAATGCGGATAAGTAACAAGAAGAATCAGTTTGTTCACGAGTACAAAATAAAAAATTCAGCTGTTGACACGGTTGATTCCATGAAGTATCTGGGGGTGATAGTACAAAGCAACATGAAATGGACATGCACATAACTTCCGTCGTAGGCAAGGCTAATTCTAAATTACGATTCATAGGTCGTATTTTGAGGAATTGTAATGCTCATACAAAGGAGAAAGCGTATAAACACTAGTACGTCCGCATCTGGATTACTGTTGTGGGGTTTGGGATCCGTATCGCAAGGTTCTGATTGACTCAGTGGAGAGGGCGCAGAGGAGAGCCGCTCGATTCGTGACTTGTTGTTACAGCCCTTCTGAAAGCGTCACAGAATTGATACATAGATTGGGCTGGGATAGTTTGGAAGACAAACGACGTAGCTTGCGTTCGGATTTATTGGAGAATAATGTAAAAAAAAAAAAAATTTCGAGTGCAATGAAATACTTCTTCGCCAACCTATTTAGGTCGCAATGTCCGGAGGGATAAGATTAGAGAAATAAGATGCCGTACTGATGCTTTTATGTATTCCTTCTTTCCTCGCACTATTCGGGATTGGAATGTGCGGGTTTAGGATTGGTGCTTAGCACCCTCTGCCACCCACAATGTTTGTGATTTGCAGAGTATAGATGTAGATGCAGATGTAGATACTATACCTATCATTCCTGTCTAAACTATTTCCCGCTCCTCCCACTATCACTACATGATCCTGACCTGTGAAATCCTTACACAAAGAACCTATATCTTCCACTACCTGACGAAGACTAGCACTAGGTTTGAAGAAACTAGTGACCTGGAAACCTGATCCTAATTTTTCCTGCACCAATGGCCCAACACCACGTCCATGACTGCTACCTAGCAGCAAGACTTTCTTCTTCCCTAATCCCTGCCTACCAGATTTAACTACACAGCTTTTCCTAGAAGTCTGCTGCTTATTACCTACACCTAAAGCTACAGAAGGATCATCCCTGTCTAACTCTGGCAACAGGGCAAACATATTTTTCACCCCAACAACAAAAGAATCAGAAGCGCTTCATGTTCTAATAGCCATTTTCCCTGTTACCAGTTCCCAACCATTTCTGTTTCCCTCCCTGCGCAGCCTGGCAACTCCTTTTTAGCCTCTATCAGTTCAGCCTCAAGGGCACTAATCCTTATCTCCTGCTCCAATATCTTCCTACTTTTGAAACAATCTTTACAGAACCATGGGAGAGCCTCCTCAATTTCCTCATTTTCGACGCCACCACTATTCGCTCCCCAATGAAACCAATTCTCAGTCTCTTCGGAAACAATTCCCACCCTCAAAAATGTACGGCAATGTCCACACTTTTCACTCATGATTACAAGAAACTAACAACAACAAAGTACACAATGCGAGAGAGAAAATTTGTTAAACTTAACCTTACAAAAAATCTGCTAAATTAATTCTCAAGTATATTTACGCTTTATAGCAAAAATCTGAACTTAAGCCTAGCGTTCAAAAATATAAACAAACACAGAAAATAAACACTGAACATTCAGCAGCAATAAATCACAAATAATTTTTTTTTTTTTTTTTTTTTTTTTTTGCACGAATAAAACACTCACTAACGCTCAATGTATCAGAATGTCTTAAAATCTAGAGTTTCAAATTACTATTACAATAAAAACTAACTATTAACTATATTTATTTATAATTTAAATACACGAGTTCTTGCGGTACGTGTTTCCGTACTATTCCAGAAACGTTATAAAACAAATTGGTATCAAAGAATGGTTTTCTGGCAGTTGCAGAAGTTGAATCTGGTGGACGGCTAGCCCCCTCCATGGATGACATGGAGGAAGGAAATATATGGAGACGACGCAAGAGACCTTCACCACGCATTGAAGTGAAGCAGGGCGGAGGAGGAGTGGGGGGGGGGGGCATGGCCGGAGTGGAGGGGGCATGGCCGGAGTGGAGGGGGCATGGCCGCTTCCATACAGACACGGGGAATATGTACAAAAACCTCAAGGGGACTCTAGGATAAAGGTGACGCCGCAATCTGGTGATGGATTGTTATGTAACTCGATATGACAAATAAAAAATTAAGAATAAATTTTTTTGATATCCTGCTTAGTTTTCGAGATATTCTGTCCCAAATGTGAAATGGTTTTGGTTGAAATTCAGAAGAAAAAATTGGTCAAAGTCAAATTTGATGATGGATTCTTATTTAAAAAGACGAGACAAATGAAAAATAAAGAACAAAAATTTTCGATATCTCACCTAGTTCTAGGGATATACTGTATCAAAAGTGAGGTGTCTTGAGTTGAAATGGAGAAGAAAAATTTCGCAAAAGTCAAATTTAATGATCGATTCTGATGTAACACGACAAGACAAATCGAAAATAAAGAATAAAATTTTTCGATATCTTGCTTAGTTTTCGGGATATACTGGGAATATCGCAATTGTTTGGAAGCGCAATATCGCCGCTGCCACCACTGCGCATGCGCGAGCCTGCTTCACCAATTTAACGTCATTTCTCCTCCATATATTTCCTTCCTCCATGATGGATGATAGGTGCCTACAGAATACAGATACTGAAGGGATCGCACCATGGAGTCCTCCGTGGATCGCACCTGTCTACGATCATCAAGGGTATAGCATCATAGATGATGGCTGTATAGTGACAAATAGCGCCCATGATACATGGAGGAAGGAAATATATGGAGACGACGCAAGAGGCCTTCACCACGCATTGAAGTGAAGCAGGGCGGTGGAGGAGTGGGGGGGCATGGCCGGAGTGGAGGAGGCATGGCCGCTTCCATACAGACACGGGGAGTATGTACAAAAACCTCAAGGGGACTCTAGGATAAAGGTGACGCCGATATCTGGTGATGGATTATTATGTAACTCGATATGACAAATAAAAAATGAAGAATATAATTTTTTGATATCCTGCTTAGTTTTCGAGATATTCTGTCCCAAATGTGAAATGGTTTTGGTTGAAATTCAGAAGAAAAAATTGGTTAAAGTCAAATTTGATGATGGATTCTTATTTAAAAAGGCGAGACAAATGAAAAATAAAGAATAAAAATTTTCGATATCTCACCTAGTTCTAGATATATACTGTATCAAAAGTGAGGTGTCTTGAGTTGAAATGGAGAAGAAAAATATCGCAAAAGTCAAATTTAATGATCGATTCTTATGTAACACGACGAGACAAATCGAAAATAAAGAATAAAATTTTTCGATATCTTGCTTAGTTTTCGGGATATACTGGGAACATCGCAATTGTTTGGAAGCGCAATATCGCTGCTGCCGCCACTGCGAATGCGCGAGCCTGCTTCACCAATTTAACGTCACTTCTCCTCCATATATTTCCTTCCTCCATACCATGATAGCGCCGAAGCATAAATAAGTGAAAAAGTGTGTGTCTTTGTTTTTTAGATTGTCTCTGACTTTTGCACGATATGTTTGTTGTTTTGTTCCTAGTGCCGGTAGGTTAAAGTATTGGGAAGCTTGAGGTTTATTTATAAAGCTCATATTTTTTTAGAGACAATACATCATAGTCTGAGAATAAGTCTTTCGAGTAATACACATTAAACTTTTCTTAATAGAAAATGTATTGTTATTCGTGAATGATGCGAATTCTATGTGTAGATATTGTTGTTGACTGTGATCGTTTAACTGCAGATTGCGATACCGCCATAACACTGTAAACACTTTACACAATTGTTGGTACGTGGATAGTGTAAACTTAAATTCTGGTTTTGTTCCTTGCGGTTCGGGTGAAAAGCGGCCTGGACCATGAGAAAAAAAAATGTCGTTAAAGTCATAGAAATATAGCACTTGCGTGGGATTCCTGGAGATCGCGATTCCGCCAGGAGTTGTCATCATAATACTGAAGTGGTCAAATGCAAGACGCCACTAGAAATTCTTTCTGAAGTACATTTAATGGTTTCATGCTGGTCCAGGCTGTATTACAACCTAATTTGTGCTTGAAAATAATGGCCCAGGCTTTATTACAACGGAATTACTGCTTGAAAATAATACGTCTTGCGACTGATTACGGAAGTATTCCAACGATATTACTGAATGTTGTTGTAGCGGAATCGCGATCTCCAGTAGACCCACTTGCGTTTTGCGAGAACGATCCAGTCCCCGTTGAAAAAGTAATTTTCTATTGTAAATATCTTGCAACTTTTTGTATCGGAGAATACATTACAAGAAAGGAATCAACAAAATTTTCGAGAGATTTGTATTAATTTTTGTAGTTCTGATGGTATAGCGATATCGCGATCTAGAATTAAACCACTGCGAGATCCTTTAGCTGCTAAATTGTTTGGCACATGCCACGTTTTTGTGTTGCTAAATGTTTAATATTACAGTAAAAATGTAAAGTGATAGTAGTTGCAAAAGTAAATTTGAATGAAACTTTTGCATCAGAAATTAAAAATATGAGACAGTATGATTCCTTCCTTAGGTTAGAATTTGTTTAGGCTTTGGGATCCTCATCCATGACTCGATCCCTGTTTTTACTTGTGTCCATGCCTTTTTTAGGTTAAAATCAAAATTTAGATTGCCAGTAGTAACAAAAGTAAATTTTAATTAAACTTTGTGTCAAAACCATTCAGTTGGTCCATTTTCAAGTTAGAACCTGATTACAGGCAATCAGCAATACATTACAATATATTCAAATTCCATAGTACCATTATAAGAAACTGACTCTGTAGGGTGTGGAAAGGAGTCAATTAACAGCAGAATAATTGCTTAATAAAACAGATATATACAACAGAAGGTGTGCTATCAAAGATTAATATGTAGATTAATTGTATCAACTACATTTACACACAATACTGGCAATTATTTTGTAGATACCTTTGAAAGATCTATACTCTGCTACCAGTGTTAAAATCCCTAACTTCTGGAACATCTCTCTGTATGAAGTGCTACTGTTAACCTCGCACATAATTCTTATTGCTTACTTCTGGACTTAGAATACTTTGTCTCTATGAGTTGAATTGCCCTATAAGATTATTGTAGACCTATATGACATTGCACTCTCCCATTTAAATTATGATCAGTATGCAAATCCAGAAATTTCTGCCACCCTTCCTCTTTAATAGACTGGTCTGCAAATATGTGTATATCTGGTGTTAATCTGTGTGAGCTACTGAACTGCATATGCTGAATTTTAATGAAGTTTAAAAATAAGCCATTGGTTGTGAACTAATTATTAATATGGGCAATGGTGAAATAAGGGCATACCGAGCAGTAATTGTCACATAGGTCTGAAATTTGATGTACGCACTCTCAGGGCCATACCATTGGGAAACACTGTATATTAAAACCAAAAGAAACATAGTTTAGACATAATGCCACACAACGCTACCATATGTGATAGTGTTGGCAGTACAGTCAGCAGCCATTTATAAACACATCTTTGACTCCAATGGTAGCATCTTCAGATATCTGATACAAATGGGCAGCAATGAATGTAAAATTTCTGGCAAGTTTCCATGACACGACGATATATTGTTGCCTGAAAATGAAGCAGGTTTATCAATGAAAACTAAATTGGGTTGGTAAACATGGACTGAAGATAAATGCAAAGAAGAGTCAGCTTATTAGATACACAAATAAAAAACAAAAGGTTAATTATGAATGTAAGGTGGGGAAAGAATTGCTTACTGAAGACTTGAAATGTAAATACCTTGACATTACATTTGATAACAAGCTTAACTGGGCAGGACACATTGGACAGTTGCAGGGGCGGATCCAGGGGGGGGGGGGGCTAGGGGGCTCAAGCCCCCTCCAAAAGTATCTAGGTCTATCCCCGAAATTGTGATTTTGGAGACTTTTTTTTTTTTTTAAGTTCTATATATTTTAGGCCCGAGGAGGTTATGAAGACTACCCTATGTGGCCAACTCAAGCCCCCCCCCCCCAAACCAAAATCCACTGAAGGCAAGTGCTCTGAACCAAAATTCGCTCAAGCCAAGCCCCCCCAAACCAAAATCCTGGATCCGCCCCTGGACAGGTGGTAAGAAAAAGTTTCAAAATTCTGCACTTGTTGGAGAGAGTGATGAGGGGATGCACGAGAGAAGTAAAGGAATTGGGTTACAAAACTTTGGTCAGACCATTGCTCAAATATGGTAGTGTAGTATGGGACCCACATTTTGTCTATCAAATACAGGAATTGGAGAGGGTGCAAAAAAAGGGCTGTTAGATTTGTTTCTGGAAATTATCGCAGAATGCTATCAGTGACAGATATGATAAAGGAGCTGGAATGGGATTCATTGCAAGACAGGAGGAGGATTAGGAGAGTCATGTGAGTGTACAGGGTGTATACTGGCATGAGGCATGGAAAGATATTGGAGTAGGTATGAAAAGTAGTGCATGGAAGGGAAAATATGACCATGACCACAAGCTGGCACTTGATTTCAGGCACAAGGGTGTGGGAAGATATTCTTTTTTAGGTAAGGCTGTCAGGGATTGGAATGAGTTACCAAGGGAAATGATGAATAACTTACCGAAAATGTTAAAAGAATTTAAAGTTAAAATTTGTAGAGGGCAAATGTAGGTGGGTGTGTAGGGAAATTGCCACTGGTGCGTGTGCTCCATTGCAATTAAATTAAAATTAAATTCCTTGTGCTTTACACTGTAATAACCATTCTTGATTAGGCTGTAAATCAGCTTAACCACATCCATCTGTGCCGTCCTGTTAAAGGCATTTTGAAAAACAGTATGTAAACCATATTGCCCTACATCAACCACCATTACTGGAAAAAAGGTTGGCTGCATGTGAAATATGTCAGCATATTAAAAACACAATATGTTGGATACACAGAGAAATTCTAGGACTCATACAATGTTCTGTGAAGTATTACTTTGTCCCTATTAGCCATATCGATATGGAATATGGATTTTTATCGAAGACTAAGAAACACTTCCATTAAACATCAACCTGTAATAAATCATATTTCTTGTTTAAAACTTGTATTCACCTGCCCACATTTCAATCTATTTTACTTCATTAATATATATTACATGGCTTTAATCCACACTCCCTCCCCCCTTCCCCAATGAAAGTGTGCGGCAAATTACAGGCTAAATGGATAGCCACTATCGGACTATAGCTGAGAGCTGAGAAATTTGGAGTTCCATTTTTAATTCCTATACTTCCGTCATCTGCAAAAAATACAAATTTTGAATTATAAGCTGTAACACATGGTAGACCACTTATATATATATCAAAAACAATAATGGACCCAATATAGGACCCTGATGTAATCACATCTCATGAATCCACACTCAGAAAACTGAACAACAAGATGCAGCCTTAATACTTTCCTTTGTCACTTTCTGGTACTAACGAAGCCATATAAAACATAATTTCATGCTCAACATACCCAGATACCTTAGACAAGTCACAAAAAATTTCTAAAGTAAGTAATTGATCAATTATACATTCTAAAATTTTATCAGTGCATGCAAATATAGCTTTTTTTGTTGAATAGCCCTTTTGAAAACTGAATTGTTATTTTGTCAGAATATTTTTAAGGTTTTGGTAAATTCTGTTGTAGATTTCATTTTCAAAAATTTTGTATAAGTCTGTTAGCAATGAAATAGAATGGTAATTTGATAAGTATAACTTAACCTCTTTTTAATGGAGTGGTACAACACTTTAAGCCTATCTGGTTAGGTACACTGAAGTAGAGATATATTAAACAGATAACTTTGCACCTTACTCAATTCTGTGGAGCACATTGTACTTGGCCTGCTGGAAATTCCATCATAACCAGTCAAGCATTTGCTCTAAACAGGCATAAATTTTCTTATTTTTTTCAGTAGTAGTGTCAGAATTTTCTTGGAAACTTGTAATCATGAAATCGATACTTTTAAATCACAGAGCTATTGGTAGTGAACTTATCAGCAACAGCATTAGAAAAATTCATTGCAACACAAAATGAGGAATGATAGGGGAGAAAGTGAAAGCATAGCATATAGAAATCAGGCTTTTATTAGTAAAAAGTTTGAGTATAATAAATAAATTTTTAGAATGTGGTAGCTTGCTGAAAATACATCAACCATAGATAATTGGGTGGCTTAACGAAAGAAGGTTTCTGCTGAGAGTTGCAGGGTATACTAGATAGAAGGTGAATTGGTGATTATTATAGTTCATGAAAATGAATTGTAGGGGGTTGGGTGGAGTTTTAGGGAGATAGAAAAGGATAGAAAAGCTTAGAATCATAACTGCTTACTAAAGTGGGAAGATGAATGAGACCACGTGTAGGAGGTTTCATATTCAAGAGTTCAGAGGTGGGAATAACAGACAGGGAGTTAACTGGAATTAGCACAACAAGGGAGCAGAGATTTGCAAACACTATAGTTGTGGAGGTAGGGTTTACACTAGTGATAGAACAAGACACAGTATGCTGGAAGTTTTCTTAATAAATCCCGATGAAAACTGTGGGGTCTTAACTTTTGGAGGGAATAAGTGATAGTGGCACAGTATTGATGGATGTAAGAGTGTTCAGGAAGTCAGGAACCAAAGAAGAGGGAGGTTTTAGGTATAATTATGAACATCAGGGTTTTCAGACTGAAGTGGTATTTTCAGGAGATGTTCAGTGTGTGCAAGGAAGGCACTTGTACAGTAAGGAGTAATTGGTAACAGTTCAAAGAAATAGTAATGACATAACCCATAACAAAAAATGAGGACCACAGAACCTATATACTAGGGCAGATCATAAAGTAAGGTTTCTCAGGGAGAGGTTTCTGGTGAAATCCAGCAACACTGCCACCCTGCCTGGCAGCACTGTGTTGTGATGGTGGTGCAGATCACTGCTACTGCCAAGTGTGAAAGAGACTTCTAGACCTTCGCAGACAATTGACAGAAGTGTACGGCTGTTCAGTACGTCTGCAAATAGCGTAGGGAGTTTTCTTGTGGTCGTACGGTCATTCGCGGTGAAGAACGGAGCGGACACCTGCGATCTCAGAGGAGACGATCAAAAAGGTTAAAGAATATTGTCGGAAGGCCACGGGATCACTACCCGTGACCTTTCGCTTTGGTTTCCTGAGGTTTTTTCTACCACAATTCTGAAGATACTTACTGAAAAGTTTGGGTACGGGATGGTGTGTGCACAGTGGGTCCCAAGAATGCTCACAGAAAATCACAAGTAGCAACTTGTCGACTGTTCCTGCAGTTTCTTTGGCAATGTTAAGAAAAGGAGGAGGAATTCTCCAATTCCATCGTTACTGGTGATGAAATATAAGCATTTCACTCCAGAAGCAAAACACCTTTCACCGAGTGGCACCATTAAAAGTTACCTAAGCTGAAAAAGTTTAAACAAACGCAGCCTGCTGGTAAAAACATGACAACTGTCTTTTGGGGGCCGAAAAGAAATATTGTCGATAAATTTTGTGCCTCACAGGACAGCGGTAAACTCTGACAGGTATCGTGACACTGAGAAAACTCAGGCGGGTGATCCGGATCCACCGGTTAGGAATGCTGAGCAAAGGCGTCAGGCTGCTTCATGCTCTAACCCGTGTCTCAGGACCCCAATATAGTATGTATCCAGCACCTAGTAATTACCACTTGTTTCAAAAATTTAAGGAACACTTAAGTGGATAATGCTTCAACACTGACGATGAAGTTAATGGAGAGACGAATTGCTATATCGACAGGTTGGTGGCAGAATTTTATGATATAGGCATACAAAATATGGAGGAGCATCTACAAAAATGCTTGGATTGAAATGGTGATTTAAGTTGAAAAATAGAACGATGTTTAAGCTTTCAGGTGATGTATTTAGTTTTGATAATAAATGTCGATATCTATTTTTAAGGAACAAGGGAACCTTACTTTACGATCTGCCCTCGCAATTCATTAGGAGGCTGAAGAGGTTGCTAAGAACGGAACATAATATATTAAAGAAGCAGCATGGTAATGCAGAGTGTATGAAACAACTAAAAAGGGAATTAATAGTGGAAAAGCAGGAAGGAATGGATAAGTGTATGAAAAATGTCATGGCTGAACAAGAAACACTGAATGATGCGAGGAGAAATATACATAGTTATTTTAGGAAGGAAGGTATTCAAATAATTATGGAGAGTACTAAGCAATTGAATTGGTGAGATTATGGATTGTAATGTTTTAACTGTCAGTGGAAATACTGGGAAATTAATAATAGTATCACATGGCATTAACAGAGTGCTGCATATCCCCCCCCCCCCCCCTAAGGAATGTTTTACATTGGGTAAGAAAAGTGGTTTGTAAGTTAGCACCAGCATAGATATCTAGTTGGACTGACAAGTATGGAATGAAGATTAATGCCATGAAGAGTTAAGCTATCAAGTATATGTGTAGGAAAATAAAGGTTTTGTATGATTATTCAGTCATAGGGAAATTGCTTGTTGAAGGAGTAAAATGTGAATACCTGTGAATGTCAGTTGATAGTAAACTAAACTGGATGGGGCACATTGTGGAGGCTGTAGGTAAAGTGTTCAGAGTGTTGCATCTGTTGGAGAGGATGTACAGGGAACTAGGAGAGATGTTTTACATTACTTTGGTCAGGCCCTTGTTAGGGCATTGTGGGATGATATGGGTCCCACATTATGAGTATCAAATACTGAAGTCAGAAGGTGTAAAGTTGAGAGCAGCTAGTCTATGAAAATTACCAAAGCATACTCTCAGTAACTGAAATAATAAAAGAGATGGCTTGGGAGTCATTGTATTATAGAAGTGGAGTGAAGATAATTGTGGGTGTGTACAAAGAATGTACTGGTAATGAAGCCTAGATAAGTGGTGGTAAAAGATTTATAATCAGCATGTCGATGGGAAGAGAGAACCATGATTATAAATTAAAAATTGCTTTCACACATATGAGAGTGGGAAAGTTTTCATTTGCACTTAGGGGAGTGAAGGACTGAAATGTATTATATAAGAAAGCAATAAACAATACATCTCAGACTGTAAGGATTTTATGATAAAACATCTATGAATTGTATGTAAGTATATAGTATAAATGGTATTACAATTAAGAATATTAACAATAACCTAAACAATACTTGTAGGAAGCATGAGAAAGAAGTACAAGTTGGAAGAAACAGAATTTCTTGAATGAAGTATGATGATAGCATTACTTGTTGTATTTATATTTCTCTGCAGGAAACAGTAATTTGAACCTTACAGGGTCACATTTAATACTTGAAAATCCAGACTAGTAGACAAATGATAGTATACTGATGGTTATCCAGTAATGACAAGCCCCAGATCCATAGGCACAAAAGGGGGGGGGGGTGAAAAATGTTAAACTTTGCCTTTGAATGAAAAGTAAGTAAATCCATTAATCCTTATAAATGACTCTTACAAGGTTTCAGCCATTAACCTACCAAATAGACAATATCCTTTCGGACTGACTGCATGCTCTTGATACTGAGGGGGAACTGTGCTATTAATTTGAAAGTTAGTACACACTTTCCTTAGTATGTATAACATAGAAAACGTTTTGCACAATTTCGAGGATCGTGCAATGTAGGAATAATTCGCCAGTGATGTCACTATTATTCTAATGGCTTACAATTGTCTTGCAGCCATGTTGTTATATCTCACACCAGCATTGATCTGAAATTTTGTTACATACATTGCTTAGTACGTAGCTTGTGAGAAAATGTCAGTATGAAAATCGAAGAGCATATAGTGTAGGTACAATATTGCAAACTGCATACCATTCAGTAGTGGCCACATTGTTAAATCTCATGCAATGACAGCTTATCTGTGCAGCAATTTTAAAGCACATGCTTCTTATGAAAAATGTGATTGTCAACCTACACAAACAAAATATATTACACACAAAGCCACATGAGTGCTGTATGCTTGCTTACACAACATTGTACTTAATTTTTGTGCTCAGTCCAAGGCTGATGCCACTCCTTACATGATGGTGGACTTAATTTTGAGCTAATGGTCCAGAGATCACAGCACTGCAGTGACAACAGTGTAGTTAATTTCATAAAAATGTTTGAGGTGACACAACTCTGCCTTTGGTACAATATGTCTTCTGTACGACAGTGGATGCTGTGTTTCATACAATGTTCCATTTGCCGTTACTTCTTTCCTACTGGCCACGAGGATGCAAACTGCAGTTTTCTATCAAAGAATCGAGCCTAAGAATCTGTTTCAATGAACACCAATAGGTAATAAAATGTAATAACTTGTGTCAAGTTACCTGCATATCCAGTGACTTAACTTTGTCAATGTTTGATGGCATTGTGTGCAACATTTTTTTTTTTTTACGCAATACATAGGAAAGAGTGTACCAAATTTCAGACTGACAGCACAATTCCAGGGTATAAGGACTTGGGAGAGACTGTGTTAGCCTCTTCCAACCAAATATCAACCTCTCCTTCACGTAGTGCACCATGTTTGCACGGACGAGGCTCTGGTGACTGAAAGATTTCAGTATAAGGTGTCACCCACTACTTGCCAATGACCTCCTGAAAGGAGGAATAACAGGGTGTAGTCAAGGACATCCCCCTTCCTTGGGGTTAGAATCAACCCCTAAAGGCAGATGAATCAGAGATGATCACTGACATGGGGCTGAAGAAGGCTATGGTAAGCCACTGCATTAAAGAACCAAAGGGCCATGAAATGCTCTCAAATTACATATAGAATGATGGCTTCTTCCTGGGTAAAATATTCCAGAGGTAAAACAGTTCTCCAGTCAGATCTCCGGATGGTAACTGCTAAAGGAGGAATCATCAGATTGGGTATAGAGACATTCTATGAGTCGGAGCTTGGAATGTTAGAAGTCTGAATAGGGCAGGTAGATTAGAAAACTTTTTTTTTTTTGCTTTCATCTGTCTCACGACTGGTTTGAGGGAATCCTCTGGTTCTTTCCGAGTCATAGAGCAATATTTGAAACTAAAAGATTTCGCTTTTTCATGAAGACTTTTTTGCTACTGTTATTCTGCTTTTAACATCATTCCTGCTTCGGCCATCGGTTGTAATTTTATTTCCTAAGTAGCAAAATTCACTAACTTCTGCTATCGCATCTGACCCTATTTTTATATTTAATCTACTAGGTATTGGTATCATTTCTGCTACATTTCAATACTTTTGTCTTGCTTTGATTTATATTTATTCAAAAATCTTCCTTCAGTATATTGTTCATTATATTCATTAACTTCTGAATATCCTCAACCTGTGCTGCTAACAAGACAATGTCATCAGCAAATCAAAGCATACTGATTTTTTGTCCTTGAACATTTATGCTACATTCAAATCTTTCTTTTACTTCCTTGATTGCTTCTTCTACATACAAGTTGAATAAAAAAAAACGCAACTTAGTCCACAACCCGAAGGTTGGTGAATCCTCCCTAAGGAGGCATACTAAGCCATTGTGTCAGAGGTAGGACAGCCAGTTCCTTTCCTCTGGGATCTACAGTTTAACATGGAATTTGAACCACAGAACAACCTGACATAGCTCATATGATCAGACACATATCTTAAAGATTCCTGCGCCCACCGGGATTTGAACCCGGGTCCGGGGCAGCAAAGTTTTAGAAAGCAAATGCCTTAACCACTGAACTACCAGACTGCTCTGCAAGTTGAATATTAATGGGGATAGACTACAACCTTGTCTCACACCCTTTTTAACTGACACATGTCTTTCATGGTTCTCTACTTTTATTATAGCTACTTGATTCTTATAATGATTATATTCCTCTATCTCGGTATTTTATACCCGATTTCTTTAAAATTTTGAACATCTTGTCCCACATAACATTATCAAAAGCTTTTTCTGAATCAACAGATGCCGTTAAAGTATCTTTGTTTTTCTTGATCCGCCCTTCAAGTATTAATTGTAACACCAGAATAGCTTCTCTTGTACAGCGTTTTTGTATTAGTTTGAAAAATCTTTATATACCTTTTTCTCCTAGGGATTTCAGAAGTTCTGCAGGAACTAGCTGACGTGGGCTTAATAAATAGCTATAAAAGGACTTCAACTGAGGAGGATGGAATACGTTGCAAGAAAAAATAATCAAAGCTGGTTGTCAAAACACCTTGGATCACAGAAGAATCTTTGGTCTCTGTTCTTACAGAGAAATTTTGGAGTTGATAGATCAGAGGAGAAGTCACAAAAATGCTCAGGAGGAAGCAGGAAGAGAGCAATACAGACATTTTAGAAATGAAATAAACAGGAAATGAAAAGTAGCTACAAGAAAAGTGTGAAAAAGTAGAAGAGGGAATGGTCGTAAATAAAGTAGACAGATCGAACAATATTTTGGAGAAATGTATATTAAAAAAAAGCTGGGATGGCAAGCATTTGGGAGGCATTCTATTATCCTGAAATCTAAAATGCTCACAAATCTAAAGCAAATATTCAATGGCCAGTGCATTCTACCTGTGCTGACTCTGAATGAATTTATAAAAGGTAAACTAAGGACTGCCCCAAGATCTATGGAGAGGTCAATACTACACTTAACGAGAAAAGACAAGAAAAGAGCAACTGACATTAAGTCAGTTGCATAGGTCACAGACACCTTAAAGAAGACAGCATCCTTGAAGTGGCAATGGGCCAGCCATATTGCGCTTAGAAAAGACTAGAGGTGGACAAAAACAGTGTTAGAATGGTGCCCAAGAGATCTTCCCAGAGCGAGAGGAAGACTACCGGACCGATGGGAAAAGGACATATGCAGGGTTACCAGAGTTAATTGGCAGAGGATCGCCCAAGATCGTGTGACCTGGAGGAAACTGCTCAAGTTATATCTGAAATCATGACTTTAAGAGGCCACATCAAAAATTATTGAAAAGGCTAATAATGAATAAAAGATAGCTAAACATTAAAGCTGCTGGTGGAAAACCTCATTTAAACTCAGAAGCTAACTGATGTAAGGAATACATAGAGAAAATGTATGATGAGTGTAACGGAGCTGATTGATGCAAAAAGGCAATAACTTGATATAATTATTTATCATTTTATAAAGTATAATTAATTATCCCATTGAATAAAATTTAATTAAAGATTAAAATTCCCATGGAGTATATTGAATAAAAGTGCTTTGAATTTCCTGTTACAATTCGCTAGTCATTCTTAACAAAAACAGATGAACTCGAAACTTCATGGAGAGTAGACGTCGCTTCGTGATATGATCAAATTGCCAATACTAGAACCTGCAATTTCGGAAATAAAGTATAAAACAACGACCCACATAGAATGTATAATGGGTGTTGGCTTTAGTCATTGTTTTTAATAAATGAAATTATTGTATACTGAGCCTTCCTTCATTTTAAAAGTATATGCTGATTATTATAAGAAGTACGAGTAAAGAAGTTAACAGCGAAGCACATTTCATGAGGATGACTTGAACAATAGTGTACTGGAAAAGGTGATGTCGATATTGAAGATTTAGAAGACTTAGAAGATTTGATAGAACTTTGAAAGATTTGAAATCAAATAAGGTGGCTGGCATTATGAAATTCCTGCAAAACTTCTGAAATCCCTAGGAGAAGAAGGAATCAAAAGGCCATTTGAACTGATATCAAACAGTTACGAAACAGGAGAGATTCCAAATGATTTTAATAAAAGTATTGTCTTCACACTTCTGAAGAAAGCACATGCTAACAAATGTAAGAATTATCACATATAAGTCTAACATCATATGCTTCAAAATTAGTGACCAGGATAATATACAGAAGGAAAAAGATTTTTGAAGAGATAATAGCTGAATATCAGTTTTGGTTTAGGAAAAAGTGTGGTACAAGAGAAGCAATTCTGGCTTTAATATTTAAAGGGCAGATCAAGGAAAACAAAGATACTGTTTTGGGGCTTGTTGGTTTAGAAAAAGCTTTTGTTAATGTATAGCGGACAAGATGTACAAATATTTAAAGAAGTCATTTCTAAAATATTGAGATAGAAGAATACTGTATAATCTGTATAAGTATCAAGTGGCTATAGCAAAAGTAGAGAATCTTGAGAGACATGCATCAGTTAAAAAGGGGATTAGACAATATTGTAGTCTACCCCAATTAATATTTAATTTATATGTAGAGGAAGAAATAAAGGATGTAAAAGAAAAATTTGAATCATGTTTGAGGAGGAAAAAATCAGTAATCTATGGCTGACGACATTGTCCTGACTGAGGCGATTGGGAAGTTACTAAGTGGCATGAATAGAAAACTGAAGAAGATTTTGGGCTAAATATAAACAAAAGCAAAACAAAAGTGATGAAATGTAGCAGAAATGACGTCAGTAGTAACAGTCATATATAAAAATAGGATTGGATGCAATAGGAGATTTAAGTGAATTCTGCTACTTAGGAAGTAAAATTACAACTGATGGCCGAAACAGAAATTATGTTAAATGAAGACGCTATAGTGAAAAGATTTTTTTTAGTTTCAAGTATGGATCTAAGACTGAAAGTTTCCAGCTTTTTTGTGGAGCACAACACTTTACACTAGTGTAGTTCTGAATTTAGGACTGCCAGAAAGAAGGAAAATTAAAGCATCAGAAATGAGGTGTTATAAAAAGATGCTGAAAGTTAGGTGAACAGATAAAGAATAAAATGAATGGGTTTCGGAGATAAAGGCCTAGGAGAGAAGTTTGTGGAAGAGACTTACATTAAGAAAAGGGCGGTGGGTCACATTAAAAAAAAAAAAAAAAAAGTCAAACAAGATTGATTAATTTGTTAGTGGATGGAACAGTCAAAGGTAAGAACTACAGAAGTATATAAAGATTAGAATACATGAAACAGGTAATTGAGGACGTGGGTTGTAAGGGGTATGTAGAGATGAGCACAAGATAGGAAGGGATGTGAGATTGCATCAAACCAGTCGAGAGAATGATCAGCAGTAGAAAACACACACACACAATTCGACATAAGTACTCTGAGGATGAAGTTGACCCATCCTTTGTTTAGCAGTTGCATGGTTCATATTCAAACATTTTGATTCTTCTCATGTTTTTTGTTAATGGTTATTGTGATTCTGTACTGCAGTAACTAATTGTTCTAAATGTTACTTCCTTCTTTAGTACATATTTAAATTTTTATGTTATTTGTTTTGTAACTTACGTTCTTTTAGTTTCACAGCCACTGTCGAAGGATTGAAGAAAATGAATTTGCCAGTTTTTACCATAAACCTTAATCACAAAATTTTGCCTGGTCTTGTGACGATGGGGAAGTATGATGGCACACACGCCTGCCTTACAGCGGCCACAACAGCTGACCAGGTATGATCCTTTTAACTCTATTCAAATACTCGTGAATAAATAAAAGTTGAAGAAGCAAAATGCCTATCGGTTTTCACTACTTGTCCATTCTAATGAGACTTGAGTAAAAAAAATTTTTAGGTCAGTCATTGGTTATATTCTGTTGCTATTGAATGTTCAAAAGTGCGATTCATACACACAGTGTCATACCATTTTTCTTTTTAGTCCAAAGGATGGAATTTAAGGAATGTGTTAAAAGGACAACACAAATTTTGTGTAAAAATACTCATATCTTCATCAAAAAAAAAATTATTCTTAAATAAAATTATTGTAACACAGTTAATTCTTAGAAATGGGGAAGAAATGGTTGCCAGAGGAAAGTGTACTGTAGGTGGAAGAGTGTGGCTTTAAACGGGAAAGGTCAATACTGGACTTAATGTTTGCAGTAAAGGCAATCAAACAGAAGCACTGTTTGTATAGGAATAATCTAATCATGCCATTTTTGGACATTGTGAAAGCATCTGCAGTTAGAAAGTTTGGGAAGTACAGAAAGGAAAAGCAGTCGAGAAGGGGTTGAGTGTAAGTTTTTAAGAGTGTGTAACCGAGTGTGTTGGGTAAACATTTAACGCTCTGGCCTCACATTCAGGAGGACGCAGGTTTGAATCCCCATCCGGACGTCCAGATTTGGGTTTTCCATGGTTTCCCCAAATCACTCCAGGGAATGTCAGGATGATTCCTTCAAAAGCTGAATTCCTTCCCATTCCTTGACCCCCAATCCTTTCCTTCCTCTAGTGACCTCAACGTGGACGAGGCGTAAATCCATAAGCAAAAAAAAGTGTGTTTATGGTGTATGTGAGAGTTGTGTTAAACTGGATTTGGAAAGGACATAATGGTTTAGCTTAGACAATGGTCTCAGGCAGGCAAGTGGTCTCTGGATAAAACAGTAAAAGAAAGTGCCCAGTAAGATCGATGAGAAAAACGTGTTAACAGATCATGTGACAGTACAGAGAAACTAAGAGTCAGAAGTGGAAGAACAGCTGGTTGTGTGCCAGAAAGAGGTAAAATCTTACTGAATTCAATTCTCTGCAAAACAGGGTGAAGTATTAATTACAACTGGGAGGAAGGATAGGTCTAATTGGGAGGTGAGGAACTGTAGTTTCTAGAAGAGAGAGAAGAGAAGGTGATATACGGAAATAAATGATTGATAGATGCAGAAGAGTACAAGAATTCTGTAGGAGTATAATAGGCCTGATTTGCAGCAGGAAGGGACCACAGAAGTACAACAACATAGTTCCAGGGTAGATGGGTCTGTTCAACGGGAGTAATGAAATTAACATTTATCACTCCCTCAGGGGTCCCCCCCCAACCATCCACCTTCAGCATCCGCCACCACCACAGGAAAGAGACTCTTCAGAACTACCCACCATTTCAGCGGGGATGGTGAAGCTAGGCACACTTAGCCACCCATGTGGGTACCTGCGGGGAGCGATGGGAACGCGGCGCCTGCCACGGATCAGGCCGAAGAGGAAACCTGACCGTATAGCTACAGCCTTCTCCGCGAGTTCAATGCGCACCTGGCCCCACCGCCCCCGCAGGGAACAAGGCGGTAGCCGCAGTGACCGAGCACAGCATGGACCTACCTTTGGCGCATGTTCCGCCGCGCTGACCGGCACACCTATATGGGAGCTGCTGACGGACATGACTTCCCGCACACTTGTCCAAGCTCGCAGAGCACCATTGTAGTGCGCATCACACCTCAGCATAGAGCCTTGGTGTATGGGTGTACCTGCCCCACCCGGGTCAAAGACCATACACTACCAGTCCCCACATATTAGAGGACCTATTTTGGCAGCAAATAGCTCATACCAATGGCAAGAGGAGCCGAGTTCCTTGATCACCGGTCCCAGCGAGGACCAACTTGTACAATCTGGAGACGACCCCGGCCATTGCCAGATCACACCAGCTTACCGGTACCATCCGTTGCCTCCCATCAGGGTCGTGACACCTCCTTGCACCTTAGGTCATACTGCTGTGAGCAGCAGAAGAGGGACAAGCTCTCTAATCCGCATCCATCGGTTTTACTGCCTTTGTGTTGGCAGTGAGTGCTACCGGCGGGAGGGCTTCACCACATCACCCCACAGCGATTCCAGTCTTCTGAAGACCAGGATATACCAGTCCGTTTGTTTGATCCATACCGGCGGCAGGGGGAACCACTTCACCTGATCACCGACGCCCACCTAGGTAGTAGCTGTACCCGAAAATCGGAATGCGACCCTACCTTCTAGCGGCAGAGGCCGGCTTACCAGTACAATTTTGAGTGAAACCGTTCTGTAGGGCACACACTTATCTCCCTGAACCCTGTCCGGCTTTAAGTCGGAATAGTCTAGGCACCGGCACAGTGTGCATTCCTGGTGGCAGGGTGCACCGCATCTAGGGATTGCAATCCAGCAAAGCGGGATCCCGCAACGTTAAACAGTCTAGTGGATCCCACAAAAAATTAAGCGGATCCGCAATCCGCAAAATGCGACGAAAACGCGTGTCGGTCTGCGTGACTCGCTGCCCCACTCGGTCTCTATCGGATGTGTTGCACTGTTTGCATGTGTCCTTGCAGTTGGCATTTGACTCGTGTGAACAAACTTTTGTTTTTGTCAAACTTCATCATTTATAAGTAAATAGATACACTTTCACACATTCATTAAAACTGACATTTGTTTTGAATGCACATTTCTATAATTTGAGTTATGTTGCATATTTAGTACGATTTTCTAACTACATAATTAGTATTTTTTATGCGTTGCACATGTTATCTTAACTACACAATTAAAGCTTTTTATTCACAGTTTCATTATCCCATTTTCTATATTTGCAGATATAGTAATTTTAACAACTTTCTTTATTTTTGCTGAAAATTAGATTATTCGTTGATACGAAACTAATGTTATCGTAATTTTAACAATCACATACCTATTTATTTAGTATCTATCAAAAGGCAACTGTATACCCTTTGACTTATTGTTGTTTTGGCCACCACCTCATTTTAAAAACATGTTCTTTGACAAAAGCCGCCTGCTTACATGTGCCGCCCTGGATATCGATTAATCCCTCTTGGGTTGGTTTGGTCAATCGCCACAATACATTATTTTTGAGTGAATAGGATGTCTCCTTTTAACTCCTTGTTATTATTTTGACTAAAGGCAAAAAAAAAAAAGTTACAATGAAGTCCTCACGGCTGTATCACCGAATTGTGTTGTAATAGCACAATACTTCGATGACTCCATCCACCGTCTTCCTCACGTGTGAAATTTCGTGTTTTTACAACGCAATCTGGCGATACACCTGTGAGGACTTCATTGCAATCATATGCTGAGGAAGTCTCCTTTCTTACATAAAAAATTAATTACACTAAAAGAAAAGTCATTAAGCCACTTAAAGCAAAACTGCTTGACAGTTTCCCTCTTGGTGTGTAGTTTCTTCTAATAACAATGAATCAACTATAAGATCAATCAAGAAATCAGGATACATAATAATGAATCCCACGAAAACAATTCTATTGAAAATAGGCCAAGTCTCGTGCTTGTGCAGTGATCTTGTTGTGAATCAGGTCAACACTTAACATTCACTTAACCTTGTGAAACAGAATTCTTTCTCTCAGTATTATAGAACATTTATTTAGGATTAAAAAAAAAAAAAACTGATGACTTGGCCAATATGCTTACCATGTTTTTAAACTGACGTGATGTATTGTAAGGCACATAATATGACCTAAGACTGAATATTTTCCATTTATGATTATTTATTTAAAAATTGGTTTAGATTTAAAAGAAAAAATATAAAACCTGGAAATATACTTAAGACATGCTAAAAATTTTTAATGTCATTTTACCAATTAAAATATTGTTAACTATTAATTTTTATCATTTAACATTAAAATTGATTTATTAATTTAAACAAAAGCCATTTATTATTTAAATTATTAACGCTTTAAGTAACTGTGTTTTAAATATATGTGTTAAAAAAAACTGTTGGCGCCAATCCCGCTGGATCCCGTGGGATTGGTGCAAATCCCACAAAAATCCCATGGCATTGAAAACACTGTGGGATTGCAATCCTTAACCGCGTCGCTGTAGGTCGCCACCCAGTTCACCTGCGGGAACTCCCGATACCGTCTGCCAGACACCAACAGCACGGCAGACGCAAACCTTCTTCACCAATTATTTGGTGCAGTCTCTACGCCGGGCTAGGGATCCCAGGATTACCAATCCCATATCGAGGCCTACCGGAAGAAGACCCATTACTACCCAAGTCGCCTTGGTTCTCTTGTTAGCAAAGCTGCCTTCACAACATTAAAAGAGACGTAATTGGGGACACTTGCGTGAAAACCCCTACCACACATCTGGTACAGAAGACAAACTGGGATTGGAAGTCCACCAACTGTTTTAAAGGTATCCACTGTGCAGTCTGCCAGGGCTTGTCCTCGGATACTAGGGCCTGGGCACGGCCAGGTCCCGACACCTCAAATGACTGCCCCATGCGGAGTACCTTGCACTTGGAAACTGGGTCGCCACTACAAATCCACCCCAAACTGGCCCTAGGGTCCTTGTCCTCTCATTAGCAAGGCTTCCCTTGCAGCATTTAAAGGGTCATCGCTGGGGTCACTTTCGTGATACCGCTACCACGCATCTAAGTGCAATGTGCTGACGACCGTTACCCAATATCTATTGCGATAGGGTAGTCAACCAATTGCTTTATGGGAGGGCGCCGGGTGGTCTGCCGGCAGCTAGTCTCTGATACTAGAGCAACGTGTGCTCAGACACCTCAAACGACTGCTCCACGAGACTTCCCCTGCTCGGGCACCTCAGGATCGCCAACCCCGTATCTGCACTGCCCCATGAAAACAGACACAGATCCCTGAGGGAACCAAAGAAGGTACAGTAGGATTATTTGCATTACTGACTTTAGGCCAATATGGTTTTGAAGCGTGTGTGATAAAGAAAGATATCAGTAGAATTTAGGCCATAGTGTTGAAGTGCGGGATAACCTGAAAAGCTATTAATCATGAGACTGGACACATTGCGGAATGTGGCAGTTAAAGAGGAACCTGTACAAGATAGAATCGTAAGATAGAGACTCCAGTTGTATGGACACTTCAAGAGGATGAATGATGGATTGATACCAATGAAAATACAAAATTTGAATTTGGAAGTAGGCCTTGAGGAGTGGGTAGATGGATTAAAGGAATAGAAAAGAGAATGTTATTCCTAACCTTTTCCTTTGATTCCTCTGGGGAAGATCATAGTTAATAATTTTAAAAGCATGTGGTATGAAATTAATGTTCCATCAGTTTTTCTAGGACTTGTGCTTTTTTTGTTCCAATAATTCCCATGTTGTCTCAGTTTCTTTCCACAATCTTTGTTTGCCTACTTTTGCTACTCTCTTCCATGTGTTAAATTCTTTACGAGTTGTGTTATGTGTGTTTTTTCTTCCTAGCTTTGTTTTTGAAGCTGTACTGTACAAATAAAGTTAATGCACTGTGTAGCATTATACTTTGGCACTGTGCACTATTCTTGTGTAGTTCACGAAGGAACTAGTACCCAAATCCCTAGCTCCTCAGCTTGTTAATTTGTTTGATCCTTTTCCAAAGACCAACTTTTGTGTTAGGTTATTTATTACTATGTCATCTAAAAGGAAACGTAGTTCCCTGTCGACACATTTAAATGAAGACACAGATATTATTATTAATTTAATTGTGATGGAACTAACACTCCAGTGGCAATTTCCCAAGTCATCTGATTACACCATTTGAGATATATAAAAAATTTCTTTTATAATGGAATGTTAAATTCCTCTGCATTTACTTTTCCAATTTACAAATTTTAAATTCCTCAAGCGTTTTTGGTAAATTATTCATCACTACACTTGGTAATTTGTTCCAATTCCTGACACCCTTACGGGGGGGAAAAAAAAAACCACTAATTTATGCATGAAATCGAGTGCAAGCTTGTGATCATGGTCGCTTTTCCCCTTTCATGCACTATTCCTAATTCTTTGACCAATATCCCTCCAAGCCCCATTATCAACAAATGCCCTGTACATTCCCAGCACTCTCTTCACCCTCCTCCTGTCCTCCAATGAGTCCCAATCCAGCTTCTTTTATCATATTAGTTACTGACTGTGTCCTGTGATAATTTCCACAAAGAAATCTAGCTGCTCTTCTCTGCACACCTTCCAACTCCTGTATTTGATAACCAAAATGTGGGTCCCAAACTACACTACAATATTCAACGAATGGTCTTACCAAAGTTTTGTAACCCAACTCCCTAACTTCTCTGGTACATCCTCTCATCACCCTCTCCAGTAAATGAAGGATTTTATAACCTTTTCCCACCACCTGCTCAATGTGCTCTGCCCAATTGAGTTTGTTATCAAACGTTATGCCAAGATATTTATATTTCAAGCAATTCTTACCCCACCCTGTAATCATTAACAATCTTTAGTTTTTTATCTGTGTACCTAATAAGCTGACTCTTCTTGGCATTTATCTTCATTCCATGCTGACCTACCCATTTAGATATTCTATCCAGGACACTGTGCAGCTGTTCAGTCTTCACCTGTTTTGATCCTATTGTATACCATTATATCATCTGCAAGATACCTAGATTCTGACCATAATGCATCAACACAGTCTTTTACTAGAATAATGAAGTGCAGCGGTCCCAGTACACTACCCTGCGGCACTCCCATATTTACTTCCCCCTTTTTTTCATAATTTATTTCCCACTGTAAAATTTTGCTTTCTGGCTTTTAAGAATTCCTCTACCCAGCAAGTAACTTTTTCATCCAATCCAATAGATTTCAGTTTATAGAAAACCATTTTATGGCTCTGTCAAATGCCTTAGAAAGATCTAGTGCCACACTATCAACTTGGCCTCCCTTGTCCAATTCATCTGAAATATTTTGCATATAGCCCACCATCTGAGATTCACATGAATATCCTTCCCTAAAGCCATGTTGTCAATCTGAAAATAAGTTTCTTTTATCACAGACATTTCTGATGTAGTTGCATATCAATCTCTCCATCATTATAATGCGAAGTACGCCAGAAAGCTTCCGTGGTTCGTGTTTCACGTTAAACTGTAGGTCTCCTGTACCCGGTAGGATTGCCAGGTTAGGTTAAGGTGGCTACGGCAGGAGCGAAATGCGCAGCCAATAAAAACCATGTCTCCAGGTCATTATGACCACCTGAAATTATTATTATACAGGATGATTGTCCCTAGTTGTATAACTAAACCAGTCACTCAGTATCTCTGCAATTTTAAAATCCTCAGTGACTTCAACTCTATTTTTCTCTACAATAGTCCGAATACCTTCCCTTCCCCTCTGTTTTCTAATACCACCATAGAAATTTCTAGATGCTTCATTCAGTGGTCCTCCTGCACCAATAATATTCTTCATAAACCCATCCTTTGTTTCTTTCTTTGGTCTTATTAATTGCTTGTTTAGTTGTTTTAAGTATTCCCTACTGCCTTCTTGTCTGTTGTGTTCCCATCTCACTAGCCTCTTTAACCATCTCGCCTCCTTTTTGTAGTAGGTAGGTTCTTTATTTCTCTTTATTTTCTGCTTTGCAATAAACATTTCCTCACCGCTTTATATTATCTCCTTAAACTCTTCCCATTTCGCTTCCACTGTACTTGTGCCATCCTTCAATTTCCTGAACCTTTCCCTGAAATATCTCTTCAATTCTAAAGTATGTGCCTTTTTATAATCATACCTTATTCCCCTTCTATTTTGGCCACTGGTTTACTGAATCCCCTTATATCCATCAGTACTGCACAGTGATCACTTATTTCTTTAGTTACTTGACACTGTATCAGATTTTCATCAGGCGTTATTTGAAAGATATCCAGCATGTTTGTCCCCCTCGTATTATGCTCTACCATCTGTGTAAAACCTACTTCCCGTATTAAGGTATTTGCAAATCTCTGTTCCTATGTGTTATTTATCTTATTTCCCACCCAGTTGACACCCGGTAAATTTAAATCCCCTCCAATAATAACCATTCTACGCTCACCTCTGAACTGTGAACGTGAATTTAGTTTCTCTCCAAGAATCTCATCTTCATCATTCATTCTTCCACTATGGTAAACAGCCAATACTCGGATTTTTTCTTTTTATCACCCTAAAACTCTACCCCTAGTAACGCATGGTCATGATCTATGAACACTAGAGAACTATAGTAATCTTTGCTAACTAGTATGAATACTCCTCCACCAATTGCTCCTCTGTCTCTGCGGTACACTCTGTAACCTTCAGGGAAAACTTCACTGTCTATTACTCTTTCTTTTAACCAAGACTCTACCCTTATAATGACTTGTGGTTCATGTATCTCTATTAAGTTGGCAAATTCTATCACTTTGTTCATTATACTTCTACAGTTCACCAATAACACTCTTATTTTTGGCTTTGTGGTATTTTCAGCATTAATCTTTGTCTTTATAGTTGTTTCCAGTTCCGTTAGTATTTCAATAGCTTCATCTGTTTCTTTAGAATTTGTATTCTATCCCATAGTGCATCTACAACCAGTATCCCTTTGATCACATATTTTTATCCCCTCACCAGCAGCCCTAATCTAAAAAAGAGAAAAAAACCTGTTCAACATGAATAATTATTGCAGAAGTTTCAAACCGAGGTTTAACAAGGAATGTGAAAACAAAACAGTCTTTGCTCCTATTAACAATTACAAGATAACCACTGGTAACCACAAACTATAACAAACAAAACAGCGCATGCAGTAGCAAAGCGAGCCGTCGATCTGTCTTTCAGGAATTCGAGATGGGAGTGACTTAGTTCGCTGAGGAACTGCAAACTAAACTGAACGCTCCCAGTCGCAAACTATTATGGGCAAGTCTACTAGTTACTCCATTACCAACATTTTTTCAGTTGATTATAGTACTTTTTTTTTACTATAAAAATACAATACACTTTGAAAATATAATACTTAATGAAAGTTTAGAAAAGGACGAAAGGTATGTTTTTTACTATTTTATTTTTTAAACGATATTTTTTTGCACTTTGCTAGGTCCTCCTTACTATTAATTAGTCTAAAGGTAGATAGCCCGCCAACTTCAACACATGGCCCAAGCATTGATATTCGCAGTAGTGCTATCACATAGCATATTATTATTGCTTAATAAACTGCTCTCAAACTACACACTTCTGTGCAATGGATGTTAATGTTAAATCAAATCCACCAATATTTTTATTTATCTGCACAGTTTATTGAACATTTTAAATACTCAGATAACATAATACATAGTCGTCACTGTCCAGTTAATACATTCCATCATGGCCTCTCTGTGCCATCTTAACACGCACCCTTCTTTCTCAACCAACCATACAGTAGTGCCAACTACAAACAATTTCATTACTACAAAAGACTTAAAATTACCCAAATATCTATATATACTTCTTACGCTGTAAGTCTATTACTTGATAATTTATTTACAATTTTTGCAATGATTTGTGAGTGGGACCTCACAACTTCTTGCCTCTAACAATTTATTGTTGGAATGTTTTCTATTTTTCTGTAGGAAAATACTATTACTATGCTGTGGGCTAATAGTTATGGGGAGAATACAAAAGCTAATTTACTATAGTTAACAAAACAAAAGCACAAGGCTTTATTTACTTTATTATTCCACTTTTTGTAAACACATGTATAAATCATTTGCCTTGGCTACTCATAGATAGGGTAGAGCTTGGGTAATTAGGGCGTGTTATGGTCTGTGGTGAATAGATTCCCGTGTCGTTACCGTGTCTTCGAGCCGAACCGCCGGTGTGAAACATGATGTGATGGAGGCAGCCCTGTCATCGCCATACATGAGGGCAGCTGGTTAGGCTACAGCTGACGTCTCCAGCAAAAAAAAAAAAAAAAAAAAAAAAAAAAAAAAACTGGGGCAGACACCCGGGGTGAAAGTCTGGCACCGAATGCCTCTTGTATGGCTCTCTCAATGTTTTTCCATCATCCCATAGAGAGAGGGGGTGGGCGAACCAATCAAGGCTCGATTTGGCATCCTCTTGGTTGATGACAATGGAACAATGAAACATTTACATGGCTGTTTAATTGAGGCCATGTATGATGTCTATTTGCGTGCTGAATTAAACACTCCTTTCACTGCTGACAAGCTTGGGGTTACATCACATTGTCTACAGTAAAATTGTTGTATGCTTTATCGCATTCAATTGTTAAATTAATGTAGGTCAAAACCTCATTTTTTATTAATGAGTTACTTCTCTTACTTTTACCTAGATTGTGTGTAATATTGTTATTTCAGAGTAAAGTTCGTTCTTTCTTTCTTTCTTTCTTTCTTTCTTTCTTATTTCCCCCTCCCCCCCCCTTGTATATTTAGAACTTCTAATATTGAAAACTTGTGTTTTAAATTTAATTTTTGGATTTTGTATAGCCAATTGCTTTAATTAAAATCTAACCATTTATTAAGATACTCCAGACATTTATTAACGAATACTAGAAAATTCTTTTTAATATTATTACTTTCTGTGGAGAATTTGGCTTCTAAGGACTTTTTCTTAACCAAAGAAACAGTCTCTTTTATATTTTTATAAAACTGATTTTAAAGTTGCCATAATATAATACTTATAAACTTAACTTAGTCCACAACCCGAAGGTTGGTTGGATCCTCCCGAAGGAGGCATACTAAGCCATTGTGTCAGAGGTAGGACGGCCAGTTCCTTTCCTCTGGGACCTACCGTTTAACATGGAATCCGAACCACGGAGCATCCTGGCATAGCTCATATGATTAAACACAACTCTCAAAATTCCTGCGCCTGCCAGGATTCGTGCCCGGGGCAGGAGCAGCGAACGTTTTGAAAGCAAGCACTTAGGCATAATACTTATACTATGACGTTATTACCTCCAAGTTGTTTAACAGGGTGGCCACAGACCTGTAAAATATGGAATTATCAGGGAATTTAAAGCCACCTTGAAATGTCATGGAAATATCAGGGAATCCAAGTAATTTAAAAAAAATTATCAGGGAATTTTAATTGCAACAACCCAAAATTTGATAATTTTTTAATAATTTATTTTAATATTGAACTTTTGCATTAAATAATTCAGCTTATATATTTTTGACATAAAATAGCCAACAAATACTGCATTTACACTAGCAACTTGCATCTTGTCTTGCGCCTCATCAAGATACGACGACAAAATGTTTGTGTGCGAGCGCTAACATGAACTCTCTCTGGAACTCAGCATTTGAAATTATATTTTAAAAAAAAAGGTGGATGGCATCTAAATCATGTAAACTCAGAAGTTATATTTTTTACTGAATAAAACAGCAATCGTAGAGGAGTAAGTATATAAAGATGTTTTTATGTTTCACTAAACAGTTTTACAATTTCAAGCAAAGTGTGAAACAGATGTTCCAAAAAAATTGAATTTGTGGAGAGTCTTCGAAGTCCTGTAGAATGTCACAAGCTGGTTTTGAGCTTCTTCTGAGAAAAATTGAACCTTTAATATCAAAACAAAAGCCTAGATTCAATATACCAATGCCAGCAAAAATGCGAATAGCGATAATTATACGGCTTTATAACTTTTTTGTATTAATGATATAAGGCGAATTAAAGCAGGAACAAAATAATATGTAAGATCCTAAATAGGTAGGATTTATAAAGTTTTGCGTCATTCAGAGCTCTTTCAAATGCTGAATCGATGTGATAGTATAAACATCGTGCTCGTGCCTTTGAACTGCTGCCAAGGCGAGCGGCACAGGCAAGCAACCACACAAAGTGAACCAACACGATTGCATGGTTTATACAAACTCGTGTTCATGCTATCTTGCGTAGACTCGCGGAAACTTACGCGAAAGTGTTAACTCTGCAACAGAAGAAATTGAAAATGGAAGAAAAAAAGGTACAGTAACTGAACCAGAAGATTTGAAAATAAAAGTGTAGCATAAAAAAGCTAAGCTGTTGACTGAGTCAAGTTACTGATGAACAATTTAAAAATCTTAATTACTTTATCCACCAAATACTGAAAGATTACTAATTAGTTTAAGTTCATATTAGTCATTTGACCTATCTTATTTTTCTGCTACTCATTTTTAATTATGCTTCATAAGATTATAAAATTTTCAAATAAATATTCTTAAACATGAATAAAATGTTCTCGGGTTACACATGTTTCTTTTTCTATTTTTTTTCAGTTTTATACCAGATTTAATTATTTAGAATCAAAATCTATTTAAAACTTTAAATATCTTAACCATGCAAATAAAGTTTCTAAATCAGGGAAAAATTTGGCAAATTTTTCTGGAAAACCTGGAAATATCAGGGAATTTTTAAATCATTACCTTGTGGCCACCCTGTTTAACAGCTTTGTAAAAGATGTAAAAAATGGCTTGCAGAATTCAAAAAGATTTTAAGTTTTGTGTCTCCATCAGTTTCATTCGTCGTCAAAATATTTTGAATGTATGTTGGAGAATCCTGCCCTGAACTAATAAAATAATTACTCAATTAGTTCCAGTTCACTGGAAATTGACGCACTTTTGCTATTGCTACAACTTTCCATAACTAATTCAATCTAATTAAATATCAAAAGGAAGAACAGCTTCCAAGTGAAAATAATTAACAATTGGTGATGTGGGACAGTGTGGAAGGATGCTTCCGCAGAATTTGGCAATGCTGGTGGGAGATACCTGGACGGTTTGCGGGATACTGCATAAGTGAATACGAGGACATGCCTGCCAGTGCCCTGGAGCAACACAGTGTCTGTTGTGTAATACACAGGTGGCCTAGTGGCGGTAGTGAACAGGGAGAGGAATACTGTTGTATAGACACAAGTGTTATTATTGTCATTCATTCATGTTTTTCGTGTAATTCCTGTTGAAAATAGTCTAGTGGTAATAATTATATATATATATTAGTTTTGATTTTTATATATGAGGAAAATAAATCATTCTCCTATGCATTTAAATATTTAGAGTCACATTTTAACAAAGCACCCTTACATTCAGACTAGAGAAATAATTAAAAATTTGATGAATCATAATTGACATGTGCTAAAATAATGAGAATAATTTATGTAACACTGGTAGTTAATACAATATCAGTTTGATTGCAGTGTTAATATGTTTTGTTTTAGTATAAAAAAAAAAGCAAATTATAACCACTGCTCAACATTACTAATTACTGCAGGAGGCTGAAACCTAAATTTAACCTGGCATATGAAAACAAACCATGCTTTGATCCCTTTAACAATTAAAAGACAACCACCGATTACATGTAATTTAAACTCACTTCAATCAAATCAAACCACATCCGAGTCGGAAAATATTATTTCGGTATCATCAAATGTAGCATGCTCCCAACAATTGTAAGAGACAATTTTAAGGAATGAACAATTTTAAGGAATAAATATTTTAAAGTATAAGAGTTCTAGGCAGCTGTTAAAGGTAAAGCAGGCCACTAACTGGCATGTAAACAGAAAACTGTCAACTGTTTGATTAAGCAGCATCGTGACCTGTCACGTTTGAAGCAAGGTAAACGAATGGGAATAAACATGACAGGGAGAAGTAATCCAACGATCACACTCCAGTGTTCTAGAACACCAATCGAACTTTTAGGGTTGATGCCTGACACTGTGCGGAACCAACAGGTGACAGAGGTCTTTTGACTAAGTCACGTGCCGAGGAGAGTGATGAACTGTATACACGGGGCAGCAGGGTGCCTCGACCTTGCAGTTGCAGAATCAGTCAAAACCGTTACTATGCCCATCTAAGCATCGACAGCAGACCACTGAAAGCCAGCCGGGTCCTCACCTAACTATCTAACTGTGAGTAAATTTAATCAGTCTTTGAGAACACTTCACGCACCTGGATATTCGCTCATTGGAATGCCAAGGGTTGTAACCTCTCTACTACTGGTGGAATAGATGGTCAAAAGTATTTGACGACTCTCACTTACATAACCTCCTGACAAGGTAATTGCAGCTACCAAACTTGAAGCAATCTATTATGAAAGCAGTCGAAGTCGGACTGGACAAGCGTTGAGCCAGAGAAACTTCATCTAGTAAGTGCCATTACATCTACTACTGAGTGAGCAACATCACACTGGATTATTTCTGACTACCACCGCCAGTCCGAAAGGTTGTACTATGATACAGACAAGTTGTCAAGGTGGTTGCTAAAAGCATTAATCAAATCAAACACTTTATAAAAATTAAAAAGTCGATTATCTATAAAAGGGTATTTTAATTCATTAAAATAAATGCATTTATAATATTTTAAGTAATGTTTCTTCAGGTAACTAATACATAAATAAATCCATTTAAAAATTAATATACTTGATTGCATGTAAAGTAAAAACAGAACAGTTGAATAACCCATTTACCCATTTGTGTAAAGGACAATGAAAACTTGGGTTTATTGTGGGCTACTGATAATGCTAATGTCATTTGTAAGGACTATTATTAAGTAACAACTTTTGTTAAGAATTTCATATTAAATTCCATTCAGGAATGACAAAAAAAAATGTTTTAGTGATATACTAATAAAACTGTCATACCAAACAAAATAGCACGTGCAGTAGCGGTAGCGAAGTGAATGAACGATCTGTTTCTCTAGGTCTGGATTTAGAGATGGAACTAACAAACTAAAAGAGTGACCTAGTTTGCGAAGGATCTTTGAACTAAACTTAGTGCTCCTAGTTGTGAACTATTATACGAGAGATGCACAAATCCTTCCAAAAGTAACGTCTCCCATTTTGTCATTATGATTCAGATATTGTGTATGCTGAATGAATGTACTGCCATACCTAGCTGGGAAATTAATTGTTAAATTAATAATATACATATAGGCTTAAATCCTTAAAACATACTTAATGTGCTTAAGGTAAAATAAAAGTTACTTGTAGTGCACAGGGCCCAGGTTAAGGTCTGCCACACCCACAGTACTTGTGCTTGGAACTGGTGAATGTCACCAATTCTCTAACACCATAAACATTGTGCAAACTTCTATGATGTGGCGATGGAACGCTGCACGTATTGGAGGATGGGTATCTCAGCTCGGCACCTGGATCACAACGATGGTTCAGAAGTATATATATAAAGTTCCTCAACCTCAAGGTGCGACGATATATGCTGAGAGGTGTACAGGTCATTGAAATACTTGCTAGTGTACAAACTCAGGGTACCTGCAGCACTCATACTGTAATAGGGTTGGTGGCGTCAATTGGGGTTCAACGTCACTAGACAATTGGTTCCTCTGGACTCGTGAGAACAAATGATTTCCAAAGAAAAAAAAACATTGCCAATTCTAGCACTTGTGGTAGGGGTGGGGCACATTACATTCTAAACATCTATGAATGTAAGAAGTGGGTTAATGCTAGTAGCTTCTGGGAAAGAACAATGCAGCAGTATGTCTTGTCCATTGCTGAATATTTTCATTCTCATTCATAGAGAGTAGGGAACCACCTTTCTACATTTCAGAGTGTTTTGAAGGTATTTCAAGACCTATAAAATCAGTGAAGAAATGGAAACATCTACCAGTAGGCAGGATTTCTTACGTGTTAACTGAGAGACTCTCTAGGAGTCTCTCATTAAATGCGAACCCCACAAGTCTCTAAACAGCAGCATATCCATTATCACCTTCGATAAAGATTAAGAAGCAGAAAAAGTGTGGTCAAGGTACGACAGTTAACCTGAAGGCTAAGTGGCATTATACAACCATATTACCACCTTCAAACTGACATAACCCTTTGTGTATCCGATTTTCTATACTATTCTGATTGGGAATATGTGGCCATTTGGTCAGCCCCATGCACACCTCGACACAGGTTTGCAAGCAGCCTGTATAAGATTCTAAATGTAACGTGGCCATTGAATTGCCGACAATAGCAAGACCCACAAATAAATTTAATAAAAACATCAAGGATGCTGAAGTGCTCGAAATAAACCAATAAATTTACAATTTTCTGATTTGTTGTATTCTTCATCCACAAAAATACACTGATGAGTGGTGAACAGCCTCTAAAGTTGTGCATACTTGCTTGAACTATTCCATGAACATACTTGTTACGTAGTTGCTTGTTAGAATACCAGAGCAAATCAGACTCCATAAAAGTAAGAAATAAATCTGTCTGTAGCAGCTACACCTGAGTTATGCCATCTTCAACAATATCTACTACCATCTGTTCTTAACACTACTACCGAGCGTGGTGGTGTAACGGCTAGCGTTCTGACCTCGCATTCGGGAGGACGGCGGTTCGAATCCCCGCCCGGGCATCCAGATTTGGGTTTTCCATGGTTTCCCCAAATCACTCCAGGTGAATGCCGGGATGCTCCCTTCAAAAGGCCATGGCCGAATTCCTTCCCATTCCTTGCCCCCCATCCTTTCCCGTCTCTAAAGACCTAGTTGTTATAGGAGACGTTAAGCAGTTAAAAAAAAAAACTTAACACTACTGCTACTCCATTGTCTGTCTGCCATAGGGCTGTGTTACCAACTCTTGATTCCTTATATATATGCTACCAACTTAAACTATATTATTGATTAATCACAGACTACTAACCCTTGTTACAAGACCACAAAATCATACAGAGTAATTACGTAGATATAACAGTATCGTGATATATGTCCCCCATTTCATTGGAATTAAAGCTATTTTATAAAAGTGGTTTTGATTGGATGGAATGTCTTTACCAGGCACTAAGGAATAAACCAAATTTTCGTCAAAACACCGTCATCTCCAGTCTCAGTAATCGTTATCATAGGTATTGGCTGGCTCGACACAAATATCAAGTCTTTCTATATTATCATTAAACTATAGTCTCTGTTTATTCAGTTTTCAAGGTAAGCAGTTCATTTTTGCAAATTAATACAAAAACCACACACCAAGATTGTGAATGACCCTGTTTCTGTTTCTCAGCAGTCACTACATAAGTACCCACCTGAACTGGTGTGGATCTAGCTAGACAGATAGGATGGCTCCCTATTCCAGTGGAACTTAAATGTTTTTCAAGCTCATAAAGACGAAATAAAACACTTAGCATGGTCTAATCCTTTGCATCTCCATACCAAGGAGACACATTTTAGACATACACAACCCATTACAGGGAGGGTTTATTTATTTATTAATATTATTCCTTAGATTCCTGCTGAGGAAGGACCTCTGGTATCTGAAACATGTCATGGGTAATATATGTACATACAACATGAATAATAATTATAGCGAAAAAGAATTATTATATGTAAAAAAAAAAAAATAAAAAAAAAATAAATAAAAATAATACAACTAAATTTTCAAAAGTTGCACAGATACAATTAATTCTATTGTACAAATTTTTGAATGGAGTATTGCCAATAATCTAATCCCTTAGTTTTTCTTTAAATGTATCTTTATTAGCTACAAATTGTTTTATACTTTTAGAAAGCTTCTTAAGCAGCTGTGTCCCAGAATAATTAACTCCTCTTTATTATTATTATTATTATTATTATTCCGGGATTCACTAAAAGTGTGTGGCGGAGGGTGCATTGCACCTGTCCGAAAGGGTAATAGTTTGGAAGGGATATATATAGGATATGGCAGGAGGCGCCCATGGGCTAATGTGGGGAACCATCCCAGCATTCGCCCGAAGCGATCTGGGAAAACCACTGAAAACCCAGATAAGGATGGCCAGAGTGCTTTATTGAAATCTACTCCTGTCGGATTTTAAGTTTACTCACCCGGTAAATCCTTTTTATTCCATTCCCTAATTGCTGGTGGGAAAAATGAGTACAGAAATGAATTGGTTCTGGCCCTGATTTCTCTTATCTTATTTCGCCGTCATTCTGATATATGAATGTTGCTGGTAGCAATATTTCCTTGCTGTCATTCCGAAATACGTCAGTCGTGAATTTTTCAATTAGCTTCCATCGAGAGCAACGCCTTCGGTGTTCCAGGTCTTACCAACCTAACTCCTTCAACACCACACTTACATTTTCCCTCCAACTATATATATCTGTCACAAATTGGGCGGCACTTCTTTGGACTTTCTCTAATGCCTCCATTAACCCATTTTGATGGGGACCCCGTACAGAACAACAATATTCTAAGTGAGGAAGCACTAGTGACTTGTATACAATCGATTTAATTTCCGGAGTGCATTGATTTAAATTACGACCTAGAAATAGGAGCATACGAGTTGCTTTCCCAATTACGTTCTCGATATGCACATTCCATTATAAATTATTACGAATTTACCCCTAGGTATTTAGCGGAATCTACCTTTCTAAGGAAAGTACCATCAATTATATATTCAGAGCTAAATGGTGTCACCTTTTTACTTACACGCATGACTTGGCACTTTTTAGCGTTTAACTCCAATTGCCAGTCTTTACACCACCAAATTATCTTCATAATATCGTCTTGTAACAAAGCGCAGTCGTCCTGGGTTTTGATTTCACGATAAATAATAGCATCGTCAGAAAATAATCTTTTCATCCCCCTTATTATGTCGCACAAATCATTAATGTATATGAGAAACAACAGAGGCCCTATAACGCGTCCCGGGGGTACCCTACACCTCACCTCGGTAAGTGATGAACGCTCACCGTCGAGAACTACTCACTTTGTTCTGCCCTTCAGAAAGTCTGCAACCCAGTTTCCTAAGTAACCTAGTGTGAGGCACAGTGTCGAAAGATTTTTTAAAATCTAATAGAACTAAATCAACCTGGGATTGTTCATCTAAAATACGGCACAAGTCGTGAATTAGAAGTGCAAGTTGTGTTTCGCAGCATCGGCCTTTTCTGAATCCATGTTGATTTGGGTTTAAAGTTCACCTTCATCCAACAACCGCATGACATTTGAATAGATGATGTTCTAAAATCCTGTAAAATATTGAGGTTAACGAGATCGCCCTATAATTTTGAGGATCATTACCATTCCCATTTTTAAACACTGGATTTACGATAGCGGTCTTCCATTTGGCTGGTATTTTTCCTTGATCCAAGGAGTTAAACATTGGAAACTTCTCTTAGTTTTCTATGGTGAAAGTTTTTTTAAATATATTATTCAAAATTTCTGCTTTCTCTATGCTTGTTTTTGATAATTCCCCATTTTCATTAATAAGCGACGGCGTAACCTTACGAGAGCCTCTTGTTACTTTGATATATGACCAGAACTTTTTTGGATTAGTAATCAGATCTTCGGATAAATTCCTGGCTTGGAATTCTTTAAATGGATCAGCGCATTGCCTTATGCACTTCCGCTCGCAACTGGACTAATTTAGTGTGATTAGATGAGTACGCCGATTTCTTCACCGTGGCATGTAAACACCTTTGCCTCCTGAGCAAACGTTTCACTTCCCTATTGAACCAAGTGAAATTCTTACTAACCTTAATACACTTTTTAGGAACAAATTGATTTAAACTGGTCCATATTAGTTCTTTTAAATTAAACCAAAGTTCCTCAACATTTGTATTTAGCGTGTAGGTTTCAAAATTTTTCGCAAAGTGATAAACCATACCCACATCGTTTGCCTTATCGAAGCAATATAGCTTTATACTAATGAAAGTGATATTTATGTTTGCTGCAAGTTATTTTTGTTTCTTGTATTGAAATTGTGTACCTGTGGATTAGATGCAAACAAGTTGAAATGTTCTATGACAAAGCACTTCCTGAGAAAGTCATTGTAAGAACATTGAGCTTTTTAAAGAGTTAAGAAGTTTTTGGTTTTACCCTACACAGCATCCTCATAGCTATTTCTGTGCTATAAAATTTTTTTACCTTGTGTTTCCACAAAAAACTATGTCATAAAATGATAAAACATGAGTGAATAAAAAAAAAAAAATTATAGTTTTAAAAACTGCTTTTCCAGCAGTGTGAACTAAAGAGTTAAAAATCATCTTTAAAGATTTTATTCAACAGTGATAGGACATCCCACAATTCAGTATAAATTATTGTTATTATTATTATTACTATTGGCGAATTCTCCCAATAAATGGAGGACGGTAAGCAAATGAGCAAATCAAGTTTTCTTCGAGTTCTTCTTATTGTTCCAATAGGCTTTCATTCTTTCCGAGAAAGCTTGTTTGCGTTCTTCCGAGCACTTTGGTCTGTATTGTTTTTGTTTTGGTTGCTCAGTTATAACTTCCCATTTGTCTACATTGTGTCTGAAGGTGTCTGTAAGATGTCTGTTGCTCCTATGCTTGCACTTTTAAGATCCTTCCGAATTTCATTCAGCCGAGGTGTTGGATTTTTAAGTGAACTTACATAATCTATTATCTTTTTTGTCAGTCGACTTTCTGATAATCTCTTAAGGTGACCAAAGAATTTCATTTGCCTATTCTTGTTGCCAATTTTGATATTTGAAAACTTTTCTGTTGTTTTGATTGATTGTAGTCTGTAACCATCTTTAGTGAGTCTTGCTCCTAGAATTTCTAATGATTTTTCTCTCTACTTCTTTAATTTCTTCAAGGTCATGTTTTCTGTTAAGTGCTAATGTTTCATTTGCATAGATGACTGTTGGTTTTATGACTGTGTTGTAATGCCAAATTTTTGTCTGTCTTGACATAGATTTTTTTGTTGTAGAGATTTTGGACTAACCCTAATGCTTTTTTTACTTTTTGGAGGCAATTTTGCTGTGAGATTTTCTCAAGGCCTGTTGGTTCGATGAATTCTCCGAGGTATTTAAAGTATGGGACCCTTTTGATTTTACCGTATTTTGTTCTCAAACTTGTTATTTCTTTCTTTGAACATATGAATCCAGTTTTTTCGAATGAGATTTGCAATCCTACTTTTTCTGCACATTCTTTGAGTGTCTCAAGCTGTTTGATGGCAGTCTCTTCATCTTCTGCTAGTATCGCCAAATCATCCACATAAGCGAGGTATGGTATATAGAGGTTGTTTTTGGGAAAGCCAAGTGGAATTGGTTTCCAACACTTACATTTCTTGAGTTCTTTCTCCCATTCTTCCATAACCTTGTCTAGAACGACATTGAACAGAAGAGGCGAGAGCCCATCTCCTTGCCTTACACCTGTTTGAATGTCAAAGAGTTCTGAATTTCTCCCATGAATTTCTCTTTAGATTTAGTACCAATTAGTGTTTGTTTTATGAGTTCTCTTGTTTTTTGATCTAGTCCCTTTTCTTCTAAAATTTGGAGTAGTGAAGCCCTGTCTATTGAGTCGTATGCCTTTTTGAAATCCACAAATGTGCATACTAGGGGTTTTTGTCTTAGGGCTCGCATTTTGATTATAGTTTTGATGTTGAAAATTTGTTCAGAGCATGACCTGTTTGGTCTGAATCCTGCTTGATATTCTGCTAATTTAGGTTCTAACTGCTCTTGTGCTCTCTTCAAAATACAGGCTGAAAGAATTTTGTACATGTCTGGTAGAAGGGAGATACCTCTATAGTTGTTTACATCTGATTTTTTACCTTTTTTTATGTAGTGGGTGGATGAGAGCAATCTTCCAATCATCTGGGATTTTTTCAGTTTGCCAAATGTTTTGGTTTATTTGTGTAATTTCTTTGAGTGAATTTGAACCTAAATGTTTTAAGAGTTCGGCTACAATTCCATCTTCTCCTGATGTTTTGTTATTTTTAAGGTTTTTTATATGTGCATAAATTTCTTCTTGTGTTGGTGGTGATGAGTTCTCCGTTGTTATTTCAGATTGTATTTTCGGAAACCTCTTTTTGGGCTGCGGACAATTTAAGAGCTGTGAAAAATAAGTGGCCAGCTCTTGGCAGTTTTCTTTATTTGTCTGGGCAAGTTTACCATTTTGTTTTTTAAAACATAGGTTCTGTGGTGAGTACAATTTTAATTGGTTTGCGAAGGTCTTGTAGAAATCATGTATATTGTAATTTTTGAAGTTGTCTACGATTGTCTGTAGTTGGTCATTGACATATTTTCATTTGTTTTGTCTTAAAATCTTAGATGTTTGTTTGTGAACTTCGAAAAATTGTGTGTTTCTTCAGATTTGTTGCAATTGTAATTTTGAAATGCCTTTTTTCTTTCTTCTAGTGCAGTCTCACATTCTTGATTCCACCAAGAGTGTTTTGGTTTTTTGTGAAGAGGTATCAGTTCTTTCGCGGTTTTGATTATTTTAGTCCGAAATTTCTGCCAGTCTTCTGCAGGTTCTTCTTCCCATTTTTCTTTGATTTTGGAATCTTTGATTTTGCATAGATTGAATTTTGGAATCACTGGTGGTTTTCTGTTAAATTTTCTTTTGGTGTGAATTTAATTTTTATTCTGGATAAATAGTGATCAGAATCTATATTTGCCCCTCTGAGTACTTGCACATTGTGAATTTCTTTTTGATAGTCATACGATATTGCAACATGATCAATCTGGAATTCCCCTAAATAATGGATGGGTGATCGCCATGTTTTTTGTTTTTTGGGATTTGTTTCGAAGTGAGGTCGACATAATTTTGAGGTTGTTTTGCTGGCATAACTCAATAAGCCGTGAGCCATTTTTGTTGGTGAACTTGTGTGCAGGGTAATCTCCTACTGTCTTCTTGTATTTGCGTTCCCTGCCAATCTATGCGTTGAAGTCACCAAGCAAAATGTTCACATCATCTTTCGGAATTTTGGCCATCTCTGTTTCAAGCTCTTCCCAGAATCTTTCCGTTTTTTCGGGCTCTTTTTTACTGTCGCCATTTTTTGGTGCATGTACATTGATGAAAGTATAATGTTTGTTGGTGTGTCTTATTCTCATGGTCATCAGTCGATTGTTGACTGGATTCAACTCTTTCACTGACTCCAACACATTTTTATCTACAACAAAGGCTCCTCCTTGGCCAATTTTCCTGTTAGTTCCAGATTATTATTATTGAATAAGCTTAAAATAATAATAAAAAAGTGGGGTGCTAGATATCTGTCATATTTTTTGTTGCTAACTGTTCATGAAGGTAGAGGCATTGTGGAAAGTAAGTAGAGAATACACCCCCATACTTTTTTATATTAAAATTATTTTTGTCACCGACTTTATTCTTATTTAAATCATATTCAAATAATTAATTTATACTGAGTAGTGGGATGTCCTATTGCTTTAAAACAAAATCTTTATATTTAAACATTTTTGTTTCACATTGCTACAAAAGTTTTTAGTTCAGATTGTTATAAAAGTATGTTTCTTACTATTTGCTATTTTCTTCACCAATCTCTCTTTACCTTTGTTTTGTAGTTTCATCTTTAATTATTATTCCTACGAGCAACAGACAGTTAAATGGTCAATCAGGGCAAATATATTGGACTGCTCTTCTTTATGTAGTGAATACTCACTGTTTAATGTCACGATAAGTGACTGCGGTCACTATCATAGCTGCTTGCATCAAAGTGTCCCCAAGTTCGCATGTGCGGAAGGTTGCACAGTAAAACCGCCTTTCTGTAGTTACTGTAAAAGTAATGAGAATACCAGGACATAGCTGTAAAATTTTGTATTGTTAATATGTGTACAAAATTTCAAAAAATTCAGAAGTTTGGATGTGGGTAATTAAATTAAATTGTTGGCTTGGAAATCTCTAAAGGGTCCAGCGACCAAATGATAAAGTTTTTTCGAATTACCACTCACGCGCTCTTGTGTCATATCTGCATTTGCCTAACTCGGCAGTCACATTGGGTATGAGAGGACCTGCAATTTAACGTGGAAGCTGAACCATGGAGCATCCTAATCTACTTCACATAAACAAAGCAAAGCCTTACCAGAGGTGAAAGTCACTTCTAAGGTACATAAAAAATTCTAGCCAAAACTGTTTATCAGTCATGTGCCAGACCACTGCTGGAAGTGGGTGAAAATGAGCCACATCTGTCATATGATGCTTATATCACTTTTCTGTTGTTACTGTCGAAGTAATGAGAATACCAGGACATAACTATGAAATTATTGTATTGTCATCAGTTCTTCAACATGTGTGCCAAATTTCAAACAATTTGGACATCTGAAAGTGAGTAATTACATTTAATGCATATGGCATTTTTTGGCAAGGAATATCTGAAGAGTCTGGCTGCCAAGTGACAAAGGTTTTTCAATTGCTGCGCATGTTCACTCATGTCACATCTGCACTTGCCTAACCCTGCAATCCCATCAGATATAGGTTTAATGTGGAATCCAAACTGTGGAATGTCTTACCATACTTCACATAAACAAGGCAAGGCTTTGTAGACAAGAAAGGCACTTCTAAGATCCATAAAAATTTCCACTGGAATTGGGATTTGAACCAGGAAACGTCTGTTCTCCAGTCACACGCCTAACCCAACTAAGCCACCAGATCACTGCTGGAAGTGGATGAAAATTAGCCACACCTGTCATATGACGGTTAAAACACTTTTCTGTTCTTGCTGTTAAAGCAATGAGAATACCAGGACATTATTGTATTGTTAGATTCTTAATACGTGTACAAAATTTCGAACCGTTTGGATACCTGGTAGTAGGTGAAAATTGAGTTGCGAGATTCCATTATATTCAACCACTTTTCTGTTGTTAACTGTCATTGCAATGAGAATACCAGGCCGTGGCTATTAAATTATTGTATTGTCGTCAGTACGTAATACATGTGCAATATTTCAAACAATCCAGACATCTGGAAGCGGGCGAAAATTGAAATGAATGATTCCATTACATTCAAACACTTTTCTGTTGTTACTGTCAAAGTAATGACAATGCCAGGACATGGTTCATTATATGTGTGCAAAATTTCAAACAATTCAGAAATCTGGAAGTTCAAGATTTCATTGCATTCAAACATTTTTCTGTTATTACTGTCATAGTAATGAGAATATTGTGACATAGCTATAAAATCATTGTATTGACAAAAATTCTTCTTGGGTGTTCTGCTGGATCAGTTCTTCCATGTATGACGTTTCGACAACAGCCTCTGTTGTCTTCATCAGGTGAAAAGGTTGAAGTTGACACTGTGACAGCAAGACACCAACTGTGCATGAGTCACAATTTTGGCTCACATAAATACCCCACGGCTGGCGGACGCATGTGAAACTGCTGCTGGAGCCACTCTATGATTGACCGCCACATTGTCTGGTCTCATACACAGCCCGTTATGGACAGATCGTGGATGATGGTCCTCCATGATTCACTTAAAAACAAGACTGTAATCCAAGATCTGTAACAGCAGCGTGATAGACATATGTGCTGGAAGGGAGCCGAGACATAAGTGTCCATAACGGGCCACGTATGAGACCAGATAACACCGCAGCCAATGGGAGAGCGGCACCAGCAGCAGTTTCACGTGCGTCCGTCAGCCATGGAGTATTAATGTGAGGCAAAATCGCAAGTCATTCACAGTCGGTGTCTTGCCGTCGTAGTGTCAACTTCGACCTTTTCGCCTGATGAAGACAACAGAGGCTGTTGTCTACCCTGGGAAAGACTCAATTCTCACACCAAATTATTGTATTGTAATGTGCAAAATTTCAAACAATTTGGACTTCTGGAAATGGATGAAATTTCAAATGAAAGATTCTGTTACATTCATTCATACATACATATATACATACATGTGAATCTAGTATAAGGCGTGTAATAAGAGAAGTACACCTGTCTCATTAATTCTAGATCTGCTGTTAGAGAAAGTGTTATTATTGTCAAGGTGGCACTACTTCTACAGTAGTAATACCATATGTTCTTGCCATCTGAGTTTCCCATCTATTTGAATTTTGAGTGTGTTATTTTTTATAGTTTATATAGAAATCCTGTTGCGCATAATTTTTTGTTTTGAACCTAACATAATGTGTTTTACCAAAATTCAATTTCAATGAGTTTGCCCTAAACCTTTTTTCTTTATCGCTAAGTACTTTGTCTGCATTAAATTCTACATTACTGTTTGATTTTTTTCTGATAGTCACGTTAGTGTCGTCTGCAAATAAAATTGTTTGTAACCTTATCAGACGAGTTTCCAGGAAGTTCATTGACATCTAATAAAAATAGGTCAGAGCCTTGTGGAATGCCACCTTGTATTTTCTTCCAGTCTGATGAAGCATCTTTTATGACTTTAGAATCAAAAAGGGAACCTCTTCATATTCAGCTTTCCATGTATGATTTAAACCATTTACCTGCTGTTACATAATTACCATAGTATTCCATTTTTTTCCAAAATTAATTCCTGGTTTATGCGAACAACATGTATGTATGACATGTATTGGAAGGACGATGCAGAAGGTGATCAAACAAAATGGGAAGTTATCGTTTTTGTCAGAAATACTGTCAACTCCAAACCTGTTGTTCTACCTCTGCTTTAGATGCAGCTGTAGTACCATGTGATCCCGTACAACAGACTGCATACACTATACGTGGGGCAGTAAAAAAGATCCTGGAATTTCATTGTAAATCTTTATTAACAAAAGATAAGTACACATTTACCTAATCTCCTTCAAAGAAGGCTCCTTCTGAACACACACACTTGCTCCACTGCTCTTGCCATTGCCGGAAACAATGATGAAAATCCTGTTTTGGTATCTTCCGAAGTAAAGCCGTCGCTTTGGTTTTGATGTCTTCTACGGTGGCAAAATGGTTACCTTTGAGGCCCATTTTCATCTTGGGAAAGAGCCAGAAATCTGATGGCGCTAAATCCGGTGAGCAGGGAGGCTGGTGGAGGACTGGAATGTTATTTTCTGCAAGCCATGTTTGCTCCTGTGTGGGAGGGAGCATTGTCGTGATGCAGTGACCATCCTGCTTGCCATTTGCCAGGACGTTTTCTGTGTATTGCTTACCTCAGTCTTTTCAAAACTTGCACATAAAAAGGGCCGTTAACAGTTTGTCCAGCTGGTAGAAATTCATGGTGCACCAGACCTTCATTGTCGAAAAACGCTATGAGCTTCACTTTTGTTTTGGATTTGACATGACATGATTTCTTTGGTCTAGGAGAGAACGTTGTGTGCCATTCTGATGATTGCATCTTTGTCTCCGGGTCGTAAGCGTACACCCAAGTCTCGTCACCAGTAACGATTGTCTGAAGAAACGTCAGGTCCTCTTTGCTTTTTTCAAAACATTCAGCCGCAGTCAACTAGGAGTTTCCGTTTGATCTGGATTCAGCAGCTTCGGGACAAACTTTGCAGTGACATGTTTCATCTTCAAATCATCTGACAGGATTGCGTGAATGGATCCATGAGATATCTCCACTTCTTGTGCCAACTCATCAATGGTCATTCTTCAGTCTGATCTGATTAACTGTTTCACTTGCTCGACCATTGCTTCGTTTCTGGGGGTTGGAAGGTCTCCCACTGCGACTCTCATCTTCCAGCAATTCCTGTCCACCATTATATCTTAAAAATCACTCATAAATGGCTGTTTTCTTTAATGAATCATCACCGTAAACTGTTTGTAAGGTTAACAAAGTCTCTGAAGCAGATTTCCCTAATCTGCACATGAACTTGATGTTTGCCCTTTGTTCAAACTGCGACATCACGCCAACTAATTACCACACACACCTACCTTCAGCTACACTGCAGTCACACTGCCTGTTATGACCTGTTCAGACCTGTGAGACTCATAACAATTACATCAGAAATGCCAACACTGTGACAGAATTCCAGGAACTTTTTGACTGCCAACACCACAACTGCACTTGTTGATTGAGATGAACTATGCTATTTCTCCTGTTGGAAGATTTCGATCCTCAAAAAACCTTTTATGGTATGATGCCCAATTGCCCCAGAGGTTGAATAATTTGTAGGCTAACAGAGTGTAAGGAATTTCGCATCCGCTGCGCTGAATAAATGACACATTTCATTACTGAATCCAGTATGTCCTCTGCCATTAACTTTTCGTGGTGCTCTCATTCCATTGAAGACCTGTGCAGTCAGCAGTTGCTCGTGGCCTCTGTGGAGGAAAACACCGGTGTGGGTACACATTGAGTTATGATATAGATTTAGAAATACCAGATGCAAGTGGAACATCTGTAATGCTGATTGACAGTTTTGTTGTACTCTGGCAGTGTGACAGCACAGGAACTTGAGTCACTTCACAGAAGTGATTGACCCGGGAACTGATGTTTCATTTCAAGAAGCTCGTGAACGCTGTGAAGGATGCCAATCCTTTGGTGAAATGAATGTCAGTTCACTATTTAGGAACGAAGGCAGGCATCGTGTCGTTTTGGGTTGCACTCGACAGCTGATAACTTAGCAGTGCACTAAATTGTGAGAGCAAAGGTACATAATATTGTTACAATCTGTGGATCAAAATCTAAATAAATTAACACTCAGTTCCTAATTCTATTATTTATTTGACAGTTAAATCTAATATTATGGCTACAAATGTTGTTAAGGAATTTTAAGTGGAAGAAATCACTTCTATGGACACCACAATACTCCAGTCTGCCACTATTCACACTGTACAGGCTTATACTTTCGGTCCTTCATACAACATCGCCAGCCCGAGCTCACACTCTCGTCGGCTCCACAGTTCTGTCACAGGTGAACATGCCGGACTCAGGGAGTCATGATACTTTCTCCAACGCGCACAAACAGGCCAAATGCACATGACTCACCATTTGAGCTCCAGTCCATTCCTTAAATCATCACCTCCACTTTAGAAGATTCGGTTGTTTTTGCAAAGCCCAACCACAAAGCAGATGGACCTCGAAATTTCCAAGTGCGCCATTTCAAATGGGCAACCACTGTGAGCGGGCTTCCGAACACTACACTCATTGCTGCCAATGTAACCCAATGTTATGCCTGTCCAAACATGTAAAAATATTATTAAGGAGAGCAAAACACATCAGGCAGAAATATTTGGGCACAATGAACCATTCCACTACATCCTCAACATCTGGTCAATTGCTGGTATGTAGATTACTGGACAAAGTTCACATAGTTACCGATGAATGTAGCAAGCTGATAGCAGAGTCCTTCCCTGCCATCACTTGGATTTCCAGTTTGCATACTTGGGTATGGCAAAGAAAAATGCAGCAAATAAAGACGGTTTTTGCCTCATTTCCTCGAATACAGAGTCGTACAGCAACCCGTTTTCAATAGGGAAATTAGAGTCCGCCTTAGACTGTGCAAAAGACAAGGCAGCAGGGTCACACCTAATCCATTACCCAATGCTGCAGCATCTCAGTAATGACACTGAAGAGTACTTTTTTTTGTATTATCAACAATATTGGGACCGAAGGCTGCTTACCTGACTTGTTTAGAGAAACTGTGCTAAACTTCCTTTTGAAATCTGGCGAAGCTGAAATGTTAGTAGGTAGCTTTCTTAGACTAGACTTGTGTCCACGAAGAATAAATCGGATGCATAGCAGTTTTTAATGATTAATCATGCTATGGAGATAACAAAAAACAAAATTATTTATTATATAAGATAAAGATTATGATTATTTTTAGAAAATAAATTCAACAAAATCAGGCATTCAGTCATGTGACTGCGAACGGTAGCATTACGTCACACCACCTGAGACGCCAAAGTTGTTATTGACATTTTCGTGGAACAGGAGAGGTTACATGGTAAATTATTCGTTTGTAGCAACTTTGGTCATATTAATAGTTGTTCTCAGTTATATGCTGAAAAAGAAGATATGGAACCAGGATTTAGCAAAGCCAACAGTAGCAATTTGCCCAAAATTTACTCCATATTAACACTTGGCAGAATTTTCGTGTCAAACCTCGACATTTGCTCATCAGAATTCCGCAATGTTAAAACTTCGATGCAAGTGTACACAAGTGTCAGTTGCACATTATAAGCTTAAATAGCATTATTTCAGTTTCGTAAACAATAACCTATTGCTTAGACATATGTTTTGTAAATAAATTGATACTGGTATGAAGTGCTCAATAGCTAAACCAGAAGGAAGACCTAAGCAAAATAACAAAAGATTCCGTTCTTCGCTTTGATACTATCTTTGGTGTGAATAATGTCATTGGATATGGTTGTTGTTAGTTACTATTATTTCTGTGCTGTGCCTGTATCGTAACTTTTCAGTTGCATCACTTCTAAGGTATGTTTCTTTTTGCTTTTATATACACCTTTTCTAGAAAATTATATCCTCAAAAACAGGTTTGGCAATTTTAAAAGCTAGGGCACTGGCAGTTTCCAGTCTGCTCTATGCTTCATATCAGCCTAACAGTTAAATATCTCTAGAACCATGAGAGATATAAAAAAGTTTTATTCTTTTTTTACCATTTGTTTCGTCAAGCTGCATAAGAATCTATCATCAGATTGTGGCACCACGGTAATGATAGTGCTGCCAGAGAGTGTTTATTATATTAAACGTAACACTAATTAAAGATTTTAAATCATAAAACCAAAACAACCTCAACTCATACTTCAGAATGTTATCAGTACTTGAAAAGTAATGGTTCTGCAAAATTCACCAATTTTGCTTTTGATTTAGAAATATATAGTGTAAATTACATCAAAAGGATCTTCACAAAAATAGATTCTTAAATCTGCACATAAACTATGAGTATCCTCCCTCCTTGCAAGTTTTAATCACTTTTTCCTTATTTGTTCATTGTTTGGAACATATATAAATAACTTGTTTGGCATTTTTATTGTTGTGATTTTACACTGTGGCACTACTTATAAAATGAGGAATTCATTTTTAATTAAAGAACACTTGACACCTGCAATATACATTACATACACGATTGCTTTATTTTGGTTCGGGTTGTGTGACGTCATTCAAGACGCCATGATGCGTTTTCAAGGTAAATTTAAAATCGTTTTTTAAAATTGCAAAATACATAATGTAAATGTTCGATTTTTTGAAAAATAATACATTTTTTGAGTAAAATAGATACTAAGTTAAAGTATTAACCTATTTTTTTAAATTTAGTCAACTAACCAATTGTCGTAACGAGCTGCATTGGCAAAACCCTAGAACTGCTGCCTAGTCTGGTTTCTAGAATCCCAAAATCTGATGATCTGCTTTCAGTGTGAATACAGGAAACTCTGTTCCACCTTGGATAACCTGATCATGCTGGAAATGGCAATACAGGAGAGTTTGTCTGCAGCCAACATTTTTAACCATGTTTATAGATAAGACCATGATGTTACCTAGCACAATGGAATTTTAAAACAGCTTTATTATTGGGCTTTTAGGAGAAATGTGCCAATTATTCCAGTATTTTTTTTATCACCACTGTGCTTCAGGTAGTGATGCGGTAGTGAAATTTCAGCCCTTTTAATCCAGGAGAAAAGTGTTCCTCAATGGCCTGTCACAAATATAATTCTTTTTGGTGTCACTATCAATAACATCCTCAATATTAAGTATTATTCAGTACAAATTATTTGTAGATTGCCATATTTTTGTTCATCATCTAGCCTACTAGCTGCTGAGAAGAATGGTTTTCAATTTTTGTGTTACACCAGCATTTGTGCTGAGGCTGGTGAGCTACCGCGACCTATCCTCTCGATGCACAACTTCGCACATGGCAGTCCTGTTCATGACACAGTTATGAATCCACCCTTCGAATGCCTTCGCTTGTCATCAGAGTTAAAATAAATTTTATCGTAAGCTTTTAAAGAGATTTCTGTGTGAGATTAGTGGTGAACTGTACTGTAGGTCTTCAATGGATACAGCTCCCAGAAAACATAGTGCAATCGTAGCACTATCTTAGAATACTTATGACACAAAGAGGGTTGTGTCTAAATTTGGTGTCAGTGTAGGCGCTATAATCAGAAAATGGGGAAACTGTGTCAGGAGAGAGAAAACTATGGCAATTGATGACCCCTTTCTCTTCAGATAAAGCAAATTAAAGCTCAGGATCTGCTATAGACTCAGATTGTGATTTGGGGGAATAGGGAGTGAATGTGCATAATGTTGGTGCTGGAAGGAAAGCATGGAAACCTGTAAAGGAACAGTTTCTAACAGACGAAATGTGCAGGAAGTATCTCTTGTTGGAACATACTCATCAGGATTGGACAATAGAACGCTGGAAGAAGGGTTCTCTTCTCTGATGAGAGACGCTTTGAAGTTTGTGGGCAGAAGGTTTAATATAAGCACTGAGCAGAGTGAACTACTTCATCACGTTTGCAACAGATCGTAAAACATCCTGTGAAGAGGATGTTACGGGTACGTTTCAAACACACGAAGAAATTGGGACGTTTGGTTCTGGTCATTAGGATAATTAAAACTGGCCAGTATGTCAAACTACTGGAAAGTTGTTTGTGAGTTTCAGCAAAGATTTCCGGATGATGATGGAATTTTTGATCATGATTTGGTTCCTTTTCACACTTCAGTGATAATAATATTTGTATCTCAGAATGGCCAGAAATTAATCCTACAGAAAATATGTGGGCTATGTGCAAAAGTACACTCACAAAACTTAAGTGTTCCATAAAAGTGTGAATGGTTAGTCTCTGGTTACAGAGAGGTTTTATGATGATGAAGATAAAGATATGTACACAAAGCTTTGGGAATCTGTGCCAAATCTTGAAAAGCAACTTATACAACAGAAAGGAGGCCATATTAGTTGTTATGGAAGATTTTTAATACTTGAATAAGTTAAAAACAGTACAAAATATTTATGTAATTGTTGTGTGCTGATTAATTCACACAGTACCGTACAGGCTGGATAGCAGGTGCAGCATATATACAGCAGAGTGTTACGCTATATTGAAGTTGCTCCATCCTATAAAAGTACTTTACATGCTGTGATTCCCTCGGCTGCATACAGACAGTGGCTTGGGGCCCGTGGCAAATTCTTCAGATGGGGGCCTTCCATCAGGCCAGTTCACCCAATTTCTGGGTGACCTTTTTTCCCCCTTACTACAACCCTCAGGGTGACAATGGGCAGATGCCCTCTTGGGCCATGGGGCCACTCTGGCTGGTCATTGGGGCCCCTTCTGCCACCCTATTGTTATGCCACTAGGCACAGGGAAACATGTACCCAGCAAGTTCAGGACACACAGGATGCCCTCCAGAATTATGGACATTTTTTTCCCTTTGGCTCCAAGCCTTGAAAAGTTCATTAGAGGCAGGAAAAGCCTGAGAACAAGTAACAGGAAGGAATTTGATCATGACTCTGTGAAGGAACTGTCCTATCATTCACCTGGAGGGATTTTGGAAAACAGCGGAGAACTGAAATCTGGATAGTTAGACAGGGATTTGAACCTGCGTCCTTCTGATTGTGAGACCAGAGTGTTACTGCTCACCCACCACACTCGGTCCAGTTTAGTGGTGTGGAGGTTTTATTTCTAATGGATTCTCACCCATGTAGGAATTGGGGGAATGAGACAACAGTTGAAACTACCAAGTTAGCTTGTAGTGAAGCCAGCATTGATTTTTTTCTGATCAAAAAGTGTGACGTCGTATTGATATCAAAGGGAAGATGTTCGACAGGTACAGTGATCGGAAGATGAGCTTAACTGTGTGTCATCTTTTCTCTTCCATGCATTACTTTTAATTCTTACACCAATATTTTTCCACCCCTCATCACCCATATATGCTTTGTACTCCCATGACTCTTTTCACCCTCCTCATGTCTTCCAATGAATCCCATTCCAGCTCCTTTATCATATCAGTTACTGATTGTGTTCTAAGGTAATTTCCAGAGACAAACCCAGTTATTTATCCAGTCCAGGACAAACTGCCAGTGTTCAGTCTTCTCAAATTTGAATCCTATTATATAGCATTATGTCACTTGCAAACAACTTCTGACTAAACCACTAACACAATCATCATTATAGTAATAAATAGAATTGGTCCCAGTATACTATCCTGCAGCAGACCCATATTCACTTCCATCTCTTTCTACCTTTTAATAATTCCTCTCTCCTGCAAGTCACTTTTTCATCCACTGAAATGGTTTTCACCTTATTTAACACCATTTTATAGCTCACTCTGTCAAATGCCTTGGAAAGATCTAATGCTACACTATTAACTTGGTCACCCCTTGTCCATTTCATAATGGTTGTTAATTTTCGCAATTGCAGTATTTTGAGTGGGAAGAAGAGATTTAGATTAGAATGGACACTGAGAAAATAACAATAGATGTAACCCTCTGGAATATTTGCAATAGGTACACAATATAAGTAATCTCATTACACACAGGAAAGCAGTAAAAATAATACCTGTTAAATGTATTTGTAGGTGACACATAGATTAGTTTTTTTGTTTATTTTGCTATTGGTATTTGTGCAGTGTTCTTAATATGATATTCTTTTTTTTCTTTTTTTTCAGCACAATTTTCTGTGCTATACGTACAGTTTTCATGTTCTAGTACAATAATTTTTTTTGTTTTTGGCTTTAGCATTTTTAATATGGCCACAGTTTAATATTGTTTGGAAAGTTTGTTTGATTTTATATTGCTGATTTTATTAATTAAAGAATTTCTAGAATAGTTATTGAATTTAATTGTGCTTATGATTTTATCTTGCAAGTTACATAGTTTGTAACTTGTGTCATATAAAATGAGATGCCCATTAAGTTTCGTGCAGAGAGTTAAGTTTTTATGTTGCTCTCCTCTTTCAGCTGCCATTCCATTAAATACTTTTTGTTACAGATATTTTTTTAAAAAAATATGTTGTTGAATTAATTTAAATATCTAAAAGTTCCTTTGCCTCTTTGTTCATTTATTAACTAATGTTTAAATGCAGTAAGTATCTGTGTGTGTGTGTGTTATTTATTTGATACTGCCATCATAATTTTAATACATCAGATATATATCACATTTTAGCACTAGAACTAGAAAAATAAAAAAATTTATATTTAATTTTCCTTTTGTTCTAATTTTTGCCACCAGGTACTAATTCACAGCCCACACAAAAAAGTAGATTTTGAAATGGGTCGAATGGTTTCACATGAAGGCAGTAAGGATTTGGTGTTACTTAACATCAATCAACCGGTGACTTCAGTTTGTGCAGGACGTTTAAACTCAAACTCAGATCAAGATTTTCTGCTCATTGGAACTGCTACAAATATTCTGGCCTATGATGTTGAAAATAATATGGATGTATTTTATAAGGAGGTAACTTATTTTTGTATGAGTTTCTGTAAAATAAATCAAATCTGTTGAAAGAAATGTATGGGACTGACTAGCTTTATAATTACCACAATTAATTGCATAACAGTGTTAAGCATACATTTAGAATAAAAGCACAGTTTAGCATTTCCAACTCACCTGGACAGGTGCAGTGACTGGGATCATTGTACTGTGGTGTTGGTTCCCCCAGAGCTTGTGATGGAGGAGGGACACCAATATATTTTTAAACTGATAGTACCATAAGTTGAAATGACTGCCAAACAGAATATTGATCAGAACAGCAATTGCTGACCAGCAAATTTAAATAAGGACGCACGAAAGAATCATTCTGTAGTGAGCCAGGCTACGAGTCACCACCAAGGGGAGGGCAGAGAATGTGGGCAAGGGTTGCTAGGAGTTACTCCTGTGGACCCTCTTCCATTCTGTGACTTCAGTTAGTGGAGGCCTCTATAAATAAGTATTCTCATTCATAGCACATATGAAAAGATTTAGTACCAGTTGCCACCAGCTATACGGCAAGCTGACGATCAACATTTGAAAGTACTTTAGTGCTTCCTTACACCATACCACCAGCAAAGTTGAGCTAGCCTACAGTGTGTTTCCTTTTAGCACCAACCATCCCCAATGATTAGTCATTCAGTCCCACCTTTATTTAGTGGTGCTCTGTCATACAGTTAGCAGCGTCTACAGTAGTGAACGATTGGTCCTATCCATCCTTGACCCTAGGTCTGCCCCTTCTTTTCCTCCATCTTGGATCCTTCTCTTCTGTCCAAACCCCCCATGATGCGGTCATTTGTGGTCCTTTCTGAATTGTCGTAGCAAACTATACGTGCTCATCTACTTGCAAAACTGGAAATCTGCATAACTAGCATTTCTCTGTGTGCGGGTGAATGGTAATGATCTGGCCTCGATTTGGGACTAAGCCAGTTCAAATCCCTGACGGGGCAGCCAGATTTGGGTTTTCCATAGTTTCCCCAAATCACTCCAGGTGAATGCCTGAATACTTCCTTCAAAAGCCCACGGCCGAATTCCTTCTTGTTCCTAGTCCCCAGTACCATCTTGCCTCTAATGATGACAAGGCATAAAGCCATAAGTAAAAAAAAAGTCCTTAAAATGCCATGACCAAATTCTTTTCTGTTGCTTTCCCCCAGTCCTTTCCCACCCCTGGGGGAGGGAAGGGAGGAACAAAACATTTTGACATTGGCATGTCCGCACAAACAGCCAGGCTACTAAAATTCCTTATCCTATATAACAACTGGACAGTGTAGAATCTATTAGGCAGATCCCGTACCAGTAAAGATAAGGGATGTGCCACAAGGGGTGAAGCAGGGAAACAATAAGTGGAAAGAATCAACCAATGTAACCCAATTTATAATTTTAATGAAATAAATAAAAATCCAAGAATGATTTAAGGGAGGGAGGCGACTAATAATAATAAGAAAAAAAATTATGAAACTGTAGAAGTACTGTGAATAAAATACAATAAACTGATGGGTTTTCTAAATAAAGGGGAAAAGGCATTGTGAGCAATGTATAGGCATCTGGTGGTTCCCTAGGATATAGATGTTAACTACTTGTCTAAACTCCCTTCTGATACCTCTGCTTTGTTCTTACTCTGCATCATCTGTTGCCCCTGATAGGCTTGGTGAAAAAAAAATTCAGATTTTGTGATGATTTCAGCTGACGATGGAGGTGTTTAAACATTACCATATGTAACCTGTGTTAATATTTTGTTATTTTTTTGCTATCGTTAGTGTCTCGACGGGTTTGATGCAATCCTCAATCCCTTCCTATCTTTCGCCAACCTCTTCATCTCAACATATCCCGTACAACCCACGTCCTCAATTATCTGCTCCATATACTTCCTCTACAGTTCTTACCTTCAACTGTTCCTTCCACTAACAAATATCCTATATATCCCATATGTCTCAGAATATGACCAACCATCCTGTCTCTTCTTTTTGTAGTATTCTTCCACAAAGAATACTACAAATAAAGAATTTTATACTTTATCAGTCCACTTACTTTTCAGCATCCTTCTATAGCACCACATTTCAAATGCTTCAATTTTTCTTCTTTCTGGTAATCCTAAAGTCCATGATTCGCTGCCATAAACAGCTGTGCTCCACACGTAGAGTATTAAAAAGTTCTTTCTAAGTCCTAGATCACTATTTGAAACTAAAATATTTCTCTTTTATGAAGATTCTTTTTGCTAGTGCTATTCTGCTTTCAACATCATTCCTGCTTTGGCCATCAGTTGTAATTTTAATTCCCAAGTAGCAGAATTCACTTACTTCTCCTATTGCCTGTTTTGATATTTAATCTACTAGTATGGGTATCATTTCTGCTAAATTTCATCACTTTTGTCTTGCTTTGGTTTATATTCCATCCAAAATCTTCCTTCAGTATTTTTTTCATGATATTCAGTAACTTCTCAATATCCTCAACCTGTTCTGCTAACTAGACAATGTCATCAACAAATCATACTGATTTTTTTCTCCTTGAACACTTCTGCCACATATTTTTCTTTCACTTCCTTTATTGCTTCTTCTACATACAAGTTGAATACTAATGGGGCTAGACTACAACCATGTCTCACACCCTTCTTAACTGATGCATGTCTTTCATTTTTCTCTATATTTATTATAGTAACTACTTATATAGATTATAAAGTATTCTTCTATCTCAATATTTTAGACCTGACTTCTTTAAAATTTTGAACATCTACATCAACAAACATTATCAAAAGTTTTTTTCTGAATCAACAAATGCCATAAAAGTATTTTTGTTTTTCTTGATCTACCCTTCAAGTATTAATCTTAAAGCTAGAATTTCTTCCCTTGCACTGCAGTTTTTCCTAAACCCAAAATGATCTTCACCTAATATCTCTTCTACTATACTTTCCATTCTTCTGTGAATTATTCTGGTCAGTTGAAGGGTGTGTTGTTAGACTTATAGTACGATAATTCTCACATTTGCCAGCTTGTGCTATCTGTGGAAATGTGAAGATGATAATTTTATTAAAATCGGTTGGATTTTCTTGTGTTTCATAAATTTTTAATATCATGTTGAATAACATTTGGATTCCTTCTCCTCCTAGGGATTTTAGAAGTTCTCCTGGATCTTTCAATTCCAACTGCCTTATTTTATTTCAAATTAAAAACTCTATCAAATTCTGTTCTGAAAATAAGATCTCCTAAGTCATCAGTGTTGACATTGTCTTCATTTCCCATTACATTGTTGTTCAAGTCTTCCATATCATTCAGTTTCTCAAAGTATTCCTTCCATTGGTTAGCTCTTTATTCTGAGTTTAAAAGAGGTTTCCCATTGGTGGATTTAATGTTTATACAGCCTTTATTTATTTCTAAAAAAAATGTATTTGATCTGTATGTATGCCACATCTACTTTAAGTACAACTATTCGCTTTTCTACTTCTTCACACTTTTCTTGTAGCCATTTTTCTTTAGCTATTTTGAATTTCCTGTTTATTTGATTAGTAAATTGTCTTTATTGCCATCTTCTTGCTTCATCCTGATCATTTTTGTGCCTTCTCCTCTGATCCATCAGTTGCAGAATTTCTTCTGTGATCCATGATTTTTGGACGGCTTGTTCCCTACAGCCTAATGTTTCTTTTTTACCAGCTTTGGTTATTTCTCTCTTTAGTGCATTCCATTTGTCCTCAGTTGAGCCCCTTCCAGTGTTACTTCTTACACCAATGTCTACTATTTCTGCAAATTTTTCTCTCATATCAGATTGTTTCAATTTATTCACTTTTGGTCTGTTTGTTCTGCTTTTATTGCTTCTTTCTTCTCTTGAATTTCAGCTTGCATTTCATAATTCTCAGATTATGGTCAGAATCTATGTCTGCTCCTGGGTACACTTTACAGTTTTTTTTTTTTTGCTGTCGTCAGTCTTTAGACTGGTTTGATGCAATCCTCCATCCATTCCTATCCTGTGCTAACCTTTTCGTTTCTACATAACCCTTACAACCAACGTCCTCATATATCTGCTTCATATATTCTAATCTCTGTCTCCCTCTACAGTTCTTACCTTCGACTGTTCCCTCCACTAACAAATTAACCAATCCAGCATGTCTCAAAATATGACCTAAAAGCCTGTCTCTTCTTCCTGTAAGCTTCTTCCATAAACTTCTTTTCTCACCCATCATTTCCAAAACTCGTTCATTTCTTACTTTGTCTGTCCACCTAATTTTTAGTATTCTTCTGTAGCACCACAGTTCAAATGCTTCAAGTTTCTTTCTTTCCGGTATTCCTAAAGTCCATGTTTCGCTACTGTAAAGTGCTGTGCTTCACACATAGAGTTTTAGAAAGTTCTTTCTAATTCCTAGATCAATATTTGAAACTAAAAGGTTTCTCTTTTTCATGAAGGCTCTTTTTGCTAGTGCTATTCTGCTTTTAACATCATTCCTGCTTCGGCCAATCGGTTGTAATTTTGCTTCCCAAGTAACAGAACTCACTCACTTCTCCTATAGTATCCGATCCTATTTTTATAATTAATCTGCTACTATTGGTATCATTTCTGCTACATTTCACCACTTTTGTCTTTGATTTATATTCAGTCCAAAATCTTCCTTCAGTATTTTGTTCATGCCATTCAATAACTTCTCAATATCATCAGCCCTCTCTGCTAACAAGACAATGTCATCAGCAAATCGTAGCATACCGATTTTTTCTCCCTGAAAACTTATGCCGCATGGAAATTTTTCTTTGACTTTCTTCATTGCTTCTTCTACATAAAAGTTGAATATTAACGGGGATAGACCACAACCTTGTCTCACACCCTTTTTAACCGATGCATGTCTCTCGTGATTCTCTACTTTTATTACAGCCACTTGATTCTTATATAGTTTATAGAGTATTCTTCTATCTCGATACTTTAGACCTGACTTCTTTAAAATTTTGAACATCTGGTCCCACCTAACACTATCAAAAGCTTTTTCTAAATCAACAAATGCCATCAAAGTATCTTTTTTTTTCTTGATCCGCCCTTCAAGTATCAATCTTAAAGACAGAATTGCTTCCCTTGTACCGCGATTTTTCCTATACCCAAACTGATCTTCACCTGTTATTTCTTCTACTACCCTTTCCATCCTTCTGTATAATATTCTGGTCAGTAATTTTGAAGCATGTGATGTTAGACTAATGGTGCGATAATTCTCACATTTGTCGGCTTGTGCTTTCTTTGGAAGTGTGAATGATGATATTTTTAATAAAATCAGTTGGAATTTCTCCTGTTTCATAACTTTTTGATATCAGCTTGAATAATCTTTTGATTCCTTCCTCTTCTAGAGATTTAAGAAGTTCTGCAGGGATCTCATCAATTCCAACTGCCTTATTTGCTTTCAAGTCATTCAGAGCTTTATTAAATTCTGTTCTCAAAACAGATCTTCTAAGTCATCAATGTCAACCATCGCCTTCCTTTTCCCCAACATACAGTTTCTCAATGTATTCCTTCCATCTGTTAGCTCTATCTTCTGAGCTTAAAAGAGGTTTCCCGATCGGCAGCTTTAATGTTCATACATCTTTTCTCCATTTCTCCAAAATTCTGTTTGATCTTTCTATATGCAACATCTGCTTTTCCTACGACCATTTCCTTTTCTACTTCTTCACACTTTTCTTGTAGCCATTTTTCTTTTGCTATTTTGCATTTCCTATTTATTTGATTTCTAAATTACCTGTACTGCTCTCTTCCTGCTTCATCCTGAGCATTTTTGAACCTTCTCCTCTGATCCATCAGCTGCAAAATTTCTTCTGTGATCCAAGGTTTTCGGGCAGCTTGTTCCCTAAAGCCTAATGTTTCTTTGCCAGCTTTCATTATTTCGGTCTTTAATGCATTCCATTCGTCTCGGTTGAGCTCCTTTCACAGTTACTTCTTAGACCTAAGTCTGCCATTTCTGCAAATTTATCTCTTGTGCTAGATTGTTTCAGCTTATTCACTGCCAGTCTGTTCTGCTTATGCTGCTTCCTTATTCGCTTGAATTTCAGCCTGCTCTTCATTACTATCAAATTATGGTCCGAGTCTATGTCTGCTGCTGTGTAAGCTTTACAGTCTAGAACTTGATTCCTGAATCTCTGTTTGACCATGATATAATCTAGCTGATATCTGCCTGTATCCCCAAGACGTTTCCAGGTGTATATTCTTCTTGCATGGTTCTTAAACAGTGTGTTTGCCACTACTAGCTTATATCTTTCATAAAATTCTAGCAACCTGCTTCCTCGCTCATTTCTTTCTCCTAGACCAAAACTTCCGACAGTATTCCCCTCTTTTCCTTCTCCCACCAATGCATTCCAATCACCCATGATTATTAGATTTTCCTCCCCTTTCACATATTGGATTAATTCTTCAATTTCAGCGTATATTTTTTCTATTTCATCGTCATCTTCCTGTGCTGTTGGCATATATACTTGTACTAATGTGGTAGGGACGGGCTTAGTTTCTAACCTCATCAAAATAATCCTGTCACTAAACTGTTCATAATAACTCACCC